>SJYA01002770.1:519049-829267 GCA_006410615.1 Neotragus moschatus
GGGGAAGCGGGGGTGGGGGGAGGGTGAACAGAGGGAAGTGGGAAGGGAGAGGGGGAGAGAGAGAGAGAATAAACAATTAAGCTGGGAAGACAGGAGCTAAAACAGGGATGACAGATTTGGTATGAGAAGCCTGTGTGACATAGACACTGCTCCCCAGAGAAATGTGGGTTCTGAAAAAAAGTCCCCCTCTCACACACTCGCACTCTACATACGTTAAAACATCAGATCTGTGTAATCTGAGGGTGGAAAAAAAAAAGTGAAGATCCCTGGATCTCTAAATGCAGGGCATGAGGCAAGAAGAAATGCAATTCTGGCTAAATATGTTACCATTCAACTCGTGAGCCCTGTATCTCTTTCCACACAGCTCTAAGTTCTTAAAACTGGGAGTTCAGAGATAAGGACCAACTTGGCAGGGGCATGGATGGCCCACTTACCCTAGGCTCCCTGGAGCCTAAGCCAGCCCAGTTCAGAGGAACCTAAAAGCAAGTCAGGTTTATCTACGGGATGGTGAGATTGAAGAGGCTTGGAGAGAAACCAAATCATGCTTGTTGTCCTGCCACAACTGCCTCCATTCCTCTCACCAGCCTCTTCCCTGAGCCCTCTGAGACAACCCCCTCTCCTAAGACCCCTCCCTTTCCAAGAAATCTATCATGAAGCCACAGAGCTCAGTCTGGGTGCTTCAAACCCAGACAAGCATAAGCTGTGCAGAGTGAGGGATGGTTCATTCACCCCTCACAGGCCTGCAAACATTCAGCATAAATTCTGGTAAAGACATCTCTGTATCTAGTCAATCTACCCACCAGACACAATCCTGAAAAGTGTAGCATTTCAACAAATCAGAGCTTTTACAAATAAGACTACAGCAGGGACCCTTACCTGAATCCTTCCATAATATAGCCACTAATTTTCTGAGTTGATGTTGATCACTTTAGATTTTCAATAATCATTTATTTTAAAAAAGTTATACCTACCTCATATATAGGCTGTATATCGTGGTTTTTCCAAAATTGCTGCCTACTATAAATAAAATTTCTAATGGATAATTTATTTTGCGTTATGTACTCACAAATTGTATTTCTATAGCTACTCAAGTTTTTCCACTTTGGCTTTGTCAGTGACACAGGCACTCTGTGCGCTTAGCTCCATAATGACATAAGTAAACTCTTCTGCTTCCCCTTCTCACAGTTGAATGGTAATGCTAGTCAGGGGTAGACACCTTACGGTGCCTATGTAACAATACAAAAATACATTTGGTCTTTGCCCTTGGTTCCCAGCACAGAGTTCCCAAAACCTTTGGAATTTTCTGAGTGACAGGGGAGTCTTTTGTTATTCATACCGAGCCCCTTTTGACCAGACCTGAATTTAGGTTAGTGAATTTCTAGAGTGGGATTCCTAAAAAGCCTCAGGATGGGACTGGCCAGCAGTAAGACCAAATGACCAGAAAGAAATTTCAGCCTCACCCACCAAGCTCCAAGATGGGGGCAGGGAGCTGGAGATGAAATTCTATGAAACCTCCTGAACACTGAGATCCAGAGGGCTTCTGGATCAGTGAACACACCGAGGTGCTGGAAGGGTGGCACCTAGAAAGGGCACTGACGCATGGCAACACCTCCCCCCATGCCTTGCCCTATGCTTCACTTCCACTTGGCTGTTCTTGAGTTGTATCTTTACAATACGCCAGTAAACATACGTACAGTCTTGAGTTCTATGAATCATTCTTGCAAATGTTTGAACCTAAAGGGGCTCGCAGGAACCTCTGATTTATAGTCAGTCAGTCAAGGACTCGTGACTGGTATGTGAAGCAGGGGGAGTTCTGTGGGACTACATCCTCACCCTGTCGAGTCTGCACAAACTCTGAGTAGTTAGCATGAAAACTGAACTGCTGAACACCAAGTTGGGATCCAGAGAATCAGAGAATTGGTTATTGGTGCTGGGAAACATCTCAGGGTCACAAAGACTTATAAGTGACAAATCACAAGAACTTATATCTGCAAAGAGCAACAGAAAATATTAAAATGTATTATTTCTTGACTTCCATGTGTAAAAATAAAGTGTGCCATTTACTGCAATGCAACAGGTAATCTGTACCTTTAAACAACTAAATGTCACTTTCCCAGTTGACTTAGATTAGTAATTACATGATACATGAATTTGTAAACGGAAATCCATAGTGAGTTCACCCCTCAAAGAACAAAGGAAAAAAAGAACCATAGATAAAACCAAATCTGTTATCAACACCATTTTCCACATTTTCACTGAATAAGAAAAACTGATTCTGAGAATCAGGAAAAAATGAATGGAACCAAGGAGGATCAGTTAGTGACCTAAGCAATTTACGCACAGAAAAACAAGGGCTTCCCTGGTAGCTTAGACGGTGANACTGCTGAACACCAAGTTGGGATCCAGAGAATCAGAGAATTGGTTATTGGTGCTGGGAAACATCTCAGGGTCACAAAGACTTATAAGTGACAAATCACAAGAACTTATATCTGCAAAGAGCAACAGAAAATATTAAAATGTATTATTTCTTGACTTCCATGTGTAAAAATAAAGTGTGCCATTTACTGCAATGCAACAGGTAATCTGTACCTTTAAACAACTAAATGTCACTTTCCCAGTTGACTTAGATTAGTAATTACATGATACATGAATTTGTAAACGGAAATCCATAGTGAGTTCACCCCTCAAAGAACAAAGGAAAAAAAGAACCATAGATAAAACCAAATCTGTTATCAACACCATTTTCCACATTTTCACTGAATAAGAAAAACTGATTCTGAGAATCAGGAAAAAATGAATGGAACCAAGGAGGATCAGTTAGTGACCTAAGCAATTTACGCACAGAAAAACAAGGGCTTCCCTGGTAGCTTAGACGGTGAAGAATCCACCTGCAATGTGGGAGACCTGGGTTTGATCCCTAGGTTGGGAAGATCCCCTGGAGGAGGGCATGGCAATCCACTCCAGTATTCTTGCTGGGAGACTCCCCATTGGTAGAGGAGCCTGGTGGACCTACGGTCCATGGGGTTGCAAAAAGCTGGACATGACTGACTGACTAAGCACAAAGAAAAATAAACAAAAATACGTACAAAGTCTAACCATCACCTGTCTATTAGATACGTCTCCCTCCCTTGGCCAACATACCCACTTAAGACAACCAAACCTATTAACAGCTAAGACAATGTGGAAGACTTGAATTACACTAATGAGCTCCACTCGAACACAATCCCCGTACTCTGAAGGTGGCACCACCTTTCTCCAGAGTGCATGGGGAAGTCAGGATCAGAATTTGAGAACTGAGAGCATCCTAGGACTAATTGTGTACATCTCACCGCGTATGTAAAGTAATTCTCTAAGGACTGTTTCAGACTGAAGGAGACTACATGCAACATGGGATCCTGGACCTGTAAGAGCCAGTACTGAGAACAATAGTTGATGCAACTGAATATGGACTATAGATTAGATAATAGTAGTGTATCAGTATTTTATTTCCTGACTGTGAGGACTGTTCTGTGGTTACAGAAGAAAAATGTCTTTAGGAAATATACAATCAAGCATTTAGAGGCAAAAGTAAACAAATAATCTTCTAAAAGACAGTTAACAAGGACAGGAGTACGATCATCTACTCCTGGTTCTCCAGATTTAAACACTTAACAAATACAAAAATATCTTATTTCAAAGTACAGATCCGACAAGATCACCTAGCTAACTATTCTCCTTAGAAAATTAGTAACAAACTTCCTTTCCTTTAAGACACAATAACTTAGGGTTAAAAAGGCTAATTAGCCTCCTAGGATCATCATGAACAGACAGTATGTCCTCTCGCTGGGGAGCAGGCACCCCTCCCTCTTCCCCTGAGCCCAGCCAACAACTGGAACTATCTCTGAGGCAAATCTCACTTGGGTTCCCCCTGGAAGGCTCTAGCGCTGATCAATGGCATAAACAAACAGCACCCCACAGGCAGGTAGAAATTGGATGCGCTAGCTTGCCCTCCCTCTGTGTAGAGATGGCCTAGTTCAGAACTATTTCTAAGGAGACTTATGTAATCAATCTGAATTACGTGTTTCTCTGGTACTTTATGGCCAAGGTTATGTGCCCAGTTCTTAGGCTGTTACACACACAGACACACACACCTTCTCTCTACAACACTGTAAAAATATGCAGTTTAAGATTCACACCACTGAATCTGAGTTAACCTAAGTAAATTTGCACGGTAAGTCTATTCTCTAGTCTAACACTGGACATAAACACTGAAGAAACCAGTGACATCCAAATATTAGCAAAGGTGGTGGGAAAAAGTGTGCATCTGACCTAAAGCCAACACAGTAAAGTAGGAAAAAAAGGCTTCTTCTTTCAAATTAATACTCCTATAACATCTCTGGGGAAAAGCACATGGAGTCTGGACAAACTCAGGCTATAGATTTTGCAAGTAAGAAGAGAACCCACGGGAAACCCTCACTTCTGTAAGCAAAAAACAATGGATACTAACCATTGGGAAGAAGGGCCATGTGTCAGAGACTAGAAGATGACCTGTGTGCCTCCCGCCACTCTTCAGATAAAGATGCTATTCCATGGAGACAAGAGGAAACTTCAATCTACCAAACGAGAGGTGATATAACAAAGAGAACAAAATAATTCACATAATGACATGGTGAGGAGATATTGTCATGATAGTGGCGATGAAGGAGTGAAATAAAGCTTAAGGAAATATTTTAAAGGAAAAAGTGACCGATAGTTATTTGGAGAAAGAATGGTCAAAGGGAAAAGCAGAAGGGCCGGTAATTCATTCAGGCCAAAGCTTAGGCATTTCCTACGATAAAGACACTGTGCCAGGCACTGTGGGGGTGATATAAATACATGCCTCGAAAAGGAAAATTAGATGTAGAGCAAGAAGCCCTAAGAATCCAAAACAGAAACAACAAAAATGTCATTACTGGACATCAAAGTTGTCTGTAGCATTTGAATAAATAACATGCCTAATCAAATCTAATCATAATTTAAAATTACATCCCTAATACAAAAATGAAAAATGACATTATTGTCCCATCAGGAAACTTACGATCTATTTTTCTCCCCTAATTACGTTACCCATCTGCCCTAAACACGTCGAGTACCCAAGGACACTCGTTACCCTCGTCCAGTTAACAGTGCAGTTTGGGCAGCCTGGTTTCTCTCAAGCCAGGGTGAGGCTGTACCCTGGGATTAAACCTCAAACTTCTGCCTCATCAGCACTCACTGTGCCAACTGCCAACTTACAACAGTTGGCCACCACCATCCAAGAACAATCTAGGCGACTGAGAGTGAGGAATGCCGGCCACCCCCAACCAAGAACAATCTAGGTGACTGAGAGACAAGAATGAAAGCAGAACACGTAGAGCCAACCACCGAATCTCAAGGACAGGGCTTCCGGGCCTGCATTTGGGAAAAAGGGTGAATAAAATTCCAATCTTCTGGTCATTCAGTCAGCAAGCAGTCATTAAATATTCTTGTGACCTATTCTCAAGTGGACACTGCCCCCACGCTGCAGCCAAAATGAAAATGCCCCCGAAAGAGAAGGGGAGTGATTAATAGAAAAATGACAGGACAGGGAGCTAATTTTCTCTCCTGTTCACCACAAAAAAAACAAGAAAAACGAGTGCAACTCATTGTTACATAACAGTGAGGCTGACCAAAAGGCCCAGCTAAGTCAATGGCTCATCTGCAAAGCATTCTAAACCCAGGGTTCGAGGCTGCCACTGGGCCACGCTAACAGAGAAAAGAACTCAACACCCTACCTCACGGCCATTTCCACACTCTCCTCATCACCTCTCCGTTAACCAAAAGTAAAAGCACTGGCTTCCATAACAAACAATTCTGACAGGTGGGCCTCTTCATAATCCAAAGTCCCTGTTTAAGATAGTTCTGCTCTTGGTGAAGCCCATGTCATTATTTCTGTACCAGTGTGGATAAGACAAACTAGGCAGGCCTCTACATAGATTTCTGACCTGATACTAGTATTACATTAATACAAGCTGTATTTTACTCTTTAGGGTAAATAAAATGTTGACATTAAAAAAATAATTATACATTTTGAACTTGGCTTCTAAAAGATGCCACTCACACAGAAGGATGGAAAGAACCTACGCAGTTTCAAATACCATTAATGCTGCTGTTATCTTGATCAAGAACTGTGAAATGCACTCCATTTCAAGTTTCAGAAAGAACACAAACCAACACTAAGTGTGCCACTTTATAGCTTCCCTGCTGATTCCACTTTTGCAGCAAAAGCCCATAAAATTATCCGAGAAAGAAATGATTAACTGAGAGTGAGTGCTGGACTACTGGGTATACCAGAGTCTCGAGCGCAGGACTGCACCAGAGGAAGATTTCAGGTCAACAGCCCTAGAAACCATCTGGTGGAAACCAGTAACAGTGCAACACAATGAGCAAAGTAATCTACCAAGTTGGACAAGGACGTCCTGCTTGGCCCCTTGGCAGTGGAAGAGATCCTGCATTTTCTCACTGCGAAACATCTAGAAATATGGAGAAAATTATAATCAGCATCCATTCTACATGCACAACTATTCCCACAAAACAAGTAAGAGAAACCCCCAAGAACCAACAATGAAAGGCGAACTGAAACCACAAAAAATCATGAGATCTCTCACTACAGCAGTCCTAGGTGAAGAGGAGGGTATCAGTCTTGGGGAGGGGGTGGAGCAGGGAGACACAGAAATAATACCCTGGGTTCAAAGAAGCTAAAAAGAAGGGACTGAGACCTCTATATATACTCTCATGAAAGAGTGGTCTAGGGGAAAAAAAAAAAAAATCTAACCACCAACACAGAAGACAACATAAAATCTTGTGTCAATTTAGGTTGGAGGGAGAAAAAAAGATATCCAATGGGAGTCTGTAACTAGGATTGCCCTCAAACCAGTCTGAGGTTGAAATACATACTTACATACTTATTACTTACATGGTCTAAGAAATTAACCAAAACTAAAGTGGTCCCAAGCAAGGGATGCTTCTGCATTCCTAGAAGTAAATTTATAACATCTCTTGGATATACCTCAACCAAGACCACCAAGATAAAGCCTTATGGAAGATGAGCTCATAATTCAAAAATACAGAGGAGGGCCTACTCACAAAAGCAAGAGTCGAGAGGGTCAGATTCCTAAAGCTCTACCTGCACTGTGAAGAGAGAACACCCATGCAGGGATGTATCAGAAGGACAAAGGCTCCCTTCTGCTCCGTGGCCTGACATAGACAAGGGGACCATTCCTGGGGTAGGCCAGTTACCTGCCCAGAAAACTGATAGTACTGTTGCCTCAAAGCCTCTCCTCCTCAAAAACAAAAGAAGTGGGGCCAATGGGCACTGGGTGTTAAGCAACTCTATAGACAAAAGGTCTGAATCTCAACAGAAGAGAATCTGAGCCTGAGGAAGCACAACATTTATACATGTTCATGAAGCTCAATCCTGGCAAGTTATGTAGACTTCCCAAAGCATCTGAGACTGTGGTGGACAGGAGGGAAAAGTCCCCTTTGCTCTCCTCTCTGGACACTGCCTTCAGGCGTCCTACACCCTCCATTATCATCAACAAAATGGGAAGAAATAAAACTTCCTTCATTTGGATTTGTAACAAGGAATCAAACACACGATCCTCATGTTTCCTGACAGCATCCTATTATAAACATACAAATAACACGCACTGCATGCTCCACAAAGCTGTGGCTGCTCCCTTTTAGCTCTTTTTTATCCCCTCTTTATAACATCATATCTGGGCTAGTTTCTTCAACAGGTTATATCTGGTTTACCCAAGAGTCACATATATCTAGATTTACTGAATCCTAATATTATTAATTTGTCTCTTCTTTAGAGGGTTAAAGGAAAGGGTGGACTCCAAGAGCACCTCTTACACTTCAGCTCTACCCCATCTATTTCTAACTCCTCACTCTGTATTTGATTAGGCATCCTAGGTAACAAATCTCACACTCTCAGTTACAGCGAAAGGAGGACCCCAAATCTACCACATTCTGCTAACTGTGGCCCACAGTCGGCATTTGTCGGTTCCCTGTGTAAGGGAGACAGACAGATTGCTTCACTGCTTTGGGGAAGCTACTCCTGATTTGTGGATTTCCTTAGTTCTTACCAGGTTCTGGCAGCAGTTTCAAACACTTCAGAAGGCTTGTATATATACAACATATTAACATTGGGATAAAGATGCTATAACCAGCTCACAAACCCTGAAAAGCCCATCAATAGGTGAACTGATTATTTAATTTTGCTTTCCAAAAGTTGTCTCCTCTGGGCTGCCTCTAAACAACAGGAAGTGACTGATTCTTAAGGAAGATTTGAAAATAACAATAGCATATTTAGAGAATTACATGAGAGGAACCTGAGTGAAGAAAAAGGGATCATCATCTGTAGAGGACAAGCTGATATTCTATCAAGTAACCAATCCTCCCACACCTGGGCCTTTTCCAATATCAGGGAAAGTCAGTACTTTATCAGCAGACTTAACAATCAGTTCAAATTCACTAAAGATACTACTGAATGCTTATGCACATTAAAGAATTTGAAAGCAATAACGTCTTCTCAGCAAAATGATGAAGGAAAAATTATGGTATTTTACATTCGCACTGCCGACTTTTGATTTTTGATAAACACAAGGGAGCAGGGGGTGGGGATATGCAAAAACCATGACTTAGAAACCACTAAGTTCTTTTACTAAGAAGCGCATTCTCTGTACCCTGACATAAAGAGGCTCTGAAATCTAGAATCAGGCTGTTCTATAAAGCTTCAGAGAAAGAAGAGAGTGATGAGGACTGAGAGCCAGTACTTGCACAGTGCATACACCATATGAAACCAAGTCCACTATCTGAGATTCAGCCTCCTAGTCAGAGTTCTAGTTAACAAACAAGAATGACTAGCAATGGAGGTCCAATTTGAAAAGGGAGGGAAAAGGTGGTTCCACAAAGATAGTTCTAACACATCCAAATACCAAAACTCAGAAAAACCTTAGGGTGTTTTTAATAATAAGTTACATTCCTCACTTCAGAAATTGACCCTTAACTAAGTTATTAAAATTGATAAAACAGCTCAACAAGAAGCTTTGGTGGTCTCTGAACATCTTTTTCCAGACAGCGATACTTTCCAAAATTATACTCAGCTCAACCAAAACATATTAAACAACTATCATCTACTGGGGACACAAAGATAAGGAGTAAATACAGGTCAGGACAGATCAAGCATTAAGAGGAATGAGGCCCAAAGTGAGTTCTGAAGAAAGATTTGGTCAGTTAGGCAATGTGGGGCAGGTAGGGCTTTCCAGGTGGCACTAGTGGTAAAGAACCACCTGCCAACAATGTGGGTTCCACCCCTGGGTCAGGAAGATGCCCTGGAGGAGGGCATGGCAAGCCACTCCAGTGTTCTTGCCTGAAGAATTCCACAGAGGAGCCTGGGGGGCTGCAGCCCATGGGGTCGAAAAGAGGCAGACACGGCTGAAGAGGCCGAGTACACAGGGCGGGGCGGGGAGGAGATGCTGGAGATAAACAGAGAGGAGGAGGGAAGAGCTCAAAGACAGGGGACTGTGTGAACAATTAGTGAGAGACAAAAGCAGACGTGAAATCAAACAAATCCAAGAAGACTGCATTACCGGAGCATAAAGCGGGAAGTATGGGGGAAGAGTCAAAACCAAACTCGGAAAAGCAACGGGATCTAGATCACAGAACACCCTATGTTGAGACTGGATATTATCCTACAAGACCAAAATAAGATGACCAGCTCTGTGTACTATAAGCATCACTCTGCACCATAGAATATAGAATATAAAAGCATTGGTAAAAAGAAAAAAGCATAGGAATATGCAGTTTCAAATTGAAATCCCACTCATTTTTCAGTATGACCCTAGGCAACTCACCTCTCGGGGACATAGATTCCACATTCGTAAAACGGAGGCATTCCTTATTAAAAGAAAACGTGGTGATTATTAAAAGAAAAAGGTGGTGAATGAATATAAATGTAAAGTGTACTGTGAAGTTACACAGTTCAGTTTTTAGCACAGTGTAAGCACTCAAAACACAGCCTGAAAGAAATATTTGCTGGAAGAAATGCAATATGGAGAGACGGGAAATAGCCAGTAAAAATACAAAAAAAAACAGAGGAAAGATCAGATTTGAGACCTTATTAGGAGGTAAAGGACTAGCAGGGTACTGTTCTTCAAGCCCCAGAGAAAGAGTGAAAGACACGTGAGGCCTCTTCCAGGTTTCCCTAACGGGGCCTACGGAGCTGCCGTCACCTCCCCTCGGACGCCAGCCTAGACTGGAGACCAGACGCTCCAGCACAGCCTCGCTGTTACCATCAGCACTGCTTTCAAGGAGAGGGAACTCAGGCGTCAGAGAGACTCGAGTTAACTGGAGCGAATCGTTTACTTTTCCCTCATTGGGGGTAATGACACCTACACTTCAGGTGCTGGAAGCGTTCGTGCAGTATGCGACCCAGCAACATGATAAGGACTCCATAGCTCAACACAAACGCATCCTATGTAGATGTGCAGCTTCTTTCACAGTGTCTCTCATGAACACACTACAGCCTTATCTCAGCTCCAGCCCACCTGGAAGCCTTGGTAGCTGAGGCTGTACAAAACACATCAGTGTGTTGGTTCTCATCTAGGCAACCAATGGCCCATTTAGGGAGAGCCTATTTTTATTTCCAAAGTGTATGCAACATCTTCCACCATAAAATGTGCTATCTGGTTTCCAAACAAACATAACTGGCTTCAGAGTTCAACTCTGGAAACAACAGCTGGGACGCTGTAGTTTACCCTAAAGTTAAGTAAAAAAAACTTGGCCCCAAGCCCAGAAAACAGGCATTCCTTCTAGACAAAACTGGATAAACCAAGTCTACAAACAATAAGTGGATACAATAGTAGGGAAGGAAAGACATGGAGACAGCCAGAATAAACCACAGCAAAAGGCCAACCCATAGCCCAAGAAGGGAACCAAGGAAGAGTCTAGAATGTACCAGTTCTGAAGCAGGCAGGAGAAGCAAAACACACCAAGACACCAAAGTTACTAAATGAAAAGTTATCTGAAACACAGATTTTCTCCCTGTTATGCCAAAGATAAGCTTTATGTTAGCAGGACAAACTAAATAATCTGTTCATATTTAAGATTCAAGATCCCTTATGAGAGGTTAGGCAGCTGGAGAGATACAAACTGGGGAAGGAAGACTATCACTGGAAATAAAATTCAAACACATTAAATATGAAAGAGTAACAGTTTCTACTTCAACAGGCTAATTTATTGATGCTGCAACTGATTCACAGATTTGGTTTCTTATAAGAACTGTATTGACTGTACATGTCACAAGGTATAAGTTGCTACTTTCACTTATGGAATATGAAGAGAAATGAATTTTCAAAGGAGAAAAACTTGCCAAAATGCCCTTGACATGGAATTGTTCATTAAGATGCTGCCACAGCACATGGTTTTGATAATAACAAAAAATGCCACAAGCCTTCCTCTAAACATCTAAAAAAAATTGTTTATAAGCACTTAATCTGAAATATCTACTGCAGAGTCATTAGAAGGGCAGGTCTAACAGGGGCAGCTGACAGATGAGATCAGGTCACAAGTCTCTGACAGAGGAATCTGCACTGAGCGTGCCGATTGGGTCAATCGGCGAATTCCAGCTTGCCCTAACCAGCGCGTGCAAGACAGTCCTGACGAAGCTCATGAGCAAATCTATCAATACATGAATACATGGCTCTGCCGAAGATCTTCCGACCCATCAGGAAAAGTCTTTTTGAGAACATAAAATAGATACAGTAGAGCAAATTTCAGAGGTAGATTTTTAAGACCATCTGAACAATATAATGTTGTATAACGAGTGGAAAAAAACCGTAATAAGCATTTAGATCCCAGTTTAAAAAACAGAATTATACATTTGCAAGTATATATATGCATAACAACGACAACAAAAAAGGACAAGAAGGAAAAGCACCAAAAGGTTATTAAACATTTTTATCTCTGGGTGATAGTTTTACCAAAAAAGGTATTATTTTCTTTATTCCTTTGTTTTACAATAAATGGATATATGACTTTATAACTGTAAGACCAATATCTTCATGCATGTATTCTCTCTCTACAAAGTCATCAGTGAGCAAATCCTGTTTGGCCTCACCCTCATCCTAAGCAGCACCGTATTTTCGGGCTGTGACTGCTCCTATCTGCAGCCACATCCAGTGACCAACAGGCAAGCCCTCACACTGCCAACCGCAGCTCACCGACTATCCACCACAGAGATCCCATCTTAGCCAGGGGTCACATGAGGGCCTAAAGCAGCATGTAAAAAACATCATCCATTGTCAGAATCATCCTTCAAAGGCCTTTTCAATTGTCCACAAAAATACTGTATGAATACTTTTCTGTATGTATTCCCAGAGAAAGTGAACTGTTGGTTGCTGAGTCCAGTCTGACTCTTTGCGACCCCATGGACTGTAGCTCACCAGGCTCCTCTGTCCATGGAATTCTCCAGGCAAGAATACTGGAGAGGGCAGCCATTCCCTTCTCCAGGGGATCTTCCTCACTCAGGGATCGAACCCAGGTCTCCTCCACTGCAGGCAGATTCTTTTCCATATGAGCCACCAGGGATGTCTATTTTCTATAGATGTACACACCAAAAATATTTCCAAAAGAGTATAATATTCAGAAATTAACCCTTCATGTATTTTGCTGCCTGAACCGGTTCAGCAATTCTTCATGGGCACTCAATTCTTCCTCCCTGCCGCCCTACTACTGAATACGTCCAACTCAGCGTCACACCACCTAAACAGTGATCAAGCATTCTTGACATTTATAGGTTGTGTCAATCATTTTAACTGTAACAACGCCGACTGCATTCACTGCCTTTGGGTACTCACTTACTGAGTAAAATGGTGAGTATAAATTATCCCATTATTTAAACCATTATTCATTACTTTCTGTCTTCATCTGTAAAGTGTATGATTGAATTTAAGCAAGGTAAAAGGTTAATATAATCCCATTACATTAATTACAGCACCTCTGTACTGGGAGTGCAAAAAGGGAATCTTAAGTGTTGTTGGGCTTAGTGCCAACCTACTTAAGGTAGGACAGGTAAGACTACAAGTGCCTAATGAATGACAGAGATCCCAAATACACCAGAGTTCCGAGAAGAAAGCAACAGAGATTGAGGTTTAAATGCTGTTAGAAGGCTTCCTGGAGGAAGCAGACCTGGGGACAACCCCAAGAAGCAAGGCTGACTTAGGTAGGTGCGGAGGGGAGAAGACATTCCACACAGGAACCATGACTTGGATCTGAGAAGTGCTGAAAAGGCAGGAAATATTTCTAAGTTTTCTGGAAAAGGAGATAAAATGACTCATCATTAAGCATCTACTACTGGCCAGTACTGGCAGGTACTGAAGACCCAGAGACGAGAGAACCTGTTCATAGAGTGATGGCTGGAGCCCTCCAGGAATCACCCAGGCAACTGACGCAGACATGTAAACACACACCAGGAGCATGAGAGAAACTGAAAGTGTTACTCAGTCGTGTCTGACTCTTTGCAACCCCATGGACTGTAGCCCACCAGGCTCCTCTGTCCATGGGATTCTCCAGGCAAGAATATTANTATTTAGAGAATTACATGAGAGGAACCTGAGTGAAGAAAAAGGGATCATCATCTGTAGAGGACAAGCTGATATTCTATCAAGTAACCAATCCTCCCACACCTGGGCCTTTTCCAATATCAGGGAAAGTCAGTACTTTATCAGCAGACTTAACAATCAGTTCAAATTCACTAAAGATACTACTGAATGCTTATGCACATTAAAGAATTTGAAAGCAATAACGTCTTCTCAGCAAAATGATGAAGGAAAAATTATGGTATTTTACATTCGCACTGCCGACTTTTGATTTTTGATAAACACAAGGGAGCAGGGGGTGGGGATATGCAAAAACCATGACTTAGAAACCACTAAGTTCTTTTACTAAGAAGCGCATTCTCTGTACCCTGACATAAAGAGGCTCTGAAATCTAGAATCAGGCTGTTCTATAAAGCTTCAGAGAAAGAAGAGAGTGATGAGGACTGAGAGCCAGTACTTGCACAGTGCATACACCATATGAAACCAAGTCCACTATCTGAGATTCAGCCTCCTAGTCAGAGTTCTAGTTAACAAACAAGAATGACTAGCAATGGAGGTCCAATTTGAAAAGGGAGGGAAAAGGTGGTTCCACAAAGATAGTTCTAACACATCCAAATACCAAAACTCAGAAAAACCTTAGGGTGTTTTTAATAATAAGTTACATTCCTCACTTCAGAAATTGACCCTTAACTAAGTTATTAAAATTGATAAAACAGCTCAACAAGAAGCTTTGGTGGTCTCTGAACATCTTTTTCCAGACAGCGATACTTTCCAAAATTATACTCAGCTCAACCAAAACATATTAAACAACTATCATCTACTGGGGACACAAAGATAAGGAGTAAATACAGGTCAGGACAGATCAAGCATTAAGAGGAATGAGGCCCAAAGTGAGTTCTGAAGAAAGATTTGGTCAGTTAGGCAATGTGGGGCAGGTAGGGCTTTCCAGGTGGCACTAGTGGTAAAGAACCACCTGCCAACAATGTGGGTTCCACCCCTGGGTCAGGAAGATGCCCTGGAGGAGGGCATGGCAAGCCACTCCAGTGTTCTTGCCTGAAGAATTCCACAGAGGAGCCTGGGGGGCTGCAGCCCATGGGGTCGAAAAGAGGCAGACACGGCTGAAGAGGCCGAGTACACAGGGCGGGGCGGGGAGGAGATGCTGGAGATAAACAGAGAGGAGGAGGGAAGAGCTCAAAGACAGGGGACTGTGTGAACAATTAGTGAGAGACAAAAGCAGACGTGAAATCAAACAAATCCAAGAAGACTGCATTACCGGAGCATAAAGCGGGAAGTATGGGGGAAGAGTCAAAACCAAACTCGGAAAAGCAACGGGATCTAGATCACAGAACACCCTATGTTGAGACTGGATATTATCCTACAAGACCAAAATAAGATGACCAGCTCTGTGTACTATAAGCATCACTCTGCACCATAGAATATAGAATATAAAAGCATTGGTAAAAAGAAAAAAGCATAGGAATATGCAGTTTCAAATTGAAATCCCACTCATTTTTCAGTATGACCCTAGGCAACTCACCTCTCGGGGACATAGATTCCACATTCGTAAAACGGAGGCATTCCTTATTAAAAGAAAACGTGGTGATTATTAAAAGAAAAAGGTGGTGAATGAATATAAATGTAAAGTGTACTGTGAAGTTACACAGTTCAGTTTTTAGCACAGTGTAAGCACTCAAAACACAGCCTGAAAGAAATATTTGCTGGAAGAAATGCAATATGGAGAGACGGGAAATAGCCAGTAAAAATACAAAAAAAAACAGAGGAAAGATCAGATTTGAGACCTTATTAGGAGGTAAAGGACTAGCAGGGTACTGTTCTTCAAGCCCCAGAGAAAGAGTGAAAGACACGTGAGGCCTCTTCCAGGTTTCCCTAACGGGGCCTACGGAGCTGCCGTCACCTCCCCTCGGACGCCAGCCTAGACTGGAGACCAGACGCTCCAGCACAGCCTCGCTGTTACCATCAGCACTGCTTTCAAGGAGAGGGAACTCAGGCGTCAGAGAGACTCGAGTTAACTGGAGCGAATCGTTTACTTTTCCCTCATTGGGGGTAATGACACCTACACTTCAGGTGCTGGAAGCGTTCGTGCAGTATGCGACCCAGCAACATGATAAGGACTCCATAGCTCAACACAAACGCATCCTATGTAGATGTGCAGCTTCTTTCACAGTGTCTCTCATGAACACACTACAGCCTTATCTCAGCTCCAGCCCACCTGGAAGCCTTGGTAGCTGAGGCTGTACAAAACACATCAGTGTGTTGGTTCTCATCTAGGCAACCAATGGCCCATTTAGGGAGAGCCTATTTTTATTTCCAAAGTGTATGCAACATCTTCCACCATAAAATGTGCTATCTGGTTTCCAAACAAACATAACTGGCTTCAGAGTTCAACTCTGGAAACAACAGCTGGGACGCTGTAGTTTACCCTAAAGTTAAGTAAAAAAAACTTGGCCCCAAGCCCAGAAAACAGGCATTCCTTCTAGACAAAACTGGATAAACCAAGTCTACAAACAATAAGTGGATACAATAGTAGGGAAGGAAAGACATGGAGACAGCCAGAATAAACCACAGCAAAAGGCCAACCCATAGCCCAAGAAGGGAACCAAGGAAGAGTCTAGAATGTACCAGTTCTGAAGCAGGCAGGAGAAGCAAAACACACCAAGACACCAAAGTTACTAAATGAAAAGTTATCTGAAACACAGATTTTCTCCCTGTTATGCCAAAGATAAGCTTTATGTTAGCAGGACAAACTAAATAATCTGTTCATATTTAAGATTCAAGATCCCTTATGAGAGGTTAGGCAGCTGGAGAGATACAAACTGGGGAAGGAAGACTATCACTGGAAATAAAATTCAAACACATTAAATATGAAAGAGTAACAGTTTCTACTTCAACAGGCTAATTTATTGATGCTGCAACTGATTCACAGATTTGGTTTCTTATAAGAACTGTATTGACTGTACATGTCACAAGGTATAAGTTGCTACTTTCACTTATGGAATATGAAGAGAAATGAATTTTCAAAGGAGAAAAACTTGCCAAAATGCCCTTGACATGGAATTGTTCATTAAGATGCTGCCACAGCACATGGTTTTGATAATAACAAAAAATGCCACAAGCCTTCCTCTAAACATCTAAAAAAAATTGTTTATAAGCACTTAATCTGAAATATCTACTGCAGAGTCATTAGAAGGGCAGGTCTAACAGGGGCAGCTGACAGATGAGATCAGGTCACAAGTCTCTGACAGAGGAATCTGCACTGAGCGTGCCGATTGGGTCAATCGGCGAATTCCAGCTTGCCCTAACCAGCGCGTGCAAGACAGTCCTGACGAAGCTCATGAGCAAATCTATCAATACATGAATACATGGCTCTGCCGAAGATCTTCCGACCCATCAGGAAAAGTCTTTTTGAGAACATAAAATAGATACAGTAGAGCAAATTTCAGAGGTAGATTTTTAAGACCATCTGAACAATATAATGTTGTATAACGAGTGGAAAAAAACCGTAATAAGCATTTAGATCCCAGTTTAAAAAACAGAATTATACATTTGCAAGTATATATATGCATAACAACGACAACAAAAAAGGACAAGAAGGAAAAGCACCAAAAGGTTATTAAACATTTTTATCTCTGGGTGATAGTTTTACCAAAAAAGGTATTATTTTCTTTATTCCTTTGTTTTACAATAAATGGATATATGACTTTATAACTGTAAGACCAATATCTTCATGCATGTATTCTCTCTCTACAAAGTCATCAGTGAGCAAATCCTGTTTGGCCTCACCCTCATCCTAAGCAGCACCGTATTTTCGGGCTGTGACTGCTCCTATCTGCAGCCACATCCAGTGACCAACAGGCAAGCCCTCACACTGCCAACCGCAGCTCACCGACTATCCACCACAGAGATCCCATCTTAGCCAGGGGTCACATGAGGGCCTAAAGCAGCATGTAAAAAACATCATCCATTGTCAGAATCATCCTTCAAAGGCCTTTTCAATTGTCCACAAAAATACTGTATGAATACTTTTCTGTATGTATTCCCAGAGAAAGTGAACTGTTGGTTGCTGAGTCCAGTCTGACTCTTTGCGACCCCATGGACTGTAGCTCACCAGGCTCCTCTGTCCATGGAATTCTCCAGGCAAGAATACTGGAGAGGGCAGCCATTCCCTTCTCCAGGGGATCTTCCTCACTCAGGGATCGAACCCAGGTCTCCTCCACTGCAGGCAGATTCTTTTCCATATGAGCCACCAGGGATGTCTATTTTCTATAGATGTACACACCAAAAATATTTCCAAAAGAGTATAATATTCAGAAATTAACCCTTCATGTATTTTGCTGCCTGAACCGGTTCAGCAATTCTTCATGGGCACTCAATTCTTCCTCCCTGCCGCCCTACTACTGAATACGTCCAACTCAGCGTCACACCACCTAAACAGTGATCAAGCATTCTTGACATTTATAGGTTGTGTCAATCATTTTAACTGTAACAACGCCGACTGCATTCACTGCCTTTGGGTACTCACTTACTGAGTAAAATGGTGAGTATAAATTATCCCATTATTTAAACCATTATTCATTACTTTCTGTCTTCATCTGTAAAGTGTATGATTGAATTTAAGCAAGGTAAAAGGTTAATATAATCCCATTACATTAATTACAGCACCTCTGTACTGGGAGTGCAAAAAGGGAATCTTAAGTGTTGTTGGGCTTAGTGCCAACCTACTTAAGGTAGGACAGGTAAGACTACAAGTGCCTAATGAATGACAGAGATCCCAAATACACCAGAGTTCCGAGAAGAAAGCAACAGAGATTGAG
Organism: Neotragus moschatus; assembly: GCA_006410615.1. Lineage (NCBI taxonomy): Eukaryota > Metazoa > Chordata > Mammalia > Artiodactyla > Bovidae > Neotragus > Neotragus moschatus. The sequence goes on from SJYA01002770.1 coordinate 537,522, forward strand.
GTTTAAATGCTGTTAGAAGGCTTCCTGGAGGAAGCAGACCTGGGGACAACCCCAAGAAGCAAGGCTGACTTAGGTAGGTGCGGAGGGGAGAAGACATTCCACACAGGAACCATGACTTGGATCTGAGAAGTGCTGAAAAGGCAGGAAATATTTCTAAGTTTTCTGGAAAAGGAGATAAAATGACTCATCATTAAGCATCTACTACTGGCCAGTACTGGCAGGTACTGAAGACCCAGAGACGAGAGAACCTGTTCATAGAGTGATGGCTGGAGCCCTCCAGGAATCACCCAGGCAACTGACGCAGACATGTAAACACACACCAGGAGCATGAGAGAAACTGAAAGTGTTACTCAGTCGTGTCTGACTCTTTGCAACCCCATGGACTGTAGCCCACCAGGCTCCTCTGTCCATGGGATTCTCCAGGCAAGAATATTACAGTGGCTTGCCATTGCCTTCTCCAGGGGATCTTCCTGATCCAGGGATTGAACCTAGGTCTCCTGCAATGCAGGTGGATTCTTTACTGCCTGAGCCACTGCTGCTGCTACTGCTAAGTCAATTCAGTCGTGTCTGAGTCTGTGCGACCCCATAGACGGCAGCCCACCAGGCTCCCCCGTCCCTGGGATTCTCCAGGCAAGAACACTGGAGTGGGTTGCCATTTCCTTCTCCAATGCATGAAAGTGAAAAGTGAAAGTGAAGTCGCTCAGCCACGTCTGACTCTTAGCGACCCCATGGACTGCACCCTACCAAGCTCCTCCGTCCATGGGATTTTCCAGGCAAGAGTACTGGAGTGGGGTGCCTGAGCCACTAGGGAAGCCAAAGTACAATGTATGACCAAAGTTTGTCTTCCAACAACTGATGACTAGATGGATAAAATGTATACAGCATATCCACAGAGTGGAACATTATCAAGCAATAAAAGAGAATGAAGTACTAACATGGGCAAGTTTTGAAAACATTACGCTAAGTGAAACAAGCCAGTCACAGAAGGCCACATACTGTATGAGCCCATGTATCTGAAACACCTAGAACAGGCAAAACCATTGAAACAGACAGTAGGTTAGCCGTTACCAGGGGATAGGGAGAAGGGAGAAGAGGGAGTGACTGCTTAATGAGTACAAATTTCTTTTTGTAGAAAAGAAATGTTCTGGAATTATATAGTAGTGATAGGTGCATAATCTTGTGATGTAACAAAAATCACTGAATTAAACACTTAAAAATGGTGGAAATTTATAGTATGTGAATTATACTAAGGAAGAAGGAAGGAGGGAGCGAGGGGGGAAGGAGGAAGGGAGGAGGTAAGGAGGGAGGAAAACACTCTATAGGGCAGAGAAGGAAATGATTTTGCTGAGAAAGGGTGGTGAAGACTTCCCAGAGGAGGCAACAGATCTGAACGTCAAAGGACAAACGGAGCTTTCCTTAAGGAGACTGATGACGTCATTCAGAGAGAGGGATATACGCAGTACAGTTCTGCAGGACTAGCAGCTGGGGAGCTCGTGAGGAGACTGCAAGAGATGAGAAGGGGGCTGGACCCCGATGCAGCAGTGTCCTGAGGACTGTGTGTAGAGTCTGAACTTTGCCATATATAAGGACTGGCAAATATGTGGCACTTGGCACCAGTTTCTGTCTGCACCTCTGGCAGACATAACTATTATGCCACTGAGCCCTTCTCTGCTGAGCTCAGAGGTGGACTCTATCTATCTCCATGCAATCCTCCCTACACTCCATGTGCCCCCAGGGGGAGCCCCACTAAAGGGTCTCAAGCAGGGAAGTGTCACTTGAATTCCCAATTTAAAACGAACACTAGTAGCTATGTGAAGACAAGGAGATTAAGTAGGAAGCGGTTGTATAACAGTCTGGACAAAAGGTGATGAGACCCTGAACTAATGTAGTGGCAAAGTGAAAGGAGAAAAAAGGGAATATTAGAGACTTCAGGAGGCAAAACCAGTAAGACTACAGTAGCCAAGTGGAGCCCCGTGAGGGCGGCCTTGCTCACCACTATCTCCTAGCATCCATCACAGTACTTGATACACATGGGAGGACTCCACAGATCGCGATCAAATGACTGTTTTTTCCTACATTCTCTCACTGAATCTTCATAATAATACCACGAAGAAAATAATGTTATTCCCACTTTCCAGATAAGGAATCTAAGTTTGAGAGAGGCTAAGTGATCTGCCAAATACACCCAGCTAGAGAGCTGCTGCTGTTGCTGTCGCTCAGTCAGGTTGGCTTTGACCGCGCGGACTGCAGCACGACAGGCTCTTCTGTCAGCCACCACCTCCCGGAGTCTGCTCAAATTCACGCCCCGTGTCGGTGACACCATCGAGAGGGGAGAGAGCAGTTCCAACCTAGACTTCTAGCTCCAAGCTCTGGTCCTTGATCCAGGGTTCCAGCTCAAATGATGGAGCAGCTAACAGTGTTAATGGTGAAATGTCAGAAACAGCTGGAAAATGGGCTGGGGTCAGAGATGCAGATTTGGGTGTCCTGTCACATTCAGGTAGCTGAGGCCTCAAGTATGAATGATACTCAGGGAGTGTATGAAGTGGGGGAACCAGGTCAAGGATAGCTCAAACCATGAGGGAATGTTGAAAAGGAGTCTGGACAGGGAGTCAGAGAGACAGGGAAAGAACCAGCCCAGGAGGATGCTATCAGGAAAGACATCAGCAAGGTGGGCATGGTCAAGATTAAAATCTACAGAATGTCAGATCCGTTAGATGGAGAGGGAATCACAGAGAAACACAAGATGTAGGGGAAGCATTCTAAAAGAGGCTGAAGGCTGCCTGGTTTTCAAAAGCCACAAGGGCAACAGAATCTGGGGAGTTTGTCAAAAATACACAGACCACCAATAGCAGTGATCTTGTGAGAGTGAGTCTCACTGAGCCTCTATTTTCTCATCTGTAAACTGGAAACAACAGCACTGGCTTCACAGTATTATAGTGAGGACTCTATATGCTTGAAAAGAGGCCCCACAGGTGACTGTGGCACAGCTTGAAGACTGGCTTTTAGGAACCCCCCGCTACAGGAAAAACAGATTTTTACCTGGAGAGAGATGGGTGACAGGCAACCCTTTCAGAAGGACTATATAAAAATGAGAGAAGGAAGGAAGGAAAGTCAGCCATTATAATCCAGGACTGGACATGGAGGGCCTGGGTGAAGAAGAAAGAAACCAGAAAGGATGAAATAGGGATAAGGCATTACTAGGGACAATTCACAGGAAGGAAAGGGAAAAATTACGTGTGAGTCTTAGGCTTGAAGTCTGGCATACCCTTCACCAGAATCAGAAAGAACAATAGAGGGACAGCTGGTTTGGGTGGCTGGGGAGAAATGAAAAAATAATCCATGCAAGATATTCGGTAAGTGCTAGAAAATAAACATAAAACATATAAGGGCCAACTGGCAGTAAACATGTTTCAGAGAAAAGAATAGCACACCAGTTCAGAATACGTCTCATCTCCAGGATGAGATGGCTTGGGTCAGAGTCCCAGCACTGCCACTTTCTAGCTAAGGGATGCTAAAGAAGCTACTTAATTTCTCTAGATCTAGGTGTCTTTATTTGTAAAATGAGAAGAATAAAAGTACATGTAGAAGATTTCTTTTAAGTGAAAAAATACACTAACAAGCACACTGCAGCTTCCAATCAACACTGATGACTCCCTTTAGCCACTCCACGACAGTACGCAGTGCGAGGGCTTTCCCAGTGGCTCCAGCAGGAAAGAAACCATCTGCCAAGGCAGGGGGTGCGGGTTTGATCCCTGGGTCAGGAAGATCCCTGACAAGAAAATGGCAACCCACTCCACATGGGAAATCCCATGGACAGAGAGACCCCAGTGGCCATAGGGTTGCAAAGAGTCGGACACAATTTAGCGACTAAAGACAGCGACGACAACAATGTAGTGTGGTCAGCTGTGCTTTGGAGAAGCTAAACTATTACCCAAGACTTGGAGAATCTCTCCAACTATGAGACAGGACAGGAAAACAGAGGATTCTTTGAATTTCAAGACTGGAGTTAACTGCAAAACCATTAGTACAAAGAATTGTGCCAAGACACTGTAGAGGCAAAATTACACAGTGTGTAAATGTGGTACCTACATCAAGGAGAGTACACGAGAAAGCAAGAAAAACGAATACACACAAACACCTGAAGTACCAAGCATCCAGTGAAATGCCACTGATACACTGTCAGTCACGGGAGTCGAGAGAGGGAGGACCACTTCCCATGCGGATGAAGCCGTCACCTGAACTCAGTCTAGAAAGATGGTCAGAAGTTTAACTGGCCACAACATAGGCTCGGAGGAAACGACTTGAATAGGATAGCCAAAGGAAACAACGTGAATACAGACACAAAGCTGAAAAGGGCTACAGGGACGTTCCAGGAAGAGCCAGAAGTCAGGATTAACTGAAGAATTAGCCACAAAATAACTGGCCCCATGGTGAGGACAAATGAGGGAAAAGCCACAGGAGAAAGCATGGACTTCCTGAGAGTGGCCAGGCGGGAAAAGCCAGAAGCTTGTTTAGGGAGCAGAATGATGCATGTGGTCCCACGTATGCTGAGCAAGACATTTCTGAAAGCACCTTCTCACAGCTGATGATACAGTTGCACAGGACTTCAGCCTAATCCAGCCCTACCATCCATCTGACTGAGGACGCCAAGATCAAGAGAGGTGAGTCAACTGCCCGAGCCGTAGAGCGAGTGGCAACACTGAGCGCAGCTCTGGGGGGCAGACTCGGTTCACGGCACGTTACACTCACCCACACGACCAGAAAGACACGGCCAAAAGCCAGGGTGAAGTGAAACCAGGGTTATAGAACCGAGTCACCCGGGTAGCCTGAAGCAGCGGGAATGAAAGGGCTAGATCTCTGAGGGCCAGAGCACAGAGGGAACAGAAGAGGAAAACCAACAAACCTGGCTTACAAAGAAAATAAAAACAAACATAAACAAATGGGACCCAATTAAACTTAAAAGCTTTTGCAGAGCAAAGAAAACATAAGACAAAAAGACAGCCCTGAGAACGGCAGAAAATATTTGCAAATGAAGCAACTGACAAGGGATTAATCTCCAACATACATAAACAGCTCATACAGTTTAATTTCCAAAAACCAAACCACCCAATCAAAAAATGGGCAGAAGACCTAAATAGACATTTCTCCAAAGACAGAGAGATGGCCAATAAACAAAAGGAAACACGCTTAGTATCACTAATTATTAGAGAAATGCAAATTGAAACTACAATGAGGTATCACCTCAGGGCAATCAAAATGGCCATCATCAAAAAATCTACAAACAACAAATGCTGGAGAGGAGGCAGAGAAAAGAGAACCCTTCTGCACTGTTGGTGGGAAGGTAAACTGAAACAGCCTCTGTAGAGAACAGTACAGAGGTTCCTTAAAAAGCTGAAAACAGAACTACCATATGACCTAGCAATCCCACTACTGGGCATATATCCAGAGAAAACTATAATTCAAAGAAAATACATGCACCCCAATGTTCCCTACAGCACTATTTACAGTAGCCCGGTCACAGAAGCAACCTAAATGTCCATCAACAGACGAATGGATAAAGACGTGGTATATACATACACACACACACACGGGATTATTACTCAGCCATAAAAAGGAACAAAATTGCGCCATCTGCAGAGATGTGGGCAGACGGACCTAGACATTGTCATACAGAATGAAATAATCAGAGAGAGAAAAATATCATATAATATTGACTATATGTGGAGTCTAGAAAAGTGATACATGTGAAACTTATTTCCTAAGCCAAGACAGAGACACAAATGTAGAGAATGCATATACGGCGACAAGCAGGCAGGGGGTGATGGGACGAACGGGGAGACTGGGACAGACAAATATACACCACTATACATAAAATAGCTAACTAATGAGAGCCTGCTGCACTGCACAGGGAACTCTACTCAGTGCTCTTTGGTGACCTAAATGGGAAGGAAATTCAAAACCAGGAGATACACGCTTATGGATGTCTGATTCATTTTGCTGTACAGCAGAAACTAATACAATATTGTAAAGCAACTATACGCCAATAAAAACTTTAAAAAAACCCAAACTGTCCAAGTTAAACAGCCAGTATCAGAACTAGGATTGATTATCAAGTCCTCATTATTAAGGATAGAGAATGGCAAGGTGGACTTCCCTGGTCGTCCTGTGGCTAAGAATCTGCCTGCCAGTGCAGAGACACAGGTTTGATTCCTGGTCTAGGAAGGTCCCACAAGTTTCAGAGCAACTAAGCCCATGCACCACAACTAATGAGCCTGCGCTCTAGAGCCTGGGAGCTGCAACTCCTGAAGCCCAGGAAACCTAGAGCCCAGGTTCCACAAAAAGAGAAGCTGCCACAACAAGTCTGTGCACTGCAGAGAAGAGTAGCCCCCACCTTGCCGCACCTAGAGAAAGTCCACATGCAATAATGGAGACCCAGCACAGCTGAAAAGAAAAAAAATTTTTTAAAAAGAGAAAATGGCAAGGTGATGATGTTTAAGAAATAAAATGCTCTCAGCAGAGATATGCATTCATGTCATGACAGTCTGAGATGAGCTTTGAAATATGCCAACAACAGAAAGGAAAAAAAAAGTGGGAAAGATAATTGAAAGAAAAAACTGGGGAAATATTAATCCTGACTGAAAATGAGTGATGGCTACATGGGATTCCTTATACTAGACTCCCTGCTGCTGTGTATGTTTGAAATTTTCCATAATAAGAAGTTCACTTACAGCTTCCCTCTCTGCAAAGGGAAACTAGTCAAAATGAAGAGTAACAAACATCAAGGAAAAAAAATCTTTGTCTGGGCAACAAGGAATTCACTCAGAGTTGGTATTCAGGAGAAAAACAGGACCGGAAGCCAGATCGCAAAGGATTAAGAGGTATAGCTAAAGAAAGAAGTGAGGAAATGGCTATAAAACTGCATCTTAGATAGAATGTCCAGGCGTAAGAAGGAGAGGGCTAAGATAGCAGGAAAGGCCAAACTACTTTGGTTCTACCTTGTGCTGCTGCTGCTGCTAAGTCACTTAGTCGTGTCCGACTGTGTGTGACCCCACAGACAGCAGCCTACAGGCTCCCCCGTCCCTGGGATTCTCCAGGCAAGAACACTGGAGTGGGGAGCCATGGCCTTCTCCGGTTCTACCTTGTATGTCGGTAAAAACAAAAAGGGGAAAGAGGGAAGACAGGAAGATACTAGAAAGAAGACAAGTGAGCAATTAATTAATTAAGCAATCAATCTATACATGAAACAAAAACATTAAAAGATGCTCATCCCCCTTCAATAAGGAAATATAAATAAAAGTGAGTTATCTAGGATTCAACTGTCAAAGATTAAAATTATTTATAATGCTCCCTGGTAGAGGAGAAATATAAACTGACATAATCTTTCAAAAGTTACATGATAATATCTAGTAAAATTATAAACTATCACAAGTTTTGACTTGTTAGGAATTTTTCCAGTTGCAGGAATTTATCCCAGGAAGTACACAGAGCACAGAAAGATGTATACCATGCACACAAAGAGGTATAGGAAGATACATCTCAAGGATGTTACTTCAAAGAGTAAGAAACAAATGCTGTCCCCCGGGGACCAGGAAAACTGATAAAAACATATACTACTATCAACTATTACAAGATACAACAGATATGTGTCAGACACATAGGAAAATGCACAAGAAAAAATGCATTAAACGAATAAGCAAATTATAAAAAAAGTAGGTAAACTGTGATTCCGATTCTGTGAAAAAGGAATTACTTTATCTCACACATATACAGAAGCACAAATACGTCCATATCAGCATATGGTGGTGGTGCTTTAGTTGCTAAGTCGTGTCCAACTCTTGCAACCCCATGTATTGTAGCCTGCCAGGCTCGCTGTCCATGGAATTCTCCAAGCAAGAATACTGGAGTGGGTCGCCATTTCCTTCTCAAAGGGATCTTCCTGGAGATATCAGCATATACATAGTGGGAAAAAGTGTGGATAAACATAAACCAAATTCATGAGAGTAGTTAACACTGAGATATGGGATTATGGGTTCCTTTCCTTATTTAAAAATACCTAAATTTTAACTGTACCCATATATTACCTGAATAATCAGGAAAAAAGTTAAGGACTTGAAAGGGGAGGGGGGGGAGTCAGTGAGCCCTCAGGTGAGGTCACAGGTCAAGAAGGAGGGAGACAGAGAGCAGGTCTAGGGCCTGAGGGAACGACGAGCCTGGGGACCTGTGCAGCCGCCACCTTCGGAACCACGGCCTGCGAATGCAGCAGAACAGCACCTGCGGGGCAGAGACAGCTCACCCAGCAAGGCAGTGGGGGCCGCTGACAAGCACAGCAGCCCAGAAACACCGGGCAGCCTAGGGGCCGCCAGGGAAGCCAGGGCCGAGAATTCAGGGCTGGCAACTGGCAGAGCAGGCAGTGCACAAAGGTTCAGGCGCGTTCTCAGATCTGGGCAGGGCAGCCCGGAAATCGCAGACCATGGCAAACCAACATCCACAGTAAGCTGGGAGGTGGGTGAAACAGCGGAGAAGCTGGAGAGACGGTGTGATGGGAAGGCACTACGCTCAACTCAGAATTACCCCTAAAGGATTCTTCCAGACTTTCATTCTTCTTCCAATTTCTACACATCATCCCACTAGGAGGAAGATCCCAATTGGAGTCACTGGGTCTCAAGTGCAAAACCATCTCTGCCTGCTTCTGGGTGTTTCTCATAACCCCTAAAGGATCTGTGAGGAGCTCCTTCTGGGCTCCCCCCCTTTCCCTGGCACCCAGCTCTTCCAGAGTCACTAGGCTGCTGTTAACAGAGCAGAGGCTCCACTCCCTGGGTGGACTGTGTATCCTCTACTGGCCTGAAACCTGGAATAAGGGGGGACTGGAGAATCCCAGGGACGGCGGAGCCTAGTGGGCTGCCACCTATGGGGTCGCACAGAGTCGGACAGGACTGAAGCGACGCAGCAGCAGCAGCAGCAGCAACAGCAGCAACAGCAGCAGCAGCAGTTACCTCTAACTGAAGCCTTGACAGTGTCCCCTGAGCATGATAAGAAGGGCCCTAAGCTTAGAAAACCTGGCTTGAGGCTCCAGCTCCTTCTTACTGGCTCTGTGCACTGGAGAGCAAGCCACTTCCCCTCTCTCTGTTTCATCAATTACAATACCGTACATACACAAGCTATATTAGATTTATCACAGGAAAGGAAACATTCTTCAATTCTACCTATTTACCACTTTCATCAGTGGTGCTGTAAAACCATAAAAGGGTGCAAGTAGCTTCAATGTGCCTATTTGGATGGGATTGTTCACAGTTTTAGTGCTTTTCACCTATAACAATTTTCTTCTCAAGATTTCAACACTGCTCATGAATTTCTTCAATTTAACAGTTGCTTGCCGCATTTAAAGTGCCTTATGCTTTGTCTCAGCTTTCCTTTTTATCTCATGTCAATTTTTATCTTTAATCTGACTACAGTTATTTGTCATGCTTTCCTTTTCTGTAGTCGGTTATGTCACTTACATGAAAGAATAACTGCATTATGTAGCTTCAATAAAGTTCCTTACACCTGGCCAGTGGGATTCCTATGTGGTCTGATCAACCATGGAAATTAATTTAAAGTGATTTAGATGGTATATTCTCAAGTTATTTTACCACTAAGAAGAGCCAAGAGGGTGACTAAATGAATTGGCACAATTCCATTACTGCCAGGTTAGTAACTCAGAACAACAGAGCTTTCTAACAAAGAACTCATGTATCAGTGTCAGTGTTAGTACAGTGGTAGGCTGCACAAAAAACTACAACAGCTAATTTCATAATCACTGAGTTCAAATTCTTCAATAAAATTCGGGCAAACGATATTATATCCCTGAATTATGATGATACTGAGCTCAGCTGGATCTTCAAAAAGTCTGTCAGCTGACAAAAGTCACAACATCCTGGTGTTAAATCCATTACTCACTCCCAGGCTGGAAGTAACTGAATGGAGACCTTGTAGCCCAAACTCACGAGTCACTGCTCTTCCCACATGAGGACAAAGTGCTCAGAGCAGTAAATGGCCAATGGAAGATCTGGATAAACTAAAGTGTCACATTCTCTTCCAAGGGAAACTTCTGGCAAGACCCAAAGAGAGAAGGTAATAGCTCCCCAGCATCAAAATCATTAACGTTCAGAATAAGCAACACATTTTGAAAGCAAACTAAAGCACTGCTTTTAGCAACCCGGAAATATAAAGGCAGCAGCACTGCTTCATCAGGATCAGGTGCACCCACGAAACTGGAACTCCCATCACATCACTAGCTTCACAAGGAATGACTTCACGACACTTCACATGCAGACGTCATTCATTTGTTCACTGAACATTTACTGAGTAGCTACTTCTGTAACAGAAATGGTTAGGTACTGGGATGTAAAGTGAAACTAGACCAGGTCCTGCCCTCCAGTAGTTCACAATGTAGGCACAGAAAATACACAAAAATACCCAAAGTTAAGAGAACACCGGTTATGAAAGAAGCTTTCACAGATTGCAATGGCCATGCAAAGGAAAGGCACTCACCTTAATCCGGAAAGAATCAAGAGAGGGCTTTAAGTGATGGTGGGGCCCACATTCCTAGTGAATTTAAGCCTAAGGGTCAAACAAGCACTAGAATGGGAGGGAAAATTAGTGAGAGGAATAGCCTGAGAATCCTGGGACCTTCAAGGAGCTCGCTATGACTGGAACCTAAAGTGACAGAGGAATTGTGGCAGAAGAGAGACCGGAGAGTAAGATATCCAAGAGGTCAGGTCACAAAGGTCCTTGTGAGATGGTGAAGTAGAGACATACCACGATCTAAATATTCTCGTATTTTGGGGCCAGAGGCGTATTACTTACTGCTACCTAGAGTTAAAGACCACTCGGAATGAAGGGGGATTTGATGAAGAAAGACTGGAAGAGATTCAGGGCCAGTGATTTTGAATCATTTCTGTCTTGCTCATTCTTATTTTTCTACTTTTTTTTTTTTTTCCTCTCATGGGGAAAAAATAAAACTGAACAATTCTATAACAAAGCCTGTGAACCTTCTGTTCATCAAAAACACTTCTGAACAGAGTGCTAGATTCTATCAAACTAGCCCAAATTAGACAAATTTCTCCAGCATCTAGAGCCTTCCAGGCAAAAAGACCAAAGTCAGGTATCTGATGTCAAAAGGAGAAAGCTAGAGAAATACCCTGATCAGGGGCCACACAGAACATGTTGCTGCTCAGCATATCCCAGCACTTTGCCACTGGGAATGCCCACTGTTCCCAAAACAAGGACATGCCAAACAGTTACCTCTGGGCATCTCCATAGAAACTGCCAGGAAAAAACCTACCAGTGCCAGGAATGACCTTGGACTTTATAGTGTGGACTCAACAATTCTCTCACCTGACCAGGGTGCCAACAGGAGTAGACAGAAGGTTGCCTTCCTCACTACCCAAGGAAACTGAACCTCTCAACCATGTACAGCACCCAGCCACATTCCTGGCACTAATACTACTGAGGAGAGTATCCCGTACATAATAATAGACACTAACTACCACTAACAGCAAACACTGACCACCCATGAAGCACTAGGCCCTCATCTCCAGTCCTCATTACAACCTGCAGAGGTTATTTCATTTAGCCCCATTTCACAGACTGAAAAAAATTTAAAAACAAAGCACAAAGAAGTTAAAGCTTACCCAGGTCAAAAAGCAAGCAAGAAGTACAGATGGGATGACTCCAAAAACCATGCTTTCCATCATCCTAGACACCTCAGAATTTTTCCAAAGAAATCAAACACTCTAAGCCTTCTTTCCAAGAGTCTCTGAGGTGATCCATCCGACTAAGAGGTAGGCAAAAACATTTTTCAGCAATCAGTTTGCCTCCAAAGCAACAAATAAAACAGTTTTTATTTAATTTAATCAACTGACTATTTCTGATGGAAAGTGAGACATATTTCAAATAATTTATTATCGACATGCCTTGATTTTAAATCTTTTATTTTTGGCCAAAATACATATGCAGCAAGACAGAGAAGAGAGCAAAGGACAGACTTTCATTTAACTAGATCAGAATGGAGATTAACAATTACAGCAAAAAAGCTTTCAAACATAATTTATGAAGTAAAAATTAAGAGGCAAGGAATATCAAATAGGCTGAGCCTTACCTCAATTTTATTCCTCCTGTTCTAGAGACAGCACTCCCATCATCAGCAAACACTCCCAGTCTATATACAGTGAACCAGACAAAGGCAATAAGCAACACTTTCATGCTCTCAAAACCACAGTGGGAAGGAAAGTGTGATGGCTTCCTAAGGAACCTAGGCACACATACAGTATTTGTAAATCACAGCCCATCAAGATACACACAGCCACAAAATGTTTACCTTGTGGTCTGTCTACAGGCATACTTCAGGTTAACAGGTGTATGCAAATTAAACAATCCAAAACAATCCCATACCATTGTGAACTTCTCCCATGGAAATATATAATCAATTGTCAGTAGTCAGAATCAATACTTTATAAAAACTGTACTCAATGCTTTTACAAATTAAAAGCTTGAATGCCTGAATCATTTCTTCCTTCACAGACCTATAACACCTTCTAAAATATGAACTACTATTATTAAAACAAGAATAACATCACCATGGTGGAGGTGCCCAACACAGGGCCTGGCATAATTCAATAGATATTTGTTTATGGAAGGATGAATTACTTACAAGAGAAAACTTAAAAAAGAGAAAAAGAGAAAGAATAGTTCAACAGAAATACATGATTTTTTAAACATTAAGGGAAAAAAAAAAAATCCCCAGAACCATCAGCAAAACTGCAAACAGAATCACCTCACATCTCATCTGAAAATTTATACTCTACTATGCTCTAAAAAGGCAATACAACTCATAACACTAAACAAACTCTGAAAGTACAATGACTCTGACACTTTTTTTTTTTTTTTCCACACGAGGTTTGGTATCTCATCTACAGACAACACACCAACTTTTGAGAATATTCCATAGAGAACTCTGGTGCATAAAACAGATGCAGGGCTCAGCTACTTGGAATTTGCATATTGCCTTTCAATGACACAGAAGAGACACAGTGTAGAGACCAGACAGACAACACTTCTAGTGAAGATAATGTCCCGGGAGAGTGGAAATAACAGTCCCTAAGATTTAGCAGATTTAATGTAATGACTTCATGGCAGTAGGAGAAAATGAAGTTTCATGGATTTAGGGATAAAACGAACTTTTGACAAACTGTTAAAGAATTTTCACATCCCTTTCTAGAGCTGCACACGTTAAACAATGACACACAAGTCAGTGAAAAGAGGCTCTTAAATTAATTTAGATTTAGAAAAAATGGGGTGAAAACCCCTAAAATTTACATATATTATGTTGTTTGTCTATCATTATAAACAACAGCCACAGTGTTGAAAAGAAAGCATGAACTACAATTCAAAAACAAAGAAGGGGGAAAAAAATGAACAGAGGAATGCTTTGGGTCCAAATATCACAAAGAAATTTTTTACTTAAAACACAGTTAATGACAGCTACCCGTCTGACTCGCAGTAAAAAGGAATGGTCCACACTTCTATTCAGGAACAAACTCAAGCCCCCAGACGCCCCCTTCCAGCCTCATCTACCTCAGTGCCCAGCCACCAACATTCTTAGCCTCAACCACTAGCAAGTGGCAGGAATTCTAATAGATCTGAGTCACCCCTCCCCCGCAGAAAGAGGTCATTCTCTATCAGGAAGCCCACTCTGCAAAGGTCCCTTGTTTATCTCACAGGCTGCCACCACCACGGCCCATAAAAAGCCAATTCTCCAACCTCAGCAGCCTACCAAACCTCCTCTATACTCTCCATTCAAAACTCCGGCTTCACCCTAACGCCAAGGTAGCCAGCATGACTTACTGTGACACTCTTGTGACAAGTTCCCTTTCTGAGAATCACTCAACTTTGGGATGCTGGGCCCTGGAGAATCCATCTCTTCGCTCAACTCCCCTGTGCCCGGCTGAGCTCCTTGCCTTTCCAGGAACTAATCACCGGTTACCTCAGGGAAGCTAAATACTCAATACCCTTTTCTCCTCAGCCAGATCCCGGCCTGCCAAGTTCACAGACCTGAGCGGGTGGGGAGGAGGGCAAGGAGAGACGCGTCTCGATTCGCCTTACGGACCAGGCGGGCACACTGAGGCCCCCTAGAATTCCAAACGCACCCTCCCCCCAACCCACCCGCTGTGGCCAGACTCCAGGCCGTCTGCATCAGGCGCTAAGAGAGCACGCCACTACAGTTAAGTCTCCGTGTCCCTACGACTCCCTTTCCCGGGTACAAAGGTCCTAAATACNTATAATGGTCATCTGAGTTAAATTCACCCATTCCAGTCCATTTTAATTCGCTGATTCCTAAAATGTTGACATTCATTCTTGCCATCTCCTGTTTGACCACTCCCAATATGCCTTGATTCATGGACCTAACAGTCCATGTTCCTGTGCAATACTGCTCTTTACAGCATCGGCCCTTGCTTCCATCACCAGTCACATCCACAGCTGGGTGTTGTTTTTACTTTGGCTCCGTCTCTTTATTCTTTCTGCAGTTATTTCTCCCCTCATCTCTAGTAGCATATTGGGCACCTCCCAACCTGGGAGTTCATGTTCCCAAACTACTGATGGGAATTTAGATCTGCAGAAGGTGCTCCAAAAGTATCATAGCTGTCACATGGCCTTAAATTTTCCATTCGTGCCTCACCCCTTGGTTTCGGAGACTCAGGAAATTTTACCTTGATACCCTTCTCCCTTGTCTGAAGAGACTTTCCAGAAAGGATCTGATATCAGTTACCTGAACCTAAATTAAATTTTGTCACTGTGTCATACATATATACACATGGATTTCCATTTAGATTATCCTCTGGAAGGAAAGAGCTCCTCTGCCTAAAGACATTTTCATAACCACCTGAAAATAGTAGGCTTAACTGGAGGTTCTCTGCCCATTCAAGTAAAGAGACTTCATACTATGATCTTAAAGGATGTCTCAAAAGCTGGTTCACTTTTCTCTGAATCCCAAGGTCATATCAGCACTCCAGCCCCTCCCTGATCCATGCCTTACATTTTCCCCAGTTGGCCTCTTAGCTTGAACCCCCTGTGCGATAAATAAAGCAGATTTGGTCTCAAGTGTTAAAGTAGGTTTGGGTAAGAGCCCTAAAAATGACCAAACAGAGGAAAAAGGGACCAGGGAAGTGGGCCAGAAACTTGAGAAAGAAGTCTTATTATCTCCCTCCCTTCTCCAAAAAGACCTAATATACAGCCATCAAAGACACCCAAACTGGGACTTCCCTGGTGGTCCAGTGCCTGGGACTCTATGCTCTCAATGCAGGGGGCCTGGCTTGGATCCCTGATTGGGGAACTGGATCCCACATGCCACAGCTAGGAGTTCACATCAAACTAAAGATCCTGGATGCCACAACTGAGACCCAGCACAGCCGAAAAAAAAGACACCCATACTTACTTGCCTCCTCTGTCACTGAGGTTGAGCAGCAAGGGTCAGGGCTGGCTCCCCTGGTGATGGAACCCCCTCTTGTTCTCTCCCCGAAGATTCCCATTGCCCTTCTGTGACATCACTGCTTCCTTGCCCTCTGGGAGCTTCCCTGACAAGTTGGATGATGTTATGCCCTTACAGCCACCTTTGGTGAGCATGCTATGTGCCTGCTCCCCCCCAGTTCACCTATAAGAAAATGTGTTATATTAGGGAGGAAGGAGGAATCACTAGAGTGGGATTCACACAGCTGCCTATTGATTGCTCTGCCTACAAGTTAGGTTGAAAAATCTGGGGTCTTCCTGCTGGGATTAACAGTGACTTATAATAAACAACTAGAATTAGGCCTTCATCACTGTGAATTTATACCTGGAGAAACACCCTCTTCCTTTCACCTGCTTCACCTCTTCTTTCCATGAAAGCCAGCTCAGTCCTTTTCCCACCAGCCACATTTCCAACCCATTCCCACTTCTGGATGCCAAACACATGATCATTCTGAACCAGGTTCCAAGGTGATAGTTGTTTCTCTTTCTTCAACAGCCAGCCTACTGAGATTTTTAAAAAACTTTTCCCTTATATGTGGCTTCTCTTATACTACATTATAATCTCTAGGATGCTTGAAAAAAAAAAAATCCACTCCAATGTTTATTGAAGACTTGGTAAAACTGCTGCACCATAATTTCCCCTTTCAGCAATTATTTACTGGGTACCTGCCTTGTACCAGCACCGTGCTGGATGCTGGGGAATACCAATTAGATGTGCCAACCCTAAGTGTAAGCATTTTACAGCTATTAATGCATTTGATCCTCATATTGACATTGTGAGGTGTGTACAAGTATCACCCCACTTCAAAGATGGAAAGACTGAAGCTGGGACATAAGAAAGGGGTGGATGTGAGTACAGGCCACTCTTATAATCATGCACTGAAGTGAATGAAGAACTATACTCAAAGTTGAGCATGGCGTATTCTGATATGTAAAGTGAAACTAATAAAAACCTGTCCCCGTGGGTGTTCAGACATTTGTTGTCCCCAAACTATATTTCAGATGCTAATCTAGCACTGAATAAGAGAATACAGGCCTCTGCCATAACATACCTTACCTTCTAAACAGGGGAGACAAATATTACAAAATAATTTAAAATTCTAATAAGTGCTGGGGCTTTCCTGGTGGTCCATTGGTTAAGAAGCCACCTGCCAGTACAGGGGAAACAGGCTAAATCCCTCTTCCAGGAAGAAGACCCACATGTCAGAAGACCCACATGTCACAGGGCAACTAAGTCTGTGAACTGCAGCTACTGAGCCTGCATGCTGCAACTGTTTAGTCCCTGCGCCTACAGCCTGTGCTTCATAGCAAGAGAAGCCCTCTCTCACCACAACTGGAGAAANGGGGAAACAGGCTAAATCCCTCTTCCAGGAAGAAGACCCACATGTCAGAAGACCCACATGTCACAGGGCAACTAAGTCTGTGAACTGCAGCTACTGAGCCTGCATGCTGCAACTGTTTAGTCCCTGCGCCTACAGCCTGTGCTTCATAGCAAGAGAAGCCCTCTCTCACCACAACTGGAGAAAGCCTGCACTCAGTGCAGCAACAAAGATCCAATGCAGCCAGTCAACGACATAAATTTTAAAAGTTCTAGTAAGTGCTGAAAAGAACATAAAACCGGAGACCTACGTGGGAGAGAGGGTGTCAGGAGAGGGAGGAATTGGGTAAGACCACCCTGATGAGGCGAACTGTGAGCTGAAATCTGAACGTCCAGAATGATACGGAGAAGCATGTGAAGGCTCCAGGAAGGACAATTCTAGGCAGAAGGACCAGAGCTCAGGAATAGCATAGAGTGGGGTAAGAACCTCCAGATGACTGCCCTGGAGAGTGGGCAAGTAGCCTGTAGCTCTGCTCCCACATTTCATGAAGCTATGAAAGGTACTGCTGAGAGACTTCTAGGGAAGTAGCAGAGATTGCTGTAGTACCTGGTAAAGGACCATGTACGTTTGCCAATAGATAGATGTCACAGAAACAGATACTTTTAAAAACTTCTACAGAGAATAATTCCATTCTCTCTAGTAAAAAGAAATAAAAGACATCCAAACTGAAAAATAAGTAAAATTACTTCTGTTCACAAATGACATGATTTTATATATATATAACTCTAAAGATTACACCCCAAAGAGTTATAACTAATAAATGAATTCAACAAAGCTGCAGGATACAAAACCCACATACAAAAAAATCAGTTATGTACTCATACACGAACACTGAACAACATGAAAAGGAAATTAAGAAAACAACTTTATTTACACTAGCATCAAAAAGAATAAAGTACTTGGTAATAAACTTAACCAAAGAGAGAAAAGACTAGTATACACACACCAAAAAAACTAGAAAATGTTGCTAATAGAAATTAGAGAAGATATAAGCAAGTGGAAAGACACTGTGTTCATGGATTGTCATGCATGCATGCACGCTCAGTTGCTACAGTCATATCTGATACTTCACAACCCAATGAACTTCAGCCTGTCAGGCTCCTCTGTCCATGAGATTCTCCAGGAAAGAATACTGGAGTGGGTTGCCATGCCCTTCTCCAGTGGGATCTTTCCAACCCAGGAATCAAACCCGAGTCTCCTGCTTTGCAGGAGGATTCTGTACCACTGAGCCACTGGGGTAGAGAAGGCAATGGCATCCCACTCCAGTACTCTTGCCTGGAAAATCCCATGGGCAGAGGAGCCTGGTAGACTTTTAGTCCATGGGGTTGCTAAGAGTCGGACACGACTGAGCAACTTCACTTTCATCTTTCACTTTCATGCATTGGAGAAGGAAATGGCAACCCACTCCAGTGTTCTTGCCTGGAGAATCCCAGGATTGGAGGAGCCTGGTGGGCTGCTGTCTACGGGGTCTCACAGAGTCAGACACTACTGAAGTGACTTAGCAGCAGCAGCAGAGCCACTGGGGAAGCCCTCATGGATTGACAATACTATCCAAAGCAACACGCAAACTTAATGCAAACCCTATCAACTTCCAACATCTTTGCAGAAATAGAAAAATCCATTCGCAAAGTTCATACACAGTCTCAAGGGACCCCAAATAGCCAAAATCAACCTGAAAATAATAAAGCTGATTTCAAAATGTCCTGATTTCAAAGCTTACTACACAAAGCTATAGTAATTAAAACAGCATGGTACTAGCATAAAGACATACTGGCATATAGACAGTCACAGAATAGAATCGAGTTCAGAAACAAACCTTTACAATTATAATCAAATGGTTTTTGACAAGGATGTCAAGATCATTCAGTGGGGGAAAGGACAGTCTTTTTAACAGACGATGCTGGGAAATTGATATCCACACACAAAAGAATGAAAATACATCTTTACCTTAAACTACATACAAGAAATAACTCAAAGTGGATCAAAGACCTAATGTAAAATCTAAAACCTTAAAACTCTTAGAAGAAAACAAATGAGAAAAGCTTCAGGACATTGGATTTGCCAATGATTTCTTGAATGGGACACCAGAAAAGGAACAGACAACAGAGGAAAAAACAGACAAATTGGACTTCATGAAAACCATTGTGCATCAAAAGCCACTCTCAACAAAGTGAAAAGGTAACCCATGGAATGGAGAAAAAGATTTGCAAATCATATATCTGAGAAGGAATTGATGTCTAGAATGCATATAAAGAATTGCTACAGTTAAAAAAATATTAAGTAAATAAACCAAGCAAGCCACTTCAAAAATAGGCAAAGGAATTGAACAGACATTTTTCCAAAGAAGATATACAAATCGCCTATAAACATTTTAAAAGATGCTTAATTAATCATTTGGAAAATGCAAATCAAAACCACCACAATGATACACCATTTTATACCCATTAAGATGGCTATTATAAAATAATAATGTAAAAAAAAACAGGAAATCACACGTGTTAAGCAAGGATATAGGGAAATTGGAACCCTCACATAATGCTAACAGGAATATAAAATATCACAGTCACAGTGGAAAACTAGTGGTTTCTCAAAAAGTTAAAGATAGAATTATGATATGAGTCAGTAATTTCACTTCTAGGTATATACCCAAAATAACTGAAAAAGGGACTCCAACAGATACTTGTATGCCAATGTTCACTGTAGCCTTATTCACAATAGCCAAAAGGTAAAGTGTTCATCAACAGATAAATGGACAAAAAAAATGTGTTATATCTACAGAATGAAATGGTATTTTACCCATAACAAGGAATGAAATACTGATACATACTAGTGACTGAACTGAACTACAACATACAGCAACATATTGAAAACAATATGCTAAGTGAAAGAAGCCAGACACAAAAGGTCACATGCCGCATGATTCCATTTATGTGAAATATTCAGAACGGGCAAATCCGTAGAGACAGAAAACAGACTGGTGGTTGCCAAGAGCTGAAGGAGGTGGTGAGGAAGTGGAGACGATGGAGAATAAGTACTTAATGGGTATGAGGCTTCATTCGGGGGCAATTAAACTGTTTTGAAATCAGATGTGTGATTTCATAACGTGAATATTCTAAATGCAACTGAGGCGTTCATTTTATTTATTGAAGTGTTGTTGCTGTTGTTAGTCACTAAGTCGTGTCTGACTCTTTGCGACCCAATGAACTGCAGCCCGCCAGGCTTCCCTGTCCTTCACTGTCTCCCAGAGTTTGCTCAAACTCATGCCCATTGCATTGGTGATGCCATCCAACCATCTCATCCTCTGTCGCCCCCCTCTCCTTCTGCCCTCAATATTTCACAGCATCAGGGTCTTTTCCAATGCAAAGAGTTGGCTCTTCACATTAGATGGCCAAAGTATTACTGAAGTATAGTTGACTTACAATGTTGTATTAATTTCTGTGCACAGCAAAGTGACTTGGCTACACACATATACATACATTATTTTTGAGTTGTCCACTTCAGTTAATTAATTTTCAGTTAATTTTATGTTACAGGAATTTTACTTCGATTTAAAAGAAATGGAAGCTCAGAGAGGTTGAGTTACACAGCTGGTAACTGACGGAGTTCGAATCTGAACCCAATCTAAGAACATATATACACTGTCACGCTACACAATGAGCAAAGTATTTACTAATCCAGAGGTATTTATTCCCCTTTGTGCACCACCCCCATCTCCTTCAGCTCCTGGCAACCACCAATCTGTTCTCTGTCTCCATGAATTTGCCTATTCTGAATATCTCCTATGAATGGAATCATGCTTTAGAGGTGGATGACTTATGCTGGTGCTTTTCTGAGAGCATGTTACAACAAGAGGGTAAGGATGATGCCTTCCACATAGTAGATGATCAATACACGTTTTTCTGAGTCAAGGAGGAAGAATGGTCCCCACTCACAGACTCCAAGGTCTGGAAAGAACTTGGGAGAGTCTGAGAGGAGCTGAAACTCCCTCCAGGCAGTGAGGGATCTTTCCTCAGGGACAGTGGTGGAGGGGCAGAGGCAGCTCCTCTTATATGCTGTATGACCTTGGACAAATCGCTTCTCTTCCCTGGGATGGGCTCTTTATTTGTAAAATGGGAATAACATACTTGCAGTGCTGAGAAAGAAATGGAAGGACAGCTATAAACAGTCTTAGAAAGTGCCAAATGTATGTACAGGTTTATTTAGTTCAGAGAAAATCTGGCTAACATCTTTGCTGTTTTAAGTCAATTCCACCATCTCCTTCTAGAGGACTTCTAAGCTCTTACTCACTTCGATGTGAGACTGGCTGGGATTCCCCAGACTCAGCTGCACTTTTGTAATTATCTTGGTTATAGGACCAACTTCATTCCTACTGGGATTGTGTCTGACTCTTGCATATGGGACCAGACTGGCCCATCTCAGTAGCCTCAAAGTCTAGCACATGACTGGGCTACATGAACACGTACTGAATAGAATATTAGAGTTTTCCACAGCCCCCATTTATTATGAGGGTATTCCGTTTCATTAAAAAAAAAAAAAAAAAAAACCTTGGGGGGAAAAAAAAACCCTGGAGATTTGTTATAGAAAGATGAAAAGCACACAGGCCCTGAGGCTACAGGATACAGGCACACAAACACAATTATAATACAGTCTTAACTCCTATGAGAACCAACTCTCAGCAGGAGCTCAAGAGGAGGAAACATTTGGTTCAAACACTTCAGAATTTTAATCTTTCCTTCAGCTACTCTTCACTTACTTCTAGGCCTAACCCTACTCCCACATCACGCAATAGACTGCTTACTGTTGGGTGCTCAGTAGTGTGTGGCTGGACCCATTCAGGCCTCAGGGCCACTATTCCCTCTTGCTAAACCTCTGCCCTCACTTATGCTTCACGCCTGGCCCAAACGTCATCTCTTCTGTGATGCCTCCATGTACCCGAAGGCCAGTCCTTTCTTTGGGCTTTCTTGGCACTTCAATCCACAAATATTTATTGGGCACATTCTGTTTTGGCCCCATAGACATACAACTTGGCGTCTGTCCTAAGAGACTGTGTCCGCTGGGGGAGGCAGCCCATTAGAAGGCAGTTACACAAGAGGGAAACACAGGGTCAATACCCTTAGGGTGGCAAGAGACACTTTTAGGGTCTACGTAGCTCTTACTCTCCTTTCCAATAGTGCCTACCCAGTCAGGAGCAAGGTTTATAGAGCAGGTTCACACAGTCTGTCAGTTCCCTAGCAGTAGCTGATTGGCCCAGGGAGAATACCTAGTCACAGACAGACCAATTGGATTTTGTGACCCCCTAAATTTGGAGTCAAGTTTCAAAGATGCAGAAGTGACCAGTTAAAGGGCACTGAGCTTAGAGTCCCAAAGGAGAAAGGGAAGAAAGAACCAGGGTCCCAGCCTGTGGAGTCCAAAAAATACTCCCCTCCCTTCTCTTATAATCAGGCCCTTGTTCTGTTTAAAAGAGCATCAGAGGCTTTGGATATCATCACAACAGCTCTAATTCAGAGAGGACTGGCCAGGCAGTCTCTCAGCCTAGACTGGAGTGAAAGGAGAGAAGGAACAGGCAAGCCTGGTCAGGAGCAGGAGTGGGAGTTCGGTGAAAAAATGGGTAAGAGGATTCTGAGTAGGGGAAACTGGATAGGTAAAGGCCAAGAGGTGGGCCCTGCATGAGTAAGAGGCAAAGAAACAAGGGCGGAGATGCGAACAGGGCTAGGGTCACACGGGCTCTGGTAAGTCACAGTGAAATTTTAAGACAACTTGTCTTTGAAATTGCGTCAAAGGTGGTGGTCGGGAATCACACCTGGGGGGAAGGGGACCTTGGACAATGGTGCAGGCATGGGACGTTGGTGAACTAAACTGAAGTGGGGGGCACAAAGGGGATAAACAGAGCCGGAGATGTTTAGAAAATGACACTGTCAGGGCTGGGCAACCGAAAATGGGGTTAAGAGCAAGGAGGAGGCAGGGTTAACACCTGCCTACCCAAGGATGCCTTTTGTGCTGAGGGGAACTTACCTGAGCAGCAGAGCTCAAGAGGGGCAAACGTGACCAGAACAAACAGCCTGGCCTCACTCAGGAGCTTCTGAGATGCAGATTCTCAGGTCCCAACCCGACCACAATAAAGTGCAAGAGGCCCTCACTGATGGGGCACCTTGTCAGTGCTGGTCCCTTCACTTTTCTCGTGCCTTCCCCTTCACCCAGTTTAATCTTCCAGGGACCAATGGAATTTTAAGCCCTTCAGCACCAAAATTTGTAAATGGAGATCCATGGGTTCCAGGGATCTGTGGAGGCTGAATGTGCATGCGGTCTTTGATGTATGTTGGCAGTTTTCTGGGGAGAGGACCCATAGCAAGTTAAGGACCTAGAAAATAAGTAGAGAACAGAAAAACAGAGAAAGTCAGTGAAACTGAAAGTTGGTTCTATGAGAGATCAATAAAACTGACAAACTTTTAGCTACACTGACCACGGGGGGGGGGAGGGGGAAAGAAGATTCTAATTACTAAAATCAGAAATGAAAGTGGGAATATTACTACCAATTTCACAGAAATACAAAAGATTTTAAGAGTAAATTACTATGAATAATTGTATGCCAACGACTTGGATAACCTAAATGCAATGGATAAGTTCCTTAGAAACACAAAACCCACCAAGACAAAATAATGAAGAAATGGAAAATCTGAATAGACCTATAACTAGTACGGATATTGAATCAATCATCAAAAGTCTCCAACAAAGAAAAGCCCTGGCCCTGATGGCTTCGCTTGTGAATTCTACCAAACATTTAAAGACCTAATACCGATCCTTCTTCAACTTTTCCAAAAAATTGAAGAGGCGGAACACTTGCTAACTCATTCTATTGAGGCCCTGATACCAAATCCAGATACAGACACTCCAAGGACACTGCATACCACTATCCCATATGAATACTGATGTAAAAATCTGCAACAAAATACTAGCCAACTAAACTTGGCAGCCTATTAAGAGGATTATATATCACAACCAAGTGTGATTTCTTTCTGAAATTCAAGGTGTTTCATCATTCTAAAATGGATCAATGTAACATACCACATGAACGGAATGAAGGGGGAGAAACACATGATCATCTCAATTGTTGCAGAAAGGGCAGTCAACGAAATTCAACACCTTTCCATGATTAAAACGCTCAACAGGGCTTCCCTGGTGGCTCAGTGGTAAAGAATCCAATGCAGGAGACACGGGTTCAATCCCTGATCTGGGAAGATCCACATGTCGAGGAGCAACTAAGCCTGGGCACCACGGCCACAGGGCCTGTGTCTAGAGCTCAGGAACCACAACTGTGGAGCCCGAGAGTGAGCTCAGTAGTTGAGTAGTGAGCTCAGTAGTTGAGTAGTGAGCTCAGTAGTGAGCTCAGTAGTTGAGTAGTGCGCTCAGTAGTTTAGTGAGCTCAGTAGTTAGCTACTGAAGGCTGCACTCCCTAGAGCCTGTGCTCAGCAACAAGAGAAGCTACCGCTATAAGAAGCCTGGGCCCTGCAACTAGAGAGTAGCCCCTGCTTGCTGCAATTAGAGAAAAGCCCACACAGCAACAAAGACCCAGTATAGCCAATAAATAAATAAATAAAATTATTAAAAATAAAAACACTCAGCAAACTAGGAACAGATAGAAACTGCTTCAACATAAAAAAAAAAAACATAAATGCAAAACCCATAGCAAAAATCATCAATGTTTGAAAATCTGAAGGCTTTTCTTCTAACATCAGGAAAAGGGCAATGATGCCTGCTTTTGCCATTTCAGAACTGAAATTAATAACTGGAGCAATTAGGCAAGAAAAAGAAATAAAGGCATCCAAGTTGGAAAGGAAGAAGTAAAATAATCTCTGTTTGCAGATGGTAGGCCCTTATGTGTATAAAACACTAAAGATTCTACACAAGAAACTGTCAGAAGTAATAAATGAATTCAGAAAATTACAAACTGAATACACAACTGTGTATTTCTATGTGGTAGCAAAGAAATAAACAAGAATAACAAGCGTTGGCAAGGATGTGGAGAAATTTCAACCCTTGAATGCTGTTGGTGGGAATGTAAAATGGCACGGCTGCTATGGAAAAGAATATGGCAGTTGCTCAAAGAATTTTAAATGGAATTATCATACGATCCAGCAATTCCACTGCTGAGTATGTACGCAAAAGAATGGAAAGCAGATATTTACATACCCATGTTCATAGCAGCATTCCTCACAATAGCTAAAATGTGGAGGCAAACCAAGTGTCCATCAATAGATAAAACAGATAAACAGAAATATGGTATAAATATACAATGGAATATATTCAGCTTTACAAAGGAAATTCTGACATATGCTGTAGCGTGTATGAACCTTGAGGACATTATACTAATGAAATAAGCCAGTCACAGGAAGACAAACGCTGTATGATTCCACTTACATGAAGCATCTGCAGTAGCCAAATTCATATAACAAAAAGTAGAACAGTGGTTGCCAGGAGCTGGGGAGAGTAGAGAATGGGATGAAGTGAAGTGAAGTGAAAGTTGCTCAGTCGTGTCCACCTCTTTGCGACGCCGTGAGCTGTAGCCTACCAGGCTCCTCTGTCCATGGGATTCTCCAGGCAAGAGTACTGGAGTGGGTTGCCAATTCCTTCTTCAGAGGATCTGCCTGACACAGGGATTGAACCCAGGTCTCCCGCATGGTGGGGAGATTCTTTTTCAATTGAGCCACCAGGGAAGCATTGTTTAATGCGTACAGAGTTGTGGTTTTACAAGATGAAAAGACTTAAGATTATGGAGACAGATGGTGGTGATGGTTACACATTATGAATGTATTTAATGCCACTGAACTGTACCCTTAAAATGGCTAAGATGGTCAATTTCATGTTATGTGTACTTTATCACAATTCTAAACGGAAAAAATAAAAGCTAAGTCACTAGGATCCAGAAACAATGTTCTATATATAGTTGGATGTGGAGCTTACAAACACGACATTGGGGAACTCAATATTGTTTAGGAGCAGAGTACCATCTTTTTCCTATAGAAAGGATTCATTTGCTTAGTAAGCATATTTGGGAGTTAAGTAACAAACTTGGGTTTTCCCGATGGCTCAGTGGGTAAAGAATCTGCCCGCAATGCAGCAGACACAGGAGATGCAGGTTTGATCCCTGGGTCAGGAAGATCTCCTGGAGAAGGAAATGGCAACCTACTCCAGTATTCTTGCCTGAAAAATCCTATGGACTTGGAAAAAATCCTATTGAGCCCGGTGGGGCTAGAGTCCAAAGGGTTGCAAAAAGTCTGATGTGACTTAGCAACTAAGCACAAACATAAACTTGGTCTTTCAAGAGCTACATGCCAACTGTCCTGGATTCTCTGACCCCTCAGGCAGCCTTTGGAGGTCCCAGAACACATAAATCGCAGCCTTTGTCATGTTGTACAGCTGTTTGTGTGGCTGTCTCTCCTGGGAGCCTGTGAATATCAAGCAGAACCCTGTTTCCGGCCCAGCACATGATGCTCAATGAATCAATGAAGGACTCAGCAAATGAGTGAGCAGCAGGAGGGCAATGCACCTGCAGTTCCAAGGAGGCCCGGGAAATCTGAGTTGGGCTTCTTCCTGAGGCTCCCTTCATCAATCTCTCTTCCCTCCTTTGCAGCCTAGTCCTCACACCACCTGTAGGTAGCCTTCCCAGATTGCGCCGAGCTACCACATTGATGCTGAAGCTGAAACTCCAGTACTTTGGCCACCTCATGCGAAGAGTTGACTCATTGGAAAAGACCCTGATGCTGGGAGGGGTTGGGGGCAGGAGAAGAAGGGGACAACAGAGGATGAGATGGCTGGATGGGATCACCAACTCGATGGATATGAATTTGAGTGAACTCCCGGAGTTGGTGATGCACAGGGAGGCCTGGCATGCTGTGATTCACAGGGTCGCAAAGAGTCGGACACGACTGAGAGACTGAACTGAACTGAACTGAACCACATTGAAGATCTGGCACTCCAGCAGAGTTCCTCCTGCTCATCTCCCTTTCACCTGGAGAAGGCAGCTGGCAAGGGTGCACAAAAGGAGGCATGAGCCGCCTACAATGGATGTGAAAGGCTGGAGGAAGTCAGGCTTCTTGCTCCAGCACCTTCAGTCCCAGGCCCTCAAAGGCGGGGAGCTGGCATGCCTCTCAAGCCTCCCCGGGACAGGTGTCCCAACACCTGGTGGAGGTCACTGGGCTGCTTTAGCCCCTCTGGGAAGAAGCTGTTTTGTCCAAGGTAGCATCTTCACTAGGCCACTGGGTGTGGGGGGGGGCAGGTTGAGTGCCACGGGCTGAGAAGTCCCTGGTGTGCTGGCTGAAGGCCCACCTCCGGTGCCTCCTCTCCAGAGAGGAGCTCTGTTCTCTTTGTCCATAGAGCTGAGCAGTCTTGCACACTGAGTCACACAGTGTGTGACCGAGCCATAGCTTACTCATCTCTCACAATGGAGCCTAATGCCTACCCTCACAGGACTGATGAGGGAACACTTCGAAGAACCGCACAAAGTAGCGTTCAGTGCCTGGCAGGAGCCTGGACCGAGTGCAGAACTTCAGCCCTACCGGAGGTTAGTAACTGTCCCTCGAGGCCTGGCTGTAGCATCACCAGTTCAACCACGTGACTGAGCTAGTGANGCAATGGATAAGTTCCTTAGAAACACAAAACCCACCAAGACAAAATAATGAAGAAATGGAAAATCTGAATAGACCTATAACTAGTACGGATATTGAATCAATCATCAAAAGTCTCCAACAAAGAAAAGCCCTGGCCCTGATGGCTTCGCTTGTGAATTCTACCAAACATTTAAAGACCTAATACCGATCCTTCTTCAACTTTTCCAAAAAATTGAAGAGGCGGAACACTTGCTAACTCATTCTATTGAGGCCCTGATACCAAATCCAGATACAGACACTCCAAGGACACTGCATACCACTATCCCATATGAATACTGATGTAAAAATCTGCAACAAAATACTAGCCAACTAAACTTGGCAGCCTATTAAGAGGATTATATATCACAACCAAGTGTGATTTCTTTCTGAAATTCAAGGTGTTTCATCATTCTAAAATGGATCAATGTAACATACCACATGAACGGAATGAAGGGGGAGAAACACATGATCATCTCAATTGTTGCAGAAAGGGCAGTCAACGAAATTCAACACCTTTCCATGATTAAAACGCTCAACAGGGCTTCCCTGGTGGCTCAGTGGTAAAGAATCCAATGCAGGAGACACGGGTTCAATCCCTGATCTGGGAAGATCCACATGTCGAGGAGCAACTAAGCCTGGGCACCACGGCCACAGGGCCTGTGTCTAGAGCTCAGGAACCACAACTGTGGAGCCCGAGAGTGAGCTCAGTAGTTGAGTAGTGAGCTCAGTAGTTGAGTAGTGAGCTCAGTAGTGAGCTCAGTAGTTGAGTAGTGCGCTCAGTAGTTTAGTGAGCTCAGTAGTTAGCTACTGAAGGCTGCACTCCCTAGAGCCTGTGCTCAGCAACAAGAGAAGCTACCGCTATAAGAAGCCTGGGCCCTGCAACTAGAGAGTAGCCCCTGCTTGCTGCAATTAGAGAAAAGCCCACACAGCAACAAAGACCCAGTATAGCCAATAAATAAATAAATAAAATTATTAAAAATAAAAACACTCAGCAAACTAGGAACAGATAGAAACTGCTTCAACATAAAAAAAAAAAACATAAATGCAAAACCCATAGCAAAAATCATCAATGTTTGAAAATCTGAAGGCTTTTCTTCTAACATCAGGAAAAGGGCAATGATGCCTGCTTTTGCCATTTCAGAACTGAAATTAATAACTGGAGCAATTAGGCAAGAAAAAGAAATAAAGGCATCCAAGTTGGAAAGGAAGAAGTAAAATAATCTCTGTTTGCAGATGGTAGGCCCTTATGTGTATAAAACACTAAAGATTCTACACAAGAAACTGTCAGAAGTAATAAATGAATTCAGAAAATTACAAACTGAATACACAACTGTGTATTTCTATGTGGTAGCAAAGAAATAAACAAGAATAACAAGCGTTGGCAAGGATGTGGAGAAATTTCAACCCTTGAATGCTGTTGGTGGGAATGTAAAATGGCACGGCTGCTATGGAAAAGAATATGGCAGTTGCTCAAAGAATTTTAAATGGAATTATCATACGATCCAGCAATTCCACTGCTGAGTATGTACGCAAAAGAATGGAAAGCAGATATTTACATACCCATGTTCATAGCAGCATTCCTCACAATAGCTAAAATGTGGAGGCAAACCAAGTGTCCATCAATAGATAAAACAGATAAACAGAAATATGGTATAAATATACAATGGAATATATTCAGCTTTACAAAGGAAATTCTGACATATGCTGTAGCGTGTATGAACCTTGAGGACATTATACTAATGAAATAAGCCAGTCACAGGAAGACAAACGCTGTATGATTCCACTTACATGAAGCATCTGCAGTAGCCAAATTCATATAACAAAAAGTAGAACAGTGGTTGCCAGGAGCTGGGGAGAGTAGAGAATGGGATGAAGTGAAGTGAAGTGAAAGTTGCTCAGTCGTGTCCACCTCTTTGCGACGCCGTGAGCTGTAGCCTACCAGGCTCCTCTGTCCATGGGATTCTCCAGGCAAGAGTACTGGAGTGGGTTGCCAATTCCTTCTTCAGAGGATCTGCCTGACACAGGGATTGAACCCAGGTCTCCCGCATGGTGGGGAGATTCTTTTTCAATTGAGCCACCAGGGAAGCATTGTTTAATGCGTACAGAGTTGTGGTTTTACAAGATGAAAAGACTTAAGATTATGGAGACAGATGGTGGTGATGGTTACACATTATGAATGTATTTAATGCCACTGAACTGTACCCTTAAAATGGCTAAGATGGTCAATTTCATGTTATGTGTACTTTATCACAATTCTAAACGGAAAAAATAAAAGCTAAGTCACTAGGATCCAGAAACAATGTTCTATATATAGTTGGATGTGGAGCTTACAAACACGACATTGGGGAACTCAATATTGTTTAGGAGCAGAGTACCATCTTTTTCCTATAGAAAGGATTCATTTGCTTAGTAAGCATATTTGGGAGTTAAGTAACAAACTTGGGTTTTCCCGATGGCTCAGTGGGTAAAGAATCTGCCCGCAATGCAGCAGACACAGGAGATGCAGGTTTGATCCCTGGGTCAGGAAGATCTCCTGGAGAAGGAAATGGCAACCTACTCCAGTATTCTTGCCTGAAAAATCCTATGGACTTGGAAAAAATCCTATTGAGCCCGGTGGGGCTAGAGTCCAAAGGGTTGCAAAAAGTCTGATGTGACTTAGCAACTAAGCACAAACATAAACTTGGTCTTTCAAGAGCTACATGCCAACTGTCCTGGATTCTCTGACCCCTCAGGCAGCCTTTGGAGGTCCCAGAACACATAAATCGCAGCCTTTGTCATGTTGTACAGCTGTTTGTGTGGCTGTCTCTCCTGGGAGCCTGTGAATATCAAGCAGAACCCTGTTTCCGGCCCAGCACATGATGCTCAATGAATCAATGAAGGACTCAGCAAATGAGTGAGCAGCAGGAGGGCAATGCACCTGCAGTTCCAAGGAGGCCCGGGAAATCTGAGTTGGGCTTCTTCCTGAGGCTCCCTTCATCAATCTCTCTTCCCTCCTTTGCAGCCTAGTCCTCACACCACCTGTAGGTAGCCTTCCCAGATTGCGCCGAGCTACCACATTGATGCTGAAGCTGAAACTCCAGTACTTTGGCCACCTCATGCGAAGAGTTGACTCATTGGAAAAGACCCTGATGCTGGGAGGGGTTGGGGGCAGGAGAAGAAGGGGACAACAGAGGATGAGATGGCTGGATGGGATCACCAACTCGATGGATATGAATTTGAGTGAACTCCCGGAGTTGGTGATGCACAGGGAGGCCTGGCATGCTGTGATTCACAGGGTCGCAAAGAGTCGGACACGACTGAGAGACTGAACTGAACTGAACTGAACCACATTGAAGATCTGGCACTCCAGCAGAGTTCCTCCTGCTCATCTCCCTTTCACCTGGAGAAGGCAGCTGGCAAGGGTGCACAAAAGGAGGCATGAGCCGCCTACAATGGATGTGAAAGGCTGGAGGAAGTCAGGCTTCTTGCTCCAGCACCTTCAGTCCCAGGCCCTCAAAGGCGGGGAGCTGGCATGCCTCTCAAGCCTCCCCGGGACAGGTGTCCCAACACCTGGTGGAGGTCACTGGGCTGCTTTAGCCCCTCTGGGAAGAAGCTGTTTTGTCCAAGGTAGCATCTTCACTAGGCCACTGGGTGTGGGGGGGGGCAGGTTGAGTGCCACGGGCTGAGAAGTCCCTGGTGTGCTGGCTGAAGGCCCACCTCCGGTGCCTCCTCTCCAGAGAGGAGCTCTGTTCTCTTTGTCCATAGAGCTGAGCAGTCTTGCACACTGAGTCACACAGTGTGTGACCGAGCCATAGCTTACTCATCTCTCACAATGGAGCCTAATGCCTACCCTCACAGGACTGATGAGGGAACACTTCGAAGAACCGCACAAAGTAGCGTTCAGTGCCTGGCAGGAGCCTGGACCGAGTGCAGAACTTCAGCCCTACCGGAGGTTAGTAACTGTCCCTCGAGGCCTGGCTGTAGCATCACCAGTTCAACCACGTGACTGAGCTAGTGACAAAGCCTCTGGTGTCTCAGCATCCTGAGATAAAGGGTGGGCAGGGCCTGTTCCCACCAGCTTCCTCCCACGAGTGTGGCACCTGAGAGGGAACCATGCGACAGAGATGGCTTCAGAATAAAACACGAGAGTCAGTTCACGTTGAGCAATCACTGGGGTCAGGCCAAGCCTTTTATGTCCATTAGATCATATAATCCTTGCAAACACTAGGGGGAGGGTACCAGTCTCTGAATTTGTCAGTTTTACTTTATTTGCTTGTTTATACATTAGACTCTTTTTTAAGAGCAATTTTAGGTTCACAGCCAAATGGAGCAGAAACTAGGGTTGCCCCCAAACTCCTTTCCCCACACATGAACAGCCTCCCGCATATCAGCATCCCCCAAAACACAGGTATGCTTTTCACAGTAAATGAATCTACATTGACACATCACTGTTACCCAACGTCCACAGTTTATGTTAGTGTTCACTCTTGGTGCCTGACCATTCTATGGGCTTTGAGAAATGTCATGCAATGTCATGCATAGCTTTATTTTTCAATATCGATTTTATTATTAGTACAAGTTCAGTGGCTTCAGAGTACAAAAGAGGCTTATATGGAAAAACCAGCCATGCCTTTTCCCTGACCTCTCGACCTTTCCTAAGCCCAGGCCCAGGCCCCAGTGGCATCCGTCTTACATGCCCAGGGGCCCACACAGTTGGCATCAGAGTACTAAGAATGTCAGAAGCAACAGGAGACAAACAGCGCATTAGGGTCAAGGGGCCAAACGAGCAGAAGACACCCTCGGCCCCAAAGGTCAACCCGGCATCTCAGTTAACTAAGACATGAGAAAGATGTGTTAAAATCCTCACTTACTTCTTTAGAAGCCTCAGTGATCATTTTTGGAGTTTTGCTGGATGAAAGGAGATAAGGAAGGGCGCTCTGATGCAAAGCTGCCTGGGTGGAGGGAGATTAAAGTTCTGGCTGGCTGCATGGCCTGGGAAAATTTCTCCCCTCTGGACTTTCAGGTGTTTGTGCAAAAAGCAAGGGTCTAGACAGGTGACCACGAGGGCCCTGTCTGGGCTGACGGACTGAGTTTGGGCTAACTGCTGCTGACAGCCCCATCTCCGGGGCTTTTCCTATGAGCTGGGTGTTCCTTGCAACCACACTCAATACTGCCCCGTTTGACAGATGAGGATGGAGACTCAGAAGGGCTGTCAGGGCCACACAGCTAGAAAGAAACGGTCAAGATTCTGAACCAGAGGGGATTTTCCTGGTGGCCCAGTGGTTGACTCTGTGCTTCCAATGCAGGGGGTGTGGGTTCGCTCCCTGGTCATCCCTGGTAGGGGAAGTTAAGATCCCACACGTCTGTCCGCCAAAAAACCAAACCAAAACAGAAGAAATGTCATAACAAATTCAACAAAGATGTTAAAGTAGCCACATCAAAGAATCTTGGAAAAGATTCTAAACTAGAGTGCACACTCTCTTTCCCTGGGGCTGGATCCTTGAGCCTTTTGTCTTGCTTTACCCCAAAGAGGTGCTCTGGCATCTGTGTGGCAGGTGGATGGGTGTGAAGGTAGGTGGGTAAGAGGGGGCCCCACGGATTCCAGTGATAGCAGAGCCCAGCTTACTTGGCCTCCAGGATTTCAAGCCACGAGGTCCCACCTCAGGGTGAAGACCATTACACCCAAATCCTGCCTGAGGGTAAGCTTTCCTCCTAGGCCATGGATTCTCTGCCTCGGCTGCGAATTAGTCACCTGGGGAGCTTTGGAAAACAAAGATGGCTGAGCCCCGCCTGTAAAGATACTGATTTAATTGGTGTGGAATTAATAAGGTCTTCGCACTGGTTGGTCAGAAGAGTGCCACAGGTGATTCAAATGTGTGGCCAGGGCTAGAAACCGCCATTAGTCTGTCTGCTTACTGAGGGTCACTGTCTGTTCCCCCACCATCCTGGCAAAAGCGAGTGTCTGCTCTTGGCTCTGAGGCCCCGGCCACGAAAGCAGTCAGAGCAGCCTCTGTCCCTAGCCACTACGTAGCTGCCTTTCTCTGGAACGAGCACCACAGCATCTTCACTCCGCTCTCCTGACTTTGTGGTCCTCCTGGGAGCAGGCAAGGACGTGATGCTCCTCAGAGATTCTCTGCCACAAAAGGGCCTGGAATCCAGGCCTCTACTGGCCTGTGGCGTGGAGAGCCCACCTTGCCCATGTCCCGTCTGCTCTGCATTTTAGGGGAAGAGAAATGGGGAAGACAGGGTTTGTCCCCAACTCAGGCTGTCCTGAACCTTTCTTGGCTCTCAGGTGAAGACTATCAGCCCCATGAAATCAGATATGTTCTGTATTTAAAGAAAAAAAAAAAAAAAAGACAATTCTGGAAGCTACAAGGGCGTCAGGAGAGAGTAAAGCAAAGCTTGAAGGAAGAGTCTCGTGTTTGCTGCCTACTGACCTCAGCTACAGAAAGGTGCCTGGTGTGTTCCTCACTTAGGACTCCTAAGTGGGCTTTGCGCCACAGACGGTTGGATGCTGACTTTAGAGCCTGCAATGGAGAAGCCAAGTTTGCAGGAGAAGGTCAGGTAAGGGGGGCACTGGGGATGCACAGGCAGTTTTAAATAAGTCAGAACCAGAAACTCGAAGTGGCGGTGGGGAAGCTACTCGGGGCAGGGCTTTGAGGTGGCCACTAAACACGGCCTTTCCTGCTCTCATCCTCCTTGAAGCCTGGGCTCTGAAGCTTCACGTGCAGGTCAAACCTGGAAGGGTCTGGAAGTCATGTGGCATGTGTTTTTCCAAAACTGAGTTTATTGGAATTGGAATTGTAGGGGGTTCCTCAGAATTGGTAGGGACTCTGGCACACCATGCCCTACAACTTCCAGTATGGTTCCTTTACCTACTTAATGAACAAGACATGACTTAACTAGGTTAAAAAAAAAAAAATTCTGTGCTAAAATAATGCTACCAAAGTTTGAAAACCATGGATCTAGTAAAGTTATGAGGAATGGGTGGGGAAACTCGCCCAGAGTCACCCCCTAGTCACTCACCCCTCAGGCCAGCTCTGTCCCCACAGGACCCCATGGGCTTCATGCAGCAGACAGCAGGAGGTTCTCTCTGGAGGCCTGACTTGAATGCAGCAACAAAAATGGCCAAGAGAGGAGCCACGTGAGCAAGAGCCACTCTCCAAAGAATGAGCGACCCCAAAACATAGACTTGCAAGCGCTCAGGGGTGGTGTGAAGCTGTCTGGGCTTAACTGTTAAAAGCCCTCAAGATTCTAGTCTGTTCTCATCTTCAGGGAAATGTAAGGCCTTGGCCTGGGAGGCGAGGTCCCTGATTCCTGGCTGCCCCACCATTTTCTGGGACCTTTGCCTTCTCTGTAAGGGGGGCAGCCAGGCTCGGTCACTCAGCTCCTAGACTGTGGGCCCTTGCGGATAGGACCTGTCGTCTCCCCTGGGTGCTGCAGCCTCTCAGTCCAAGGGACTCGGTTATAGGGCTAGGCACAGGAATCCTTCAAGGAAAAAGACTTCATTCATCAGTTTTTACAAGAGGGCTCCTGGCAAGTGGCTCCCCCACCCTTCCCGTACCCACTGTGACCTTTGACAATAGTAGCTGACTTCTCACACTTCTTGGAGTAAGGCTTTCTCCTCTTTCCCGTTTCCTCTCCTGGGTTGGCTCTTCTGGGGGCGGGAATGTCAACACTCTGGAGAGAGTGAACACTGGGGACTTGAATTTCTTCTGACAGTCTTCTACCTCTGAGCAGTCCCACAGGCGAAGGTGCTGCCAAGGCCATCAAGGCTGCTTATTAACGCAGCAGAATTTGGCTGCATTGCCCAAGAAGCAGGTGGAATCGATAAGCAGATGATCATGGATGGATTGCGCCGAGGGAAAGATCTGGTCCCCCATTCAGACGGAGGTCTTAACCTCTCTTTGCCACAAAAGCCCCAGAACATCAGTGATCAGGACCTCTGTATGCACTCAGCTGTGGCCTATGCTCCTGCTCCTTCCCCACTACCCCTGGTCCTTGAGGGATAAACCCACAGCCAAACAGCCCCAACTGTTTTCATTTCCTGGCAATGACCAGGATCTGAGACACTGCCTGCTTCCCTGGGTCTCCAACAGAGTCTCTCATTCCCTACAACCTGAGCCCCTCCAGACCCCTGTCAAGAGTCCAAAGGGCATTTCTGAATGAAGACTTCTATCCCCCCAAGTCATGCCCAGTAGTCCCTGGCTGTCCTGGTCTCTGGTCCTGGCAGGAAGCAGCCAGCTTTGTGACTTCACAAAAGGCCCCCTGCGACAAGTCTGGGCTGGTTGAGGCAGGAGGTGGGCCGAGGGGCTCCCCCCAGGAACATCATGTGACTTTTCATGGAGAGACACCCCCTACCTCTGAGGGAATGAAGAGGAAGTGCCTCATGGTAAGACCCCAGGACATCCTCTGCACTTAGAAGCACACCGCAACGACACCCCCACCCCCGCCACATATCTTGATGGCTTCGGCTCCTAGGTCTAACTGAGCTCCTGCCCACATCTGCCAGTATCTCTCGGGTCCAGGTTCATTGCCGCTGAGTTTGCGGGTGGGGCAGTTGGTGATTACTCCAGGTGGTGGTGGTGGGTCTCTCTGAATTGGGGGTCAGACCAGCTTCCGCTCATCAAACAAAGTCATTCTGCTCCCAGCCTCCCCTCCCAGTGAAGGAATTGATAGGGTGGGAAGCTTTATCTGACCTGAGTCTTCCCAGGGTCTCCCCGAGCAGCCCGCAGAGTACCTTCAAGTGACATTTGAAGGCCAGAGAGTCCTGAGTCCTGTAGAAGTCTCATAGCTACAAACAGGCATTGTCAAAAGAGCAACAGCATCTCTCCTCAGCGCTGACTTCACTGCTGCTTCTTTCCCGAAGGATTTACAATTCTAGAAACCTAAGGCAAAAGAGGCTGGAGCTGCTTTCTCCCTACCTTGCCTTTACCTGTTCACCAACTTTGAACTCTTACCTGGAGCACCACCTCTGGGAAGAGCATGGCCCCAGGAGTCAGGAAGGATGACGGGCAGCCAGGCTCAGGGATCTGACAGGTCCTGGGAGCACCTGGAGGACAGAGTTTGGGCCTTTGCATGCTCCGGCTCCTGTGTGTGCTGGGCAGGGCCATTATGAGGGTGGCCCAGGGATATAATCTCTGGCCATCCCCGTGGCCTCTACTTTGATTGTGACATAGCTATCCAGCCAGAGGAGCCCAGGGAAAGGAGTAAGTGTGCCCTGGGCAGGATTCCAGATGCAGGCTTCATCTCTGCAGGGAGGCAGGGTCGACAGGCTGGTTTGGGGAGGGCAACATGGCCTTGACCGCCCTCACCCTTGATCAATGGCAGTCTTTTCAGGCATGAGGAGGCCTAGGAGCCGATCCTCTTAAATCCACCCTCTGACCTACTCAGAGTTCTGTGCTGGGCCAGAGAGTGGACAGATGATCCCTAAGGATGGTTACTCCACTGCTTCCCAGTGTCTCTGAAAATATGCCTTAGGATTTTTCTGGAAAGGAGCTCATTTCTCATTTTGATGAGAAAAGCTTGAGCTCTTCCAGCAGGCAGTAATACCGGGAGCAAACAGAAATCAACCAGGGCTGATGTGGCCCTGCAGGATGGCAGCAGGGACAGCCAGAGGCCAAGAAAAATTAGGATACAAATAGCCACCACTTAGCTAGCACTTCCTGTGCGCCAGGCCCCAAGCTGAGCACTTCACAGGCATGATCACACTTGGTCCTCAAAGCAAGGCTGGAAGGAGGTGCTATTCCCTTTCTCCAGCTGGAGAAACTCACCTTTCTTGAGAGGTGAAGGTCAAGGTCCCACAGCCAGGCAATGGAAGCAGCAGAATTAGGACACAGGGCTGTGGACCTCCAAAGCTAGACTCAGCTGATGACCTTCTGCAAACTTCCCAATGAAGAGGAAAAGAAACTTTTCTTATCTGTGACCATCAGTGACAGCGTTCAAGAGACAACGGAGGACTTTGAACCTGATATCACCCAGATGAGCTTTTGGATAAGGCAGCCTTGACTGCCTGGCTGGTCTAACCTTTAACGAGACCCACTGGGAGGCAGCTGTTCTTAACTATTTTGCAGATGATTTAAGCAAGACCCGGGGAATCACCAAGGGGAGTCCTGGGGGTGGTCCGTGGCTGAGCAGTGGTTCTGAGGTGGGGTTGCTAGATAAAATATAGCATGTCCAGTTCCATTTTAATTTCAGATGAAGAACTAAAAATAGAGAAGTCTGTCTTAAATATTGCAGGGAGCTCCTCATTCTGGCTGGGGCCCTGGTTGCATGGCAGTTATGGCAGGGCTTGCAGGGGGGCTGCTGTTTCATTTCTTACCTGACTCCTGTGTGGGCTGGAGGCAGGGGCAGGGGGCTGACTTCTGGAGACTGCAGTGTCTGTGACCACTGGATGAGGTGCAGCCTCAGTAGTTTTTCACTCTGTGAAACGGAATTAGTGGACTTGGATGCAGTCACGCAGGGGTGCTTGTTTTGTACACCACCTTTGCAATGAGGGCAGTGTTCCATCTTTCTAGGGGGCTGTAGGGGGCTCCCAGGAAGGGGGAAGGCACCCAGGGAATGATTCAAATTCCCTTTTGGCCGAAGCTTGGGTTCCCAGAGCTTGGACCTGTTACTCCGGGACACTTGAGATAGTCTTGTTCAACCAACAGCAGAGTGGGAAGAGATGTGGGGGAGAGGTGGCGGCACAGAAGTTGTGATGACACCAGGTGGGAGTGGGTAGTGGGAGCACCTGGGTCCAGTGAACATGGAAGCATGTGATGGGAGAGAAGGGGAGGTGGAAGAGGGAAGAGNGAGATAGTCTTGTTCAACCAACAGCAGAGTGGGAAGAGATGTGGGGGAGAGGTGGCGGCACAGAAGTTGTGATGACACCAGGTGGGAGTGGGTAGTGGGAGCACCTGGGTCCAGTGAACATGGAAGCATGTGATGGGAGAGAAGGGGAGGTGGAAGAGGGAAGAGGGAGGGATAGAGGAGACAAGGGAAAGGGGAGAAGGGGAGGAAGGCTGGATGGAGCATACCTAAGTCTGTGGGACTTGGCGCTGAGCTGCTCTTGCCCTCCCTATGCCACTGGGCAGCCCTGCAAGCATGACTTCTTGCCCTTTGGACGCTTCTTCTTGACGTGTACCACAGCGGAAGGGCACAGGCAGAGCGGAGGGAGAGAGTGCAGAAATGTTCTTCCAAAGAAGCCAAGGAATCTCTTTTTCCAATGACTCAGGCGTGATGTGCCAGGCCAAGCTGAGAGTGTGAGCCCGATTATTTGTAGCTTTGTGTTCGCATGTACTTAAATGTGAAAAGGCTGGCTGTGGGGATTGGTGCCAGTGCGCGGGAGTCCTTGAGTCTCTGGCACCTGTGCTTGACCTATGAAATGTGTCAGTGAGTGTGCATGAAATGTATGTGCAGCCCAGGGGAGTCTAGGAGTGCCTGCAGGTGTGTGGGTGTGTACGTGGGGAGCTTTTGGCAGAGATGGGGGGCCGCAGGCATTACAGAACAGATTATGGAGGGAGCAGTTGCTAGACAGGCTCTGTATAGCTCCTGTTCTGTTTCAGCAGCCCCCTGGGCCCGGGATTCTCCAAAGGCCCTCTGGGGTACACCCCTTATGCCCATCATTTACCCAGCACCCCAGGCTGATTTTCTGAAGATAAGCAGCGCCATCTGGTGGCAGGCTGAGGCTGTGACAGGAGAAAAGGAGCTGGGAACCTGGGTTCCCGCAAGAGGTTGGCCTTTCAGGACCCCAGTCAGCGGGGAGGCTGCACCGCACTGGCTGGATCATGGATAGAGGGAGGGTATCTAAGGCTTGAATGCTCCATGCTCACGCATTTTGGGCTCATGGTCCACGGAATCACAACAGGAAAGTCAGCTGAAGGAGTGCTGGAAGACGGATGTAGGAAAGTTATTGGTCCAGCCTCTGCACTCACAAACCTGGGCCCCATTCCGTGGGGAACCAATCTGGGCTCAGATTTCTCCTCTGTGGGGGTGGTAGTGAGGGTTATATAAAAAAGTGTGGGTAAACACTTGGCTCAGAGCTATGAAGTCAAAGGAAATGCTAATGGCTATTACTGAGATAGGCAAAATCCCAGAAGCACAGAGAACAGAACTGTGTGGCATTGCAGAGAGGTGACATGTCTGCGTCCTGCCACCCAACATTCTAGGATTTTGTGCCTGAGCATCAGCTGTTTAAAGTTACACACCTAAGTGAAGGAGGGAGGTGTCTTCTTAAAGGCGGGTAATGGGGTCCTGTGAGCAACAGAACTAAGAGACCCAGCACCCAGGCTCTGCTAGCTTCTTACTAGCTATGGAACCTGAGCATGGCAGCAAGCTTGCTGTGTCCCAAGTTTCCCATGTGAAATTGCTGTGAGGACGCCATAAAAATGCATAGGAGCTTGCTCAGGACTCCTAGGAATAAAGGCTGGGCAGGACCTCGTTAGGGAGAGTATGCTCAGCTGTGGGGCTTACCTTTCACGTCTCCAAAAAGGAATCCCCGAGTCAGAGTCAAGAGTCGTTCTGGTTCTGTTGCTAATTAGTTTTGTGATGTTAGTCAAGTCACTCACTCCCTCGGTCTCACTTTTCCCAGCTGCAAAATAAAGAAATTAGATGACGTCCGAAGTCAGCTCTCCCTTAATCTATTTCCCTTTGATTTTTTCCTTTTCTCTGCTTCACATATAATACCTAGGATGAATTTTTATTGATTCTACAGGCTAGGTCTTGAACAGAAAGACAAAAACCAAAGCCTTTTGTTTAATGAGTGCCGTGATTTCTCATACGCTTTGNTTTTAACTGAGTGTCATTCGTTTGCTTAATTCTCTCTTCTTAGACGGTTTGCGTCTCACTTCCTCTTATTGCACTGTTAGCGCTCGGGATCTTTTTTGTTGAGGAAGTAGTTTGGGGCTGTTTGTAGAGGTTCTTTTTGAGTCCCAGATGACTCGTCCATGTCACGTTGACCTCAGTTTTTCCTTACTCTTGTCTTTTCAATGAAGCCTTTAAATTAGTCTACGTATTTTAATTACTAGTAACATCTTCTTGTTCTAAACTCTTTGTTAATGTACGGAGTGAGGTTCATTGGCAGTGTTCTGTAGTTTTCTTGTCTCATTAAACCTTAAAAGGTTTATGTAAGCTTGTATTATTGGAGTCTAGGAATTTGCAGTTTTTCTACTTGATGCTGTCAAAATTTGGGTTTTGTATATTGCAGTTATCCATTTTCTAGTGATAATGTTTTTTAGTATAAAGGAAATTGATACAGAATTTGGGAGCTATAAAGGAAGTCCTTTTATGCTCAAAATATTTCAGTTGTTGAGCACAGTGTTTT
The DNA here is from genome assembly GCA_006410615.1 of Neotragus moschatus. NCBI lineage: Eukaryota > Metazoa > Chordata > Mammalia > Artiodactyla > Bovidae > Neotragus > Neotragus moschatus. The sequence goes on from SJYA01002770.1 coordinate 578,369, forward strand.
ACTATTCTGTTGTACAATCGTGAGACTTAATAGAGGAGGAGTCTGGTAGAATGAACCACTTGTTAGTTTGAAGTGATTGAGGTAAGTTGGTTTCTTACCAGATTATTTATGTTGTTTCTGTCATGGTTATGGACAGTAATAGACTACTGCTATACAGGAACTCACATGTCATACTAATTATTAGGTACATTTTAGTTGAAGCTCCAAATCTGTTTTTTCCCCCCAGTGTGTGTGTTTTAAATAAGGAAGATTGCTTACAAGTATTTATTTCAGAATTGTAACCTTATGGGATCTGTCGTTACAGTGAACATTTTTTAGCCTTTGGGGTAGTTTTTAATTAAGCGAATAGGCTATACAGTACTGTGTATTAGGAAAAGGCAAGATTTTATGGTTTAATTCAAAAGTTACAAAAGGTAACAAAATAGTGGGACAGTGGTAGAGCCAGATAGTGACATAGTGAAGAATCTTTCTTCTACCTTTATCCTTCAGAAAGTCAGTTACCTGTCAAAAAGTAATATTTTCTGTTTCTTACGTGTTCTTCCAGGGACAGACAGACAGACACATACACACTTTGTTTTTAATCACTTGACAATGTACTGAGAGTTGGTCCATATAGGAAAGGAAATGCTTCTTAGTTTTCTTTTGCTTTTTAACTAGGAAAAAATTCAAGTATATTAAAAAGTTGGGAGAATAATAAAATGAATACTTGTTTATCCATCTAGAGTCAACAGGTGTTATGATTTTGCTTTGTAGACATGGTATGTATTTTGTGGAACCATTTGAAAATAAGTTGCAGGTGCAGTACCCCTAAATACTTCAGCAGGCATCCTTTGGGATAAAGGACTTTCTACTCTTTATCTTCATTGTGCGGCTTGAGAGATCTTAGTTCCCTAACCAGGGATTGAACCCAGGGCCCTGGTAGGTAGAGTGCCTGAGTCCTAACCACTGGATTGCCAGTAAATTCCCTCTACGTATTTTCTGTAGAGCTTTATATTATTCCATTTTATGGACAGGATTATTGTTTAACTCTTATAACAACCATTTCCCTTTTACAGATAAGGAAATTGAGTTTTAGAGAAGTTAAATAACTTGACCAAGATCTCACTGGTATGTTGGCAGCATTGGGATTTGAATCCTTGAACCTCTTTTCTACCAAGTACCAGTTGAATGGCCTTGGGGACCTCTCTAAGCCCCTTTCCTCATCTGTAAAATAAGGACAATATGTCTGTAAAATTTCAGGATGATTNTAACTTGACCAAGATCTCACTGGTATGTTGGCAGCATTGGGATTTGAATCCTTGAACCTCTTTTCTACCAAGTACCAGTTGAATGGCCTTGGGGACCTCTCTAAGCCCCTTTCCTCATCTGTAAAATAAGGACAATATGTCTGTAAAATTTCAGGATGATTTTATCAAGTGTCTATTTCATACTAGTATTCAGTGATTGATAACTATTGTATCATTAGACTGGCCATAAATTCTGCATACCACTGGAAGAACTCACTTTGAAACATGAAATGAGTAATGTACCTTCACTGTCTTGTCCATAACAAGATGGCTACACCTTTTGAATTTTGTTAATAGTCTTTTATAGAGAGTAAAATGAATTTTCATTGCCATTATTATCTTAGTTTAAGTTTATATTTTCTCTAGGTAAATGATTTTCCCAAAGTTATAGTTACATTTGGGCATAGTTAATTTGAAATTTTGAAAATGATACTAGAAGTCCATGTGTGTTTTTAAATTGAACTCTAAAATTTTACTATTTTAATGCACTTGAGTTGACCTTCATTAGAGATATTATTTCCTTTAAACTTTGCTTTTATAAGCCCTACTAGGCTGAATTATCCAAGAGGCATTCCCTCTTGGACCTTTTCCCCCCCATTTAAAAAAATGGTAAAATTCATATACCATAAACTAACCATTAATCATTTAGTAGATTAGCAGTGTTGTGCAACCATCACCTCCTTTAGTTCCAAGAAATTTTTATCACCTCACAAGGAAACCCTATATCCATTAAGCAGTCACTTGCTACTTCTCCCTCCCCCAAGCTCCTGGCAACCATTGGGCAAGTTTATGTATATGGATTTACCTATTCTGAATGTTTCATAGAAATAGAATCATAGAATATGTGACCTTTTCTGTTGGGGTTTTTTTGCCTGGCGTTCATCCACAGCTGTAACATGTCTCAGGACTTCATTCCTTTCTGTGGCTGAATAATAACTGCTTTGTATGAATATAGCCACATTTTGTTTATCCATTCATCTGTTGATGAACCTTTGGGAATGTTTTCATATTGTGAGTATGCTTTGAACATTTGTGTACAAGTGTTTGAATATCTGTTTTCAGTTCTTTTGGTTATATTCCTTGAAGTGGAACTGCTGGGTCACAGTAATTCTGTGTTTAACTTTTTCTTATCAATTTTTTGAGGAGCCATCGAACTGTTTTCTAGAGCTGTTGTATTGTTTTACATTCCTATTGGCAGTGTTCATTTGGGTTTATCCATATCCTTGCTAGTGCTACCTTTACAATTTTTTGGTTTTTATCATCCTAGTAGGTATGATTGGTATCTTATTGTGGTTTTGATTTTTATTTCCCTAATTGCTAACTATATTGAACATTTTTTTCGTGTACTTATTGGCTACTTGTACATCTTCATTGGAGAAATGCCTGTTCAAGTCCTTTGCCCATTTTTCAGTCTGATGCTCTCCCACTTGAGCTATTTTGGCTGCTTCTTTGCCCATTTTTGAATCAGGTTTCTTTGATGTTGTTGAGTTATAGGCGTTCTTATATATTATGAATACTTGATCCTTATCAGCTCTAATTTGCAAATATTTTCTTCCATTCTATGGGTTGTCTTTTCACTTTCTTGATAATGTATTTGGCACAAAAGTTTTAAATGCTGAAGTCCAATTTATATATTCCTTTGTTGCTTATTCTTTCCAAGTCAGATGAACATCTCTTGCCAATTTCAAGGTCGTGAAGATTTACCCCTGTGTTTACCTCTAAGAGTTTTATGGTTTAAACTCTTATATTGAACTATTATATCCATTTTGAGAGAATTTTTGTATGTGATGTGAAGCAAGGATCCACCTTGTTGAAAGACCATTAATCTTTCTAGTAATAGTCTTTCAACAAATTCTTTCACAGTTGACTGGGTTTGGCCTACTTGTTGAATATCAGTTGAGCTTAAGTGTGAGATTTTATTTCTGGACTCTTAGTTCCATTGCATTGGTATATATGTCTTTCCTTATGCCTGTATCACAGTATTTTGATTATTTTACATAGTAGTTTTGAAGTCAGATGTGTGAATTCTGGTTTTTTTCAAGATTGTTTTGGTCATTTAGGATTTCTTGCAGTTACACATAAATTTTAGAATTGATATTTGCTCTAATGCAAAGAAGATCATTAGATTTTGTAGGGATTTTGTTGACAATTGCCCATTTTGGAGAATATTGCTATCTTCACAATATTAAGTGTTCTAATCCCTGACTCCAGGATGTCTTTGCATTTATTTAGATCTTTTTAAATTTTATTTTCTCCAGCAATGTTTTGTAATTTTCTTTGAGGAGGTTGTTTGCCTTTTTGGCTTAAATTGATTCCTTAGCATTTTATTCTTTTTAGTGCTATTTTGAGTGAAATTGTTTTGTTAATTTCATATTTGATTATTTATTGCTAGTGTGCAGCAATACAAGTAATTTTTGTGTTAATGTTGTATTCTATGAAAAGTTTTATATATATATATATATAACTTGTTTATTAATTTCAGTATTTGTTGACAAAGTGTTTTAGGATTTACTATATATTGGGTCATATCATCTGTCAATAAAGATAATTTTACTACTTCTTTCCAACTTGGATGCTTTTTAATTTTTTGGTCTTAATTCCTCTGGCTAGAACTTCAGCACAGTGCTTAAGTTGTGAAAGCAGACATCTTTGTTTTGTTTCTATTTCTTGGGGAAAGCTTTCAGTCTTCTCACCATTGAGCATGTGTTAGCTGTTAGTTGCTTCAGTAGTGTCTGACTCTTTGCGACCTTATGGGCCCTGTAGCCCTCCAGGCTCCTCTGTCCATGGGATTCTGCAGGCAGAACACTGGAGTGTCTTTCTGTGCCCTCCTCCATGGGAAATCTTCCCACCCCAGGGGTCAAACTCGTGTTTCTTGCATTGCAGGTGGATTCTTTACTCACTGAGCCATCTGGGAAGCCCATGTCAGTGAGTTTTTGTAATTAATACTCTTTACCGTGCCCGATTGAGGAAGTTCTGTTCCAGGTTTAGTGAGTGTTTTTCACAAAAGGATGTTGGATTTTGTCAGATGTTTCTCCTATATCAATCACAGGCTCACCGCCCCCCTTCATTCTATTAATGTGTTGTGTTACTTTGGTTGAATTGCATATATCAAACCACCATTGTATTCCTGGGCTAAATCCCACTTGGTCGTGATATCTCATCCTCTTAATGTCCTCCTGTTTTCATCTTTCTAGTATTTTGTTAAGGATCTTTACATCTATTTTCATAAAGCATATCAGTCTGTAGATTGTTAGTGATATCATCATCTGTCCTTAGTATCAGGGTAGTATTGGCTTTATGTGTATTAGGAAGTCTGCCTTTTCTTCAATTTTTTGGAATAATTTGAGGAGTAATCTTAATTCTTTAAAGTGTTGGGTAGAATGCACCAGTAAAGCCGTTTCTTCTGCACTTTTAGGATGTGTTGTAAGAGATTAACTTTGCTGTTACCATATGTTACTACTTTCCTCAATCTTTAGATCTCTTACCTCAGTGTAAAATTTTATTGAGGGAAACATTGATAAAATTGGGGGAAACTTTGATAAAAGCATTCCCCCATTCTACCCCTTGGCTAATACTCCTCCAGATTGTCAAGGTCATAAAAACAAGGGAAGATTCAAAAACTGTCACAGACCAAAGGGAGACATGACAACTAAAAGTAATATATCCTGGATGAGATTTTGGAACAGAAAAAGAATGTGAATGGAAAAGCTGGTGAAATGTGAGTCAGATCTGGAGTTTAGTTAAAAGTAACGTACTGATTTTTAGTTTCTTGATTTTGACATCACGTCACTGTAAGATAACAGTAGGGGAACCTGAACTGAGTGATGGGTATATGGGAATTCTCTCTACTGTCTTCACAACTTAAAAAACAAAAACAAAAACCTGTAATTATTCTGGGGCTTCCCTGGTGGTTCAGATGGTAAGGAATCCACCTGCAGTATGGGAGACCTGGGTTCAATCCCTGGGTTGGGAAGATCCCCTGGAGAAGGGAACGGTGACCCATTCCAGTATTCTTGCCTGGAGAATACCATGGACAGGGAGCCTGCCAGGCTGTAGTCCATAGGATCGCAAAGAGTCGGACACGACTGAGTGACTTCACTTCATTCTAAGTAAATTTATTTTTAAAAATGCATTTATAGTTAGGTTGCAGTCAAAAATATACCTTGGGTCCTCTCAAGCTGAAGTCACAAGTCTATGTTATTTGGTCACATTTGCAGTGTTTTTCTTGTGTCTTTGGCTAGAAAATGGAAAATGTGGATTCTTTGTAGAAAAGGAACATTTTAACTTTGTTTTGAAAATATTCTTTGGATTAAGGGGTCGCTCAGGTGACATGAATCACTGTCTACTATTAGAATTGCCTCAATCTGATTAAAAGATAAATGTTTAAATTTAGAGTGGTGGTGGTAGTTCAGTCTCTAAGTTGTGTCCGACTCTTGCAACCCCATGGACTGTAGCCTGCCAGGCTCCTCTGTCCATAAGATTCTCCAGGCAAAAATACTGGAGTGGGTTGCCGTTTCCTTTTCCAGAGAATCTTGCCAACCCAAGAATCGAACGCAGGTCTCCTGCACCGCAGGCAGATTCTTTACCAACTGAGCTGTGAGGAAAGCCCAAAATTTAGAGGTTGATGGTAAATGTATTTCTTTTGGTCTTACGTTAGATGCCTTTAGAAGAATGAACAAATAATCCTAGATGAGCTAGTGATTTTTTTTTTTTTTGGACAGAGTTTTTTATGGTTGCTGTGTCTGTGAAAATATACATTTACATGTCAGGATTGACATTTTGATCCTAAGACTGCTTTGGCAAGAAAAGTAAACCATCTGAACATTTGGGTCTCACTTATCCCTTCTGGAATCCCTTGTAAACCTCTCTTCCCCAAGTTGTCCATGTCTCATATGGCTCCTCCAGAGTCTGTCTCAACTCCCTGTCCTGTACCCCTGGGCTCATCACTCAGCTCAGCAACTTTTTCTGCCTTTCTCCAGCCTGTTATCCTCCTTCCAGGAGCTATGAGATAGATTAGGAAGCCTGAAGAACAAATTAGTTTATAATATTCCTTCTCAGCTTTCATATTGGTAATGATAACCACTTCATTTCTTGGTCTTTTGTTAAGAATTAACACGAATGTGTTGCTTATCTTTCATAGAATTTTCCCCTGAAGACTTACAAGAACACAGTCTTTCTGGGAGTATTTGCTATATTTTTTATCTTTTTTTTTTTTTTTTAAGAGCAGCTTCATAGGTTTGGACCTCAGATCTAGGTTTGGGATTATTGTCAGTAATAATGTGCAGGTACAGGCTGTAGAGTGTCCCTGTGAGACCTTTCATGAACTGAAATGACATAAGGTGAAGCAGTTGCCTTTAGGACACGTCTTGCTAATGGATGCACAAAAATTGAGATAAAGCCCAGATGCGCGTAGGCGCAGTTCAGAGCTATAGTAGCTTATTGCTGAGTATAGTTCATATGAAAGGAGCTTGGTGGCGCCTTTCTCTGTTTGGGGTTGCAGCAGTGAGAATGGCTTGCTGCGAAACCAACACAATATCCTCTTCACATTTCTTTGGGTTAGCAAAAACAGATACTTATGTAGGTCTTTCATAAAAATTGTTGTTCAGCTACTAAGCTGTGTTTGACTTTGGAGCTGAGAGAGCTGCAGCATGCCAGGCTTCCCTGTCTTTCACTTTTTCCCGGAGTTTGCTGAGACTCATGTCCACTGAGTCAGTGATGCCATAAAAATGATGTGGCATAAAGTGAACTTCTGAAAAGCAGGGATACATGTATGTGTGTTTCTGAGAGAAGAAAGACACCATAGGTTTTGCCTGATTCTCAGGAATTCCTGCTCATAGGAAGTTAAAAATCATGATTTTGATCCAGTTCCCAAAGTCTAGCAAACAGCTTGAGAAAGGTGAAAAGACTTATTCGCCAGACCTTTATGAATATCCAGGTCCCCAATCCCAGATTTTGCACTATACCACAAGTAAAATTATCCCAGGGTTCAGTTTCCCATACTTCTGTTTCCTTGTTTGCTCACCCTCTCCCCTCCCTCCTCACTTTGCTTTTTGTAGGCAGTCTGTCGGTTTTCTTTGCCTGTGTTCATTCAGGTGTGTGTGTTGCTTCTCCCTAGGTCAAGCCATGACTACAGTAGCGGTGCATGTGGACTCCAAAGCCGAGCTCACTACCCTGCTGGAGCAGTGGGAGAAGGAGCATGGCAGTGGGCAGGACATGGTGCCCCTTCTTACCAGGTATGGCCAATTAAGTGTTGGTTTTTTTTAAAGGAAATTTGGGGATTTCCAGGTGGTCCAGTGGCCTTCACTGCCAGGGGCACAGGCTCAGCACCTAGTTGGTGAACTGAGACCCTGCAAGCTGTGCAAGGTGGCCAAAAAAGAAGAAAGAAACATTGGAGAACAGTGTAGAACATTATCACTTTGTGAGTTCTAAATCCATTTTCTTTCCCTGTCAGAACTAGTCTTTATGTCTCTACGTCTTGAAGCTTTTAAAACAGCCTTCTTTTCCTCTCAGGCTCTTTTGTGGTCATGCTCTTTCCCAGGTTCTTCTGCTGCCAGTGTTTTAGCTCCAGAGTTCTCTTGGTGGTTTTCCTCTCTCTTCAACCTAGACATTTTACCTAGACAGCTTCACCTCTGTCCATGATTTAAAAAACTATCCTCAGTCTCTTTTTCTACCTCAGGCTCCTCTTTATAAAAATTGTAGACTCATTTCTCAGCTACTTGGTGTATACATCCTTTCCTGGTTGTTCCAGAGACACTGGAAACACACTGTGTCCAAAATAGCGCTTTTTATCATCATCCTGCCTCCGTCTTCATTCACAGCGTGTACTTCTGTATTCCCTGCCTTGGTGCAAATGGTTTTAAACTAAAATCTGAAAACGATTCTCCCTAGTGTATTCCTTTCCTAGCACAACCTAGTCACCAAGCCCTGAGGATTTCTGCTCCCTCTTTTTCCCGTTCCCTCTCCATTAGGTATTGATCATGTCTCGGCTGACTTATTATGCAGTGTGCATTATCTCTGTCTCCAGTGTACCCTTTTCTAATACAACATCCTCTTTGCTGAAAAATTTATCTTTTTCACACACAAATCTGATTGTCATACCTCAACTCGTAATTCTTTTCTGGCTCCCTCTTCCTACAAAATGAAATGTAAACTTTTTAGAGTGGCTTATGATGCTGTTTATGATCTGGCCCCTACTTCCTTTTCTGCCTCATAGTGTTATTCTTTTTTTAGTGAGGACTAGCACCGTATTTCCAGTGTCTGCTTTTATACTTGCTGTTTCTTTGGCTTGAAAAGCCTTTCTTTGGTATACCTGCCTGGCAAGCTCTAGTCCTTTCAGGAAGCAGTTCAAGAATCATGTCTGTAAATACCATATGATACCACTTATATGTGAGATCTAAAATATGACACAGTATGACCCAAATGAACCTGTCTATGAAGCAGAAATGGAATCATGGACGTAGAAAAACAGACTCGTAAATAAAAATTAAAAAAATAAATAAATAAATTGGAATTGTGGGGAAAAAAAAAAAGAAAGACTCGTGTTTGCTGAGGGGAGGGGAGGGGAGGGGAGGGGAGGGAGTTGGGTGAGGGGTGGAATGGGAGGCTGGGGTTAGCAAATCTAGTCTTTTATATATAGAATAGATANTAAAAAAATAAATAAATAAATTGGAATTGTGGGGAAAAAAAAAAAGAAAGACTCGTGTTTGCTGAGGGGAGGGGAGGGGAGGGGAGGGGAGGGAGTTGGGAGAGGGGTGGAATGGGAGGCTGGGGTTAGCAAATCTAGTCTTTTATATATAGAATAGATAAACAAAAAGGTCCTGCGGTAGCACAGAGAATTATATTCAGTATAATATGATAAACCATAATGGAAAAGGCTGTTTAAAAATGGAATACATGTATAAATATGTGTAACTGAATCACTTTGCTGTACAGTGGTAATTAACATTGTAAATCAACTATATTTTGATAAAAAAACTTTCTCAAGTGGTAAAATAATTACCACTTGTACTGTAATTACCATTTTACATGTGTTTCCTTACTAAACTGTAAGTTTTCTGAGGGCAAGCACTTCTCATTTTTATTGGTGTCCCCTTGTGTCTCTTCAGACAGTGAAGACTTGCCCTTTGCCTGGTACATAGTGAACTGTGTGGTACATAATTTTATTGAATGACTGTGTTGAGAGAGAGTGAAAAATAGGAGCGGGCGGGATACCTGAGATTTTTGTTAACAGGAAGTCTTTGAAACAACAGGCTCTTTAATATCTAATCTTTGATATAACAGAAAAAAAATTTTTGTTTATGCAATGATACATTCTATAGGGATAAAGAGAACTATGGTCTTATGAAAGGGTAAACAGGGATAAATGCTTTGTTCATAACTGCTCTTGATGGATGTGAAACGTGAAAGTACAGTTTTATTTTAGGGAAAGGATTTTTGCTGACTGGTGGAAAGTGGATTTTCATTTGTAGAGGCATTAGAGATTAAGAATTACTAATCACAAGCTACTGAAATGTAGCCATATGAATTAAAGAATCTTAAATATTGTGCATTTAACATGTGGATTATTGATGTAATTTTGAAAGGAGGAGAGAGTGATAAATGGTACTGTTTGTGATAGACTCACTAAATTTCTCAAAAAATGTTTAATGTTTTGTTTTTGGAAATTCCCTGGTGGTCCAGTAGTTAGGACTCGGCACTTCCACTGAAAAGGGCCCAGGTTCAATCCCGGGCTGGGGAACTAAGAGCCTGCATGCTGTGCATGAGGCCAGAAACAAGCAGCTTTATTTTCAGGATTGTTTCATAGTACTTGTCATATTTGACCCTGAACTTTGGCATTGTACTGTGGTATTCAGCAGTGCAAAGCCTAAACTAGAGGAACCCTATGTTCAAAGAGATAACTATCTGGGAGGCAACTAAATGGATCTAAAAAAAGTGGGTAGTGGTACAGAATAGTATGTAATGAAGTGCTAGATAGGGCAGATGGTTTGTGAATATTCTGGGGGTTAGAAAAGTGGAAAGGATTTGAATAAGCCTGTTCATCTATTCACTCAAGTGTTTGAGGACCTTTTGTTTATCAGGACAGCTTCTTCATTTGTTAGTAAAAGTATCACTGATAGCCACAGTGATAAAAAAAAGATAGCCATCCTCTGAGCTACTTGAAAAAGACTGCCTGTATAGCCAGGCAGTAGAAAGCTAAGGTTAGGGTACTGGATTTTAACTCCAAATCCAGTGGGCTTTCCAGTATAGTATGTGGTAAAGGTTTTTTGGAACAGGGGCTTGAAAGTTGGTAGAACATGTATCGATGAAAAGCAAAGAAGACAAGGTTTTCTAGGAAAAGTGAAAACGTGCCTGAAAAGGGTATCTATCTAGGGGAGAATGAACGGCATGTTTCTGTGGCAGGGAGGAAATGGGCTCTACCAGAGTGCAGGGTGAATATATGTTAGGAATGGAAGCTAAAATTACATGGAGCAAGATGGCAAAAAGTATCTTCAGGGCTAGACTGAGAATTTAAAGATACAGTAGGATGAGTTAAAAGTATGTTTTAGATGGGGCAAAATGCCTACCATCCTCCAAACTGTGGGTCTGTTAGTTCACTGGCTATTTCCTACAGTATTTTCTGTAAGAGGTTACAGAAAAACCTGAACGAACCTTTTGGCCAGTGCAGTAATTTATAGTTGACCCATGGTTGCTTGAATCTGTGAATGTGGAGGGCCAACTGTACTATGCCATTTTTATGTAAAGGACTTGACAGAGGATTTTAGTGTCCCTGGGAGGTCCTGGAACCAATTCCTTACAGATACCAAGCGACAACTGTGTGTTGTATAATGCTCTGGTGGATTCTTTACTTGTGAAATCATCACCTAGATCAAGTTATAGAACTTGAGAACTGCCTCCAGAAGGCTCCCCCCTGCTGTATCACATCAGTATCTGCCTTAGATTAACTGGTTTTCTGTTTCCTTTAAATGATAATTTTATTTATTTATTTTTGGCTGTGCTGGGTCTTCATTGCAGTGTGTGAGCTTCGCTTGAGTTGCACCAGCTCTAAGGCGCGTGGGCTCGGTAATTGCAGCTCCCAGGCTCAATAATTGTGGCGCATGGACTTATAGTTGCTCTGAGTCTTCTGGGACCTTGTGGGTTCTTCCTGGATCAGGGATGAACCCATGTCTCCTGCATTCGCAGGTGAATCCTTTACCACTAAGCCATTGAGGGAGCCCCATTTGTTCTTTTTCCCCCCCCTAATTTGTTTATTTTTAATTGGAGGATAATTGCTTTACAATATTGTGTTGGTTTCTGCCATATATCCACATGAATCAGCCATAAGTACACATATGTCCCCTCCCTCATGAACCCTTCCTTTTGTTTTTGATTCCCAGTTTTCATAGGAACAACACCTAAGTAGCTCTGATGTCAAGCTCTGTTCTAAGCTGAGTACATATATATTAACTTAAGACACAGAGAGGGTAAGTAATTTGAACAAAGTCAAAAACAGTAGAAGAGGTCTGAAGTCTGCTGTTCTGAGAGTAGAGAGTCCAAAACAGTATGGGTCTGGACATTTCTGGTCAAGACTTAAAGAAATGATTGAAGTCAGGAGATATTTTGTTAGGTAGAGCTAATAAGAATTATTGCAATGGGGAAGGGGAGAAAAAGGAAGGATTTAAGGATGTCTCCTGGGTTTTTGGCTTTTGAGGGGATAGTAGTGCTGTTTTTTGAGACAGGAGAGTTGGAGAGAAGAATGAATTTGGGAGTGGAAATTGTTTTATGAGATGGTTGGTTAGATCTTTATGTTTGTCAGGACAACACCCTCTTGCTAATTCTTTGCTTTTACTTTTACTGTTGCATTGACTATTGTAGGTGGTGGTACATCTTTTTTTTGTATGCTTATTCAGCATTGACCTTGTCTTCCCTTTGTATTAGGATGTCTGAATTGATTGAAAAAGAAACTGAAGAATATCGTAAGGGAGATCCAGACCCATTTGATGATCGGCATCCTGGTGAGATCTGTGTTTTCTTAATTCTGGCTCTAATTTTCTTACAAAAGAAAACTGCTTACCATAAGGACTATTTTTCAGTTGAAATAGAATTTCTTAAAATATTGCTCAAGGTGGGGGCAGCAAGGAAAAATACATTACTGGAAAAATGGAAATATTTTTAATATTTATCAAGTACTTAAAGGAATTAGATTATATAGATATACCTTATTAGTTGAAATGATTACAAAGATTTAAAAAGAAAAAAATGTTCTCTCTTTTTGACTTTTGAACCAAAAGATGTTATACTTTGTGTGCCTTCATCTTTCTATCAACAATAATTATCATCTTTTTACTAATGGGGAAATGTGGTTGAGAATGCATTTAATGCCTTTTAGTTATGAAATTGATACTTGGAACCTTGAATAATAAATGGACTTCTTGGTGTCTACTTTAATGTTCCAATAGCTAAAATATGCTACCTCAGGTTAACGTGGTTTTCTTTTGGGTCAGTGAACCACGAAGACCCATCCTGCCTTGGCATGGAATTTGCTACAATACAGAACTGTGTGGGACTTGAGACTGCCATTTTATGTTCGAAGGTAGATTACCAGGGGGCACAACTTCAGTCATATGGGTCCACGCGGCATATAAATTTTCTCTCTATAAAACCAGAAGCAGTTCTTTTTGGAGAGAAGAGACTGAGATCTTGTAACTGGAGAGACAGTGAGAATGAGTGGAACTTAATAAAAATAAGAACGTTGTCTATCCACCTGAATGTACCAGTGTTATACTTCTGTTTCTTAGACTTTTATTCCCAAATGTAAGTAAGCTAGGCATTTCAGATTGAGTGTATAGTTATTATGTGATGTCACCTGCTGCTCTTGTCCTAGATATCCCCACTTGTGACTCTGAGAACTGTTTGCTTTTTGAACTCACATCTTCAGTAAGGCAGTAAGAGCAAGAAAAAGTAGGAAAGTAAAAATAAATTAATTCATGGGATTATAAAAATAATGAAAAGAGATTACCATGCTTAGTGACATTGCCTTGGAAAGGATGAAATGGTAACAAGGAAAAGGGGAGAGAAGAATGCCTTTTTTCAGTAGAGATTTAAAGACAATTTATTTCCTCTCTGTCTCTTATATTAAAACATATTTGTCACTAGGCATAATTTCTTTAAAAAAGAATAAGGGTCTTAGTTTCATCATTTATAAACAGAGAAAGTTAGGTAATCTGAGGTCCACATTTGTTTTCCTGATGCGCATCATTCTCTAACTTCTGTTTTGTGAATTACTTTGGGGTATTAATTACAGCTTGGTAAAAACTTTTTATCAGCAACTTATATCTTCATCTGAAACTGTATCCTTTGACTAAACTTGCCACTCTAAAAGGAAAATTAAATAAAATAGATGATACCTATTTTAAAAGCAAACCAATAATTTTCCCAACGATTAGCGAATTCTTTCATTTTTAGGCTGTATATTGAGTAAATTCTAGATTCCTGGCCTCCTTTCTTTTTCTAGGAGCTCAGAAGTTAAGATGACCAAGTTCAGTTTATCTTTAGCAATTGCTTGGTGGGACTCCCGTCTCCCCGAAACCTGGCCTGTTCTTACAGGTTTGAGGACGTACTGCTGCTGCTGTTGGCATTATAGCTGAGAGACTGGGCTTGGAGCCTGTTTTCACTCCAGGCCACCTATCAAGAGAAGCTATGCTTCCTTCCTTTTTCTCTTTGGGAGGTCAGGCATTTTCGTTCTCTCAGGATCCTTTATGAATCTTCCATAGACCTTGTATACTCTGAGTGATGCTGGTCTGGGTCTTGTGTTCATTTGTTTAATTTGGCCTTGATGTATAGACAGTATACTGGGAGATGGGAAGGTTAGAAAGCAGTGTTTGAAGTTTTTTATTGTCATTTTTAGCTTTAAAGAATGCTTCTTATGAGATCTAGTTCATCAAGAGAATCTTTTCTTCATTTCTGTTGATTTTTGCGGGCCTTTTAATGGTACTTAAAACCACCCTGGTTCCTTTCCAGAGGTCTGAGTTGCTCAGCTGGGATGCCTTACTCATTCCTTTGCTCCTCCCCTCTTCTTTCGGCAGGTCGAGCTGATCCAGAGTGTATGCTGGGCCATTTGCTGAGAATACTCTTCAAGAATGATGATTTCATGAATGCAGTAGGTTTGCTTCTTACTTTTCTCCAGAGATTATCATCAACAGATACTTTACCTTTATTTTTCTGTAAATTGTCTACTTTCTCCTGAGGCCTTGACAAAGTTGGGAATAGAGAGGATAGATTTTTTAAATCTGGTATATTGGTTCAATGAAATAAGACTACCTGTGGACTTCTTTATCACCCAAGTCCCGGCTGTGGCCTGGGTATTTTCTCTTTGGTGTTCAGTTGCATATTGATGAGGGTTCTCAAGGCTTCTCTGCTCATACTGGAGTGAGAGGATTTTGATTTTGGAAATACAGAAGTTCTCTTGGATTCCTGAATAGAAAAATTAAGAGTGATGTGTGTGGCATGCTTCTGCACTGACACTGTGGGTGTGCACACTATATGTGTGCATGCTATGCACTGGACATGTGGAGGGAGGAAAGAAAGGAAAGGCAGTTAAATAACCTGAGTTATTTCACTCAGGTCTGTTGAGTAAATGAGGGGGGGAAAAGTATGTATTACAGCTCCTAAACATAGTAATAACTCAAAGTAATAATTACATTTGTTTTTGGAGGCAAATAGCATGATACTTGAGAGCATGGGCTTTGGGGTCCATGTTTGGGATTTAAATGCAGCTCTGCTCTTCTTTGACATTTTGATCTTTGGGCAGCTTAAGCCTCTCCAAGCTTTATTTCCCTAATCTATAAAATGGGGATGATAGTGATTAACCTTAAAATATTTTTGTAATTCTTGAATGAAATTAAGCCTGAAAAGTGCTTGGTATAGAACCTGGCACATGAGGGCTCAGTAGTTACTATCTATATTAATTCTCAGTTTTACTTCTCTTTCACTGGCATCTCTCCTCTGCTTCAGATCACTTCCAGCTTGCCTTCTGATCCCCACATGGATATTTCCCAAAGGCACCTTGAGTTCTGCATGTCCAGTTGCTGGCCCCGTAGTCTCTTTCTCTTATTCTCTAGCTCAGTGATGGTGTCCTTTCCTAACCAGCTAGAAGTTCCTTTATTCCTCTAGCATGTGTGCATGCTCAGTCATGTCTGATTCATCTTTCCGACCCCATGGACTGTAGCCCACTGGGCTCTTCTGTCCATGGGATTTTCCCCAGCAAGAATACTGGAGCAGGTTGCCATTTCCTCCTCCAAGGGATCCTCGCGACCCAGAAACCGAACCTGCATCTCTTGAGTCTCCTGCATTGGCATCTCCTGATTCTTTACCACTGGCGCCACCTGGAAAGCCCCCTTTATTCCTCTAAGCTCTCTTATTCAGTGAAGTTACAGCTCTTATGGGTCCCTACCCCTTAGCCTTCACAAATCCCTCGACTTCTTTTTGCCCTTGTTCCCAGACCTTAGGCTAACCACCACCATATCTCTGTTGGCACTGCAATAGCCTCTTAATTGGTTTCTCTTCTTGTCTTCCTCCAACCCATTCTTTATCAAATGCAAAAAGTGATCATGGCGCTCACTGGCTTGCTCAAAATGCATTAGTGGTTTCCCATTGCTCTCACGGTGAACTTTAAATTTCTTATTTTGGTTTATAAACCTATTTGCCATGGCCTTTGTTGTTTGAATTTTTAGTTCTTGCCCTTTGCCTCCTTTCCTTGTCATCCCTTGTTAGCTGTTCCTCTTTGTTTTTCATGGTCTTGCTTGGAACCTGTTCCTCTCCACAGCCTTTTCTGATTCCTTTGCAAGGTTTATGATCTCCAGGCTTCTGTAGCATCCTGTACTTAGGATACTTGTTTTTCCCAGCTGTCATCTTTTTTGGATTATAAACCTTTTGGTGATGGGACTGTGTCTTATCAACTATTGTATATCCAGTAACAGGACACAGTGCCACCTAGAGATCCAGTGTTTTTTTATCTGATGAGTGCCAAAAAGAAAGCATTATTAATGTATTTATATAAAATATAAAACTCAAAGTTTTTTCATTAATCATTGTCAAGAATCAGGGAGAGGTGAGGGGAGGCTTGTCTTGCCCTGTTTTATCTTTCTGAAAAAGTATAAGGATGGGCGGTGACTCTTTTGTGATAACTCTTTGAGTTTTAATTTCTGTGGTTGCTGAGTTGTTCTTTGAAGGGAATTTGACTTTAAAGTGGCAGAAGAACTTGTATCATGGCATAGCAGGATCATAATTATTTCCAATAATTATAGGTTTAGTTAGTAATGTTATAGCCTTACAATCTTTAATATTCTTTAGGCAAGCTATGGAAATATGGTATGAATTTATTAGACTTCATCAATTTGACTGGGTTGAATTTCAGATGAAGAGTGTTGCTCCTCTTTACAGCTGGTGAATGCATACGTGATGACGAGCCGGGAGCCCCCCTTAAACACTGCAGCGTGCAGACTCCTACTGGACATCATGCCCGGGCTGGAAACTGCTGTTGTCTTTCAAGAAAAGGTACTTCCTAAAAAGAAAAGTCATTGTTTTATTAAATTTTCAAAAAAATGTTTATTTATTGGTTGCGTCAGGCCTTAGCTGTGGTACCTGGTGCGTGGGGCCCCTGTTGTGTCATGTGGGATCTTCTGTTGCAGCGCACGGACTCTCTAGTTGTGGCTGATGGGCTCTGTAGTTGTGACTCTCGGGCTTAGTTGCTCTGCAGCATGTGGAATCTTAGTTTCCTGACTGTGTGTGTGTGTTAGTTGCTCAGTTGTGTTGGACTCTTTGTCACTCCATGAACTGTAGCCTGCCAGGCTCCTCTGTCGATGGTGTTCTCCAGGCAAGAATACTGGAATGGGGACCCATTCCCTTCTCCAGAGGATCTTTTCAACCCAGGGATTGAACCTGGGTTTCCTGCGTTGCAGGCACATTCTTTCCTGCTTAATCCACCACAAAGCTTCTTAAGTTTCCTGACCAGGGATCAAACTTGCATCCCCTGCATTGCTTGGTGGGTTCTTAACTACTGGACAACCAGGGGGAAGTCCCATCATTTTATTATTTAATTGAATGGTGCTCTGTTTGATTTTTCTTTATTAAAATAATTGTTACAGTTTTTCTTATTTTATTATAGTAGTAATCTATGTTATAAAAACTAATTTTTTCTTGTTTTCTTAAAAGTAACTAGTGAGTACTTAAAACAGTACTTGCTGCTTCTGTATACAGTATTTTTAAAATCTTAAGATCATATGTTTTTAGAATGGATTTTTGATCCTATCCAAACTCACATTTTTTTTTAGTTAAAAAAATTTTTTTTAACTGTTTCTTCACAATGTTGTGTTAGTTTCTGTTGTACAGCAAGATAAATCAGTTATGTGTATGCATATAGCCACCCTTTTTTAGATTTTCTTGCTGTTTAGGTCACCACAGAGCATTGAGTAGAGTTCCCTGTGCAATACAGTCGGTTCTCATTAGTTTTCTATTTTATATACAGTAATATGCCATATCGTATATGTGGCAATCCCAGTCTCCCATTTCATCCCACCTTCCCCTCTCCTCCTTGGTAACTGTAAGTTTGTTTTCCACATCTATAATTTGTGACTCTGTTTCTGCTTTGCAGATAAATTCATCTACCATTTTTCTAGATTACACATACAAGCTGTGTTATCCTTATCTTTCTCATACTGACTGACTTCACTCTGCATGCCAGTTTCTGGGTCCATTCATGTTGCTGCAAATGGCATAATTTGGTCCTTTTTATCACTGCGCTATGTTTTGCTGTACACATGTACCACATCTTCTTTAGTCCTCTGTTGATGAATGTTGAGCTTGCTTCCATGACCTGGCTGTTGCAAATAGTGCTGCATCGCAGTGTGGGCGTCCTTTTGAATTACGATTTTCTCTGCTTATATATCCAGGAGTGGGATTGCTGGCTCATATGCTACCTCTATTTCTAGGTTTTTCAGGAGGCTCCATATTCCATAGTGGCTGTACCAATGTACATTCCTACCAACAATGTAGGAGATTTCCCTTTTCTCCACACCCTCTCCAGCATTTATACTTTATAGATTCTTTGATGATGGCTGTTCAGACCAGTGTGAGGTGATACCTTATTGTAGTTTTTTTAAAATATTTATTTTTATTTACTTATTTATTTGGCTGTGCTGGGTCTTAGTTGTAGCATGAGGGATCTTCAGTCTTCATTTGCAGCATGTGGGCTCTGTGGCTCTGAGTTGCTGTTTGAAGGGAATTTGACTTTAAAGTGGCAGAACTTATGTAGTATCATGGCGTAGCAGGATCATAATTACTTCTAGCAATTATTGGTTTAGTTAGTAATGTTACGTATAATCTTATAGTCTTCTCTTGCCTCCAGTCTTTCCCTGAATCAGGGTCTTTTCCAATGAGTCAGTTCTCTGCATCAGGTGGCCAAAGTATTGGAGTTTCAGCTTCAACATCAGTCCTTCCAATGAATATAGAGGACTGATTCCTTTACGATTGACTGGTTTGATCTCTTTGCAGTCCAAGGGACTCTCAAGAGTCTTCTCCAACACTGTAGTTCAAAAGCGTCAATTCTTCAGCACTCAGCTTTCTTTATAGTCCTGCTTGCACATCCATACATGACTACTTGAAAAACCATAGCTTTGACTAGACGGACCTTTGTGGGCAAAGTAATGTCTGCTTTTTAAGTCTAGGTTGGTCATAACTTTTCTTTGAAGGAGCAAATGTCTTTTAATTTCATGGCTTCAGTCACCATCTGCAGTGATTTTGGAGCCCCCCAAAATAAAGTCAGCCACTTTTTCCACTGTTTCCCCATCTGTTTGCCATGAAGTGATGGGACCAGATGCCATTATCTTAATTTTACATTGGAACCCACATATTATATGTGTGAAAGAGTTTTCTTGAACATTGTTTACCTCTTTGGGCAAATGTGTCCTTATAGTTTTATTTCTTTATTTAAAAGGTGGTTGTAATTTACTAAGTTGATGCTGTTCTAACTGCTATTAAAAGTTTGCTTGCTTGTACTTTAAAGATATTGGAAGAACTTTAGGACTTCCCACGTGGCGCTAGTGGTAAAGAATCTGCTTGCCAATGCGGGAGACACAAGTTTGTTTTATTTTTTCCTTTTTTTCCTGTTTATGCTTGCTGCTTTTTTTTTTTTTTTTTAGACGAAGTATAGTTAATTTATAGTCATATGTTAATTTCTGCTATACAAGGTGACTCAGTGACTCAGTTATATATATACACATATATATTCTTTTCCATTATGGTATATCCCAGGAGATTGGATCTAGTTCCCTTGCTATGCACTAGGACATTGTTATTTATTCATTCTAAATGTAATACGCATGCATGCGTGCGTGAGTGCTAAGTTGCTTCAGTCGAGTCCAACTCTATGCAACCCTATGGCCTGTATAGTTTATATCTACTAACCCCAAACTCCCAGTCCTTCCCGCTCCCTCTACCCACACTCCTTGGCAACCACAGGTCTGTTCTCTATGTCTTTGAGCCTGTTCAGTTCAGTCGCTGAGTCGTGTCTGACTCTTTACAACCCCATGAATTGTAGCACGCCAGGCCTCCCTGTCCATCACCAACTCCGGGAGTTCACTCAAACTCATGTCCATCGAGTCGGTGATGCCATCCAGCCATCTCATCCTCTGTCGTCCCCTTCTCCTCCTGCCCCTGATCCCTCCCAGCATCAGGGTCTTTTCCAGTGGGTCAACTCTTCGCATGAGGTGGCCAAAGTACTGGAGCTTCAGGTTTAGCATCATTCCTTCCCAAAGAACACCCAGGACTGATCTCCTTCAGAATGGACTGGTTGGATCTCCTTGCAGTCCAAGGGACTCTTAAGAATCTTCTCCAACACCACAGTTCAATGTCTCTGCTTTTGAATATGCTATCTAGGTTAGTAATAACTTTTCTTCCAAGGAGTAAGTGTCTTTTAATTTCATGCCTGGAGTCACCATCTGCAGTGATTTTGGAGCCCCCCAAAATAAAGTCTGACACTGTTTCCACTGTTTCCCCATCTACTTCTCATGAAGTGATGGGACCAGATGCCATGATCTTTTGTTTTCTGAATGTTGAGCTTTAAGCCAACTTTTCCACTCTCCTCTTTCACTTTCATTAAAAGGCTTTTTAGTTCCTCTTCACTTTCTGCCATTTGAGTCTGTAAATAGTTCATTTATCCCATATTTTAAATTCCACATAAAAATGATATTGTATATTTTTTGTCTGTCGAACTTACTTCACTTAGTGTGATAATCTCCAGGCCCATCCATGTTGCTGCAAATGACACTATTGCGTTCTTTGTAACGGCTGAGTAGTGTTCCATTGTGTATATGTGCCGCATCTTTATCCATTCATCTGTCACTGGACGTTTCGGTTGTTTCCTTGTCTTGGCTGTTGTGTGAATAGTACTGCTATGAGCACAGGGGTGCTTGTATCTTTTTGATTTATACTTTTGTCTGGGTATATGCCCAGGACTGGGATTGCTGGATTGTGGTAACTGTGTCTTTATTTTTTGAGGAACCTCTGTGCTGTTTTCCATAGTAGCTGCATGAACATACATTCTCCCCAACAGTTTAGGAGGGTTCCGTTTTCTCCACACCCTCTCCAGAATTTTTAGTGATGACCGTTCTTTTTCCCCCTAATCATGGCCATTCTGACCAGCGTGAGGTGATACTTCATTGGTTTTTTTTTAATCATTTCACTTGTATTTGTTTATTCGTGGCCATGCTGGGTCTTTATTGTTGTTTGGGCTTTTCTCTAGTAGTACAAAGCAGGGGCTCCTCTCTAGTTGTGCTAGAGGGCTTCTCACTGTGGTGGCTTCCCATGTTGAGGAGCATGGCCTCTAGGGCTCTTTGGCTTAGTAGTTGAAGCTTCCAAGCTCAGTAGTTACTGCTCCTGGGCTCCAGAGTACAAGCTCCATAGTTGTGGCGAATGGGTTTAGTTGTTCAACATGCGGGATCTTCCCAGATCAGGGATCCAACCTGTGTCTCCTGCACGGCCTGGTGGATTCTTTACCCCTGACCTCTGGGGAAGCCCTCACTGTAGTTTTGTTTGCATTTCTCTAATAGTTACGTTAAGCATCTTCTCACGTGCTTACTGCCCTTCATGTCTTTGGGTTTCCCAGGTAGCTCAGTGGTAAAGAATCTGCCTCCCAAGCAGGAGACCCGAGTTTGATCCCTAGGTTGGAAAGATCCCGTGGAGAAGGAAATGGCAACCCAGTCCAATATTCTTGCCTGGAAAATCCCATGAACAGGGAAGCCTGGCAGGTTATAATCCATGGGTCGCAAAGAGTTGGACACGATTTAGCAACTAAACAGCAACAGCAGCGTGTATTTTCTCCCCTTCTGTAGGTTTTTCATTTTTTTATGATTTCCTTTGCTATGGAAAAGCTTTTAAGTTTCATTAGTTTCCATTTGTTTATTTTGTTTTTATTTCTATCGCCTTGGTAGACTGACCTAAGAAAGTGTTGGTACAATTTATATTAGAGAGTGTTTTGTCCATGCTCTCTTCTAGAAATTGTATGGCATTATGTATTATGTTTGTCTTTAAGCCATTTTGAGTTTATTTTTGTGCATGATGTGAGGGTGTATCCCAATTTCATTGATTTACATACAGCTCCAACTTTCCCAGTACCAGTTGCTGAAGAGACTGTCTTTTTCCCATTTTATATTCTTGACTCCTTGGTTGAAGATTCATTGATGTTAGGTGTATGGGTTTATTTTTGGGCTGTCCTGTTCCATTGATCTGGATGTCTTATTTTTGTATCAATATCACATTGTTTTGATTACTGTAGCTTTGTAGTATTGTGTGAAGTCTGGGAGAGTTATGTCCCAGACTGGTTTGTTTTTTTCCCTTAGGATTCCTTTGGCAATTCTGTTTTTTTTATGGTTCCATGTGAATTTTTGGATTATTTATTCCAAATAATTTAGTTTTGCAAAAAATGTAATTTGCCAAGAATTGCGTTCAGTCTGTAAATTGCTTTGGATAGCATTGTTGTTTTAACAATGCATATTTTCTAGTTCAGGAGCATGGGATATCTTCTGATTTCTTTGAATTCTCTTTGATTTCCTTTATTGAAATATTACAGTTCTTAGTGTATAAGTCTTTGACTTTTTCGGTCAGGTTTATTCCTAGGTATTTTATTTTTTTGGTGTGACTTTGAAAAGTATCGGTTTTTTTTTTTTTTTTTAACATTCCCGTTCTGATATTTCATTGGTAATGAGAAGAAATTTACACAACTGATTTCTAAATGTTAATCTTATGTCCTGCTGCTTTACTGAATTCATTTATCAGATCGAGTAGTTTTTGTGTGAAGGTCCTTAGGGTTTTCTATATATTGTACCATGTCATGTGGAGATAGTAACAGCTTTACCTCTTCCCTTCCAATTTGCATACCTTTTTTTTCTTTCTTTTGTCTGATTGCTGAGGCTTGGACTTTCAATGCTATGTTGAGTAGAAGTGGTAAGAGCTGGCATCCTTGCCTTGTTCCAGATTTTAGTGGGAATGCTTTCAGGTTTTCACCGTTGAGCTTTATATTGACTGACTGACTGTTAGAAATAGCTTTATTATGTTGAGATATATTCCCCTCTGTACTCACTTTGGTAAGAGTTTTGTGTTTTTTTTTTTTCAATTTATTTAATAAATAAATAATTTAATCATTTTATTTTTGGCTTTGCTGGGTCTTCATTGCCGCACGGGCTTTTCTCTAGTTTCATGAGTGGAGGAGTTGTATGACCTGTTTGTATATTTTGGAGATAAATTCCTTGTTGGTTGCATCATTGTAAATATTTCTGTAGGGTTTCTATTCTTTTTTTTTTTTTTTTTTTTGTTTTACTTTGCTGGGCAAAAGCTTTTAAGTTTGATTTTGTCTCATTTGTCTATTTTTGGTTTTATTTCTGTTACCTTGATGAAAGTGAAAATGTTAGTTGCTCAGTCATGTCCAACTCTTTGCGACCCCATGGACTGTAGCCCTCCAGGCTCCTCGGTCTGTGGCATTCTCCCAGCAGGAATACTGGAGCGGGTTGCCATTTCCTCTTCTAGGGAGTATTCCCAATTTAAGGATTGAACCTGGGTCTCCAGGATTGTTAGCCACCAGGAAGTCTTGGTAGATTAAGAAAACATTGTTACAGTTTACGTCGGAGAATGTTTTGCCTATGCTCTCTTCTAGAAGTTTTATGGTGTCCTGAATTACATTTAAGTCTTAGCTGTTTTGAGTTTATTTTTGTGCATGATGTGTGGCTGTGTCCTAACCTCATTGATTTATGACTCCAACCTTTCCAGTACCACTTGCTGAAGAGACTTTTTCCCATTTTTTATTCTTACCTCCTTGGTCGAAGATTCGTTGACCAGTCTTCGTGTGTGGGTTTATTTCTGGGCTCTGTTCTGTTCCGTTGATGTGTATGTCTGTTTTTCTACCAGTACCACATTGAGGTGATTACTGCAGCTTTGCAGTGTTGTGTCAGTTCTGGGATAGTTATGTCCCTTGATTCCCCACTCTCCTCAAGGATTCCTTTGGCAATTCTGGGTCTTTTATGGTTCCATATGAAATTTTGGATTATTTATTCTAGTTCTGCAAAAAATATCATGGGTAATTTGATAGGGATTCATTGAACATGTAGATTGCTTTGAGTAGTATCACCATTTTAACAATATTAATTCTTCCAATCCAACAGCATAGGATATCTTTCCATTTCTCTTAATTTCCTTTATTAATGTTTTATAGTTCTCAGTCTTTCACTTCTGTGATCAGGTTTATTCCTAAGTTGTTTTTTCTTTTTAGTGTGATTTTAAAAGAAACTTTTTTTTTTACATCCCCTTTCTGATATTTTGTTGGTAGTGTGAAGAAATTTACGCAACTGATTTCTGCATGTTAATCTCGTATTCTACTACTTCGCTGTATTCATTTATAAGATCTGGTAATTTTTGTGTGAAGTCCTTGGTGCTGCTGCTGCTAAGTCGCATCAGT
Source organism: Neotragus moschatus (assembly GCA_006410615.1). Lineage (NCBI taxonomy): Eukaryota > Metazoa > Chordata > Mammalia > Artiodactyla > Bovidae > Neotragus > Neotragus moschatus. Next base: position 602,633 of record SJYA01002770.1, read on the forward strand.
TGTGTCCGACTCTGTGCGACCCCATAGATGGCAGCCCACCAGGCTGCCCTGTCCCTGGGATTCTCCAGGCAAGAACACTGGAGTGGGTTGCCATTTCCTTCTCCAATGTGTGAAAAGTGAAAGTGAAGTCGCTCAGTTGTGTCCGACCCTCAGCGACCCCATGGACTGCAGCCTACCAGGCTCCTCTGTCCATAGGATTTTCCAGGCAAGAGTACTGGAGTGGGGTGCCATTGCCTTTTCCGTGAAGTCCTTAGGGTTTTCTATATATTGTATCATGTCATCTGCATATATCTACAACTTTACCTCTTCCCTTCCAATTTGGATACCTTTTATTTCTTTTTCTTTGTCTGATTGCTGAGGCTAGGACTTCTAATATTGTGTTGAATAGAAGTGGTAAGAATGGGCATTTTTTTGTCATGTTCTAGATTTTAGTGGGAATGCTTTCAGGTTTTCACCATTGAGCATCATGTTGACAATGGATTTGTTAGAAATGGCTTTTTATGTTGAGATTTGTTCCTCTGTACTCAGTGTTGATTAGACTTTTTATCACGAATGAATGTTGAATGTTGTCAGATGCCTTTTCTGCGTCTTTTGAGGTAATCATGTCATTTTTACTTTACTTTTGTTTATGCGGTGTATTGCATTGACTCCTTTGCATATGTTGAGCCATTCTTGTGAATGTGGGGTGCGTCCCACTTGGTCATGGTGCATGATCTTTCATGTGTTGTTGGATTCAGTTGCTATTTTGTTGAAATTTTTCTCATCTATATTCATCAAAGATATTGGCATGTGATTTTCTTTTGTGATATCTTTTTTGGGGGCTTTGCGTTCAGGGTGATGGTGGCTTCTTAGAATGTCTTTGAGAGCTTCCCCTCTTCTGTCTTTTGGAAGAATTTGAGAAGGATTGGTATAAGTTCTTTTATGTTTGATACAGTTGACCTGTGATGCACCTGGGCCTGGACTTTTCTTTGTAGGGAGGTGATTTTTTTTTTTTTTTTTTTTTAATTACAGATTCTACTCCACTTCTAGTGATCAGCTGGCTCAAATTATTCTTGATTCGGTTTTGTTGGGATGTATAGTTTGTAGAAAGTTGTCTATTTCTTCTAGGTTGTCACATCAAATTATGAACATATAATTAATTGTTCATAGAGTTCTCTTCCAGTTCCTTTGTATTCCTGCAGTATGGGTTGAGATTTCTCCTTTTTCATTTTTAATTTGACTTGTGTTCTGTCTCTTCTTGGTGAACATGGCCAGAGGTTTGTCAATTTTTTTTTTAACCTTTCAAAGAGCCAGCTCTTGGTTTCCCTTTCTGTTTTGCTTTTGTTTGGTTGCACTGTTCTGGTTATGGGATCTTAGCTCCCCAACCAGGGGTCAGCCTGGGCCCATAAAAGTGTGCTGTCCTATCCACTGGGCTGCTGGTGAGTTCCCTGTTTTTCAAACCTCTTATTTTATTCATTTACTCTCTGATCTTTATTTCCTTCCTTCTGGTGACTTTGGATTTTGTTTGTTTTTCTAATTCTTTTAGGCAATAGGTAGGTCATTTTGAGATTTTTTTTCTTTTTAAACTGAGAAAGGCCTATATTGCTGTGAACGTCTCTTTAAGAACTGCTGCATGGTATAAATTTTGTATGGTTGCGTTTTCATTGTTGTGTTTTCAAGGTAATTTTATCATTTCCTTTTTGCTTTCTTTGTTGACCCTTTGGCTTTTTAGTAGCACATAGTTTAGTCTCCATGCAATTGTTTATTTCTCATTTCTCTTCTCATGGTGAATTTCTATTAATATTTTCTCATTTGTTTTCCTTTGGTGGATTTCTGTTAATAGTTTCATGCCATTGTGATCAGAGAAGATGCTTGAAATAATTTCTTTTAAATGTTGAGATTTTCTGCCCTAGTATATGGTCAAACCTAGAGAGGATTCACCATGTGAACTTGAAAACAATGTGATCTGGATGTTTTTGGATGTAATGTCTTGAAAAATATCAATTAAGTCTAACTTTTCTGTTACATCATTTTTTATTTCTGTTGCCTTCTTGATTTTCTGTCTAAAGGATCTGTTCATTGAGGTATGTGGTGTGTTTCAGTCTCCTATCGTATTCCCATTAATTTCTCCCTTTATATCTGTTAGTATTTGTTTTATGTATTTGGGTGAATTCCTATATTGGTGCATGGAGAAGGAGATGGCAACACTCCAGTATTGGCTGGAGAATCCCATGGACAGAGGAGCCTGGCAGGCCACGGTCCATAGGGTTACAGAGAGTCGGACATAACTGAAGTGACTAAGCACGCATGCATATTAGGTGCATATATGTTGATGGATGTAAAATCTTGTATTGATCCTTTTACCATTATATAGTGTCCTGCTTTATGGCCTTTGCCTTTAAGTCTGTTTTGTCTGATATGAATACTGACTCCCCTTTTCTTGCATTTCCGTTTGCCCGAAATGTCTCAGTCCTTTCACTCTCAATCTGCGTGTGTCCTTTGCCCTAAGGTACGTCTGTTTCAGGCAGCAAAGCTCTTGTTTTTTTATCCAGTCTGCTACTTAATGTCTTTTGATTGGAGCAGTCACTTCATTGACATTTGGGTAATTAATGATACATATATATTTATTGCCATTTTAAACCTTGTTTTCCAATTGGTTCTTTGTTCCATTTTCCTTTTTCTTTCTATTTTTTTGTTTTACTTCCTTTTATTTTATGCTTATGTTTTCTTCTTTTTGGATTTTGTGAATGTTGTATATTTTTGATTTGTGGTTGTCCTGTTTTACATATATGTTAACCCAACTCCAGTACTCTTGCCTGGAAAATACCATAGACGGAGGAGCCTGGTGGGCTGCAGTCCATGGAGTTGCTAACAGTCGGGCCCAACTGAACGACTTCACTTTCACTTTTCACTTTCCTGCATTGGAGAAGGAACTGGCAACCCACTCCAGTGTTCTTGCTGGAGAATCCCAGGGACGGGGGAGCCTAGTGGGCTGCCGCCTATGGGGTCACACACAGTCGGACATGACTGAAGCGACTTAGCAGCAGCAGCAGCCCTTTCCTATTTGCTTCGTTTTGACTGATAGTCATACAGGCATGACCTCGTTCTAAAAAAAATGTATTTCTTACTCTCCTTCCCTACATTTTATGACTTTGATGTCTGTTATCTTCATCTTTATCGTTTTGCTGTTCCTTATGTTTATCATCACTTTCTCAGATAGGATTTTTTTTTTCTTTTTGATCGTATACTGGCTAATTTAAGTGACTGACTTTCCAGCTGTGATCTTTCTATGTCTTCTTGGTTCTTTCCTGTATGCTGCTGCTGCTGCTAAGTCACTTTAGTCGTGTCCAACTCTGTGCAACCCCATGGATGGCAGCCCACCAGGCTCCCTCATCCCTGGGATTTTCCAGGCAAGAGTACTGGAGTGGGGTGCCATTGCCTTCTCCGTCTTTCCTGTATAGAGAAGACCTTTTCATATTTCTTTTGTATGATAATAGGCTTAGTATTGCTGTGTTCTTTTACTTTTTGCTTGCCTGATAAATTATTTTTCGTCCTGTTCTAAATGATTTTGCTTGGTGGAATATTCTAGCTTGCATATTTTTCCTTTTCAAGACTTTGAATATATTTTGCCACTCTCTTCTGGCCTGCAGTGTTTCTAGAGGTTTCCCTGTAATTAACTCCTTGCTTTTCTCTTGCCATTTTTAGAATCTTCTGTCTTTAACTTTTGCCATTTTCATTTTCATGTGTCTTAGTGTAGGTATGGGTTCATCTTGTTTGGGACCAGCTGTGCTTCTCAAATGTTCTTTAGGTTTGGGAAGTTTTCAGCCATAATTTCTTTAAATACATTTTCAGTCCCTTTTCTCTTCTCCTTCTAGAATCCCTATTATGCATAGATTTGTTTTATATTATCTGATAGGTCTCTTGTGTCCCTTTCACTTAAAAAAAATTTACTTTTCTGTCTACTCTTTGGGTAATTTCCACTGTTCTTTCAGATCACTTATTCTTCCTTCTGCATTATTCATTCTGCTATTCATTACTTTGAGCTCGGCTTTCTCTTCAGTTCCGTCGCTCAGTCGTGTCTGACTCTTTGCAACCCCATGGACTGCACCACATCAGGCTTCCCTGTCCTTCACCAACTCCCAGAGCTTGCTCAAACTCATGTCCATCAAGTTGGTGATGCCATCCAGCCATCTTATCTTCTGTCTTCCCCTTCTCTACCTGCTTGCAATCTTTCCCAGTCTCAGGGTCTTTTCTAATGAATCAGTTCTTTGCATCAGGTGGCCAAAATATTGGAGTTTCAGCATCAACATCACTTCTTCCAATGAATATTCAGGACTGATTTCCTTTAGGATTGACTGGTTTGATCTCCATGCAGTTCAAGGGATTCTCAAAAGTCTTTTCCAATACGATAGTTCAAAAGCATCAGTTCTTCAGCACTCAGCTTTCTTTATAGTCCACTTTCACATCCATACATGACTACTGGAAAAACCATTGCTTTGACTATAGGGATCTTTGTCTGCGAAGTAATATCTCTGCTTTTTAATATGCTGTCTAGGTTGGTCATAGCTTTTCTTCTAAGGAGCAAGCGTCTTCTAATTTCATGGCTGCAACGACCATCTGTAGTGATTTTGGAGCCCCCCAAAATAAAGTTTCTCACTGTTTCCATTGTTTCCCCATCTGTTTGCCATGAAGTGATGGGACTGGATGCCATGATCTTAGTTTTCTGAATGTTGAGTTTTAAGCCAACTTTTTCACTCTCCTCTTTCACTTTCATCAAGAGGCACTTAAGTTCTTCTTCGCTTTCTGCCATAAGGGTGGTGTCATCTGCGTATCTGACATTATTGATATTTCTCCCAGCAATCTTGATTCCAGCTTGTTCCTCATCCCCCCGCCCAGCATTTCACATGATATACTCTGCATAGAAGTTAAATAAGTAGGGTGACAATATACAGCCTTGACATATTCCTTTCCCGATTTGGAACCAGTCTGTTGTTCCATGTCCAGTTCTAACTGTTGCCTCTTGACCTGCATACAGATTTCTCAGCAGGCAGATAAGGTGGTCTGGTATTCGTATGTCTTTAAGAATTTTCCACAGGCTGTTGTGATCCACATGTTTAAAGGCTGGAACTCTTGCTTTTTTGATGATCCAGCGAATGTTGGCAGTTTGATCTCTGGTTCCTCTGCCTTTTCTAAAACCAACTTGAACACCTGGAAATTCATGGTTCCCATACTGTTGAAGACTGGCTTGGAGAATTTTGAGGACTACTTCACTAGCATGTGAGATGAGTGCAATTGTGCGGTAGTTTGAGCATTCTTTGGCATTGCCTTTCTTAGGGATTGGAATGAAAACTGACCTTTTCCAGTCCTGTGGCCACTGCTGAGTTTTCCAAATTTGCTGGCAGATTGAGTGAAGCACTTTCACAGCATCATCTTTTAGGATTTGAAATAGCTCAACTGGAATTCCATCACCTTCACTAGCTTTGTTTGTAATGAGGGTTCCTAAGGCCCACTTAACTTGGCATTCCTGGATGTCTGGCTCTAGGTGGGTGGTCACACCATAGTGGTTATTTGGGTCATCAAGATCTTTTTTGTATAGTTCTTCTTAATATCTGTCTGCTTCTTTTAGGTCCATACTGTTTCTGTCCTTTACTGTGCCCATCTTTGCATGAAATGTTCCCTTAGTATCTCTAATTTTCTTGAAGAGATCTCTAGTCTTCCCCATTCTGTTGTTTTCCTCTACTTTTTGCATTGATCACTGAGGAAGGCTTTCTTATCTCTATTGCTGTTCTTTGGTTAAAATTGTTGTCTGAGGGGAAGTGAAGTGACGTGAAGTGAAGTTGCTGAGTCATGTCCGACTCTTTGCGACCCTATGGACAGTAGCCTACCAGGCTCAGCCGTCCATGGGATTTTCCAGGCAAGAATACTGGAGTGGGCTGCCCCTTCTCCAGGGGACCTTCCCAATCCAGGGATCGAACCTGGGTCTCCTGCATTGCACACAGACGCTTTACCGTCTGAGCAACGAGGGAAGGCCTTACAAATAGCTGAGAAGAGAAGCGTAAAGACAAAGGAGAAAAGGAAAGATACACCCATTTGAATGCAGAGTTCCAAAGAATAGCAAAGAGAGATAAGAAAACCTTCCTCAGTGATCAGCTTTCTCCTTGGCAAGTAAATTTTCTAATTTTTCTTGGCTCCTCCTTATAATGTCTAGTTCGTTTTTACAGCAATCTGCATTTTTATGATAGTTTTTCTTAATTCAGTATTTTCATTATCTTCTTTTTAAACTTGGTGCCTGTTAGACTGAGGAGGTCTGTTTCACTGTTTGTTCCTTCAGGGGAATTCTCTTGATCTTTTGACTGGGAGTGGTTTGTTTGCTTATTTGTTGTTTATATTTCTCTTATTCTGTGAGTTTAGGAGGAATAATTATCTACTGTAGTCTTGGAGGGCTTATTTATTCGTGGGACTTTTCCGAGTAGCTTGTGTGGCTTTACTGCTTTTGGCATGAGGGCTGTCTTTGGTCTGGGTCCTTACAGTCTTTGCTTAGCTTGTGCTGGCTCTTAGCCCCGTGGTAGAAGCTATGCAGCTGCATGACCTGATTGTGGGACCCCTGATGCTGGCGCTCTGCCTGGGCCTCTTGGGGAGATGGGGACACTGGTTGGCGCTCAGTCCTGGGACCCTTGGCCAGCCATCCGCACCTGCCTCTGGAGTCTGAGGTGGTAGTGCTGGCTCGTGCCTACTTCTGAGGCTTGTGTAGGTTGGTGCCTTGCCACCTGAGAGAGCGTGCAGAGAGAGACACTTCTATGGAGTACCCACCCCTTTCCTCACAGCACCCCCAACAACTAGGTCTTGCTTCTCTGGAGGGCCCAGCCTTCTTCCTGTACTCCTTTGGTTATTGTACACCACACCTTAGTCCCCCCAGGCTGTCACCATGCAACCAAACCCAGTCCTGTCCCAATTCTCAGCTTCAGAGCACAAGCCTCAGTACTCAGTCCCTGCCCTCTGCAGCAGAAAGGCGAGTGTCTCGGGGGGAAGTGTCAGGTGGTGGCACTGACTGTTTCTGCAGATCTTTCTCTGCTTTGCCCTGTGCAAGCTGGTTGCTGCATTCTCCTCTGAATCTCTGAAGCTCCCCTTCTGTCCTAGCTGTCCCCTTGCCAGTGAGGGGTCTTCTGAGTTTTGAAACTTTCCCTTTTTCACAGCTCCATCTCAGGTGCACAGGTCCTGTCCGCCTTTCTTTCTCTCTCTTTCTTTTGTCCTACCCAGTTACTTGGGGATTTTCTTGTCCTTTTGGAAGTCTGAGGTCTTCTGCCAGCATTCAGTAAGTACTCTGGTGAGAATTGTTCCACATGTAAGTGTATTTTTGATCTATTTATTAGGAGAATGTGAGCTGAGTAGGACATCTGCCACGTACATGATTTCCTAAATTTTATTTAAAATTATTTGGCTGTATAGTTTCTTCATTATATTAAGTGTTATGAAACGGAACACTACTGGAGTGTGTGTGTACCAGGTTTTTCACACACTGTTTAGTTTGTGAGTGTATGCTTTTAATGCAGTCAGATTAGAACCTTTATGGATTTAATTCTTTAAGAGTTCTGTCTTAAATAGTAAAAATAACATTTTTATTTCTTTGAGGTTGTCTTAAGTTATTTGAGGTCAGTTCAGTTCAGTCGCTCAGTCGTGTCCGACTGTTTGCGACCCCGTGAATCGCAGCACGCCAGGCCTCCCTGTCCATCACCAACTCCCGGAGTTCACCCAAACTCCTGTCCATCAAGTCGGTGATGCCATCCAGCCATCTTATCCTCTGTCCTCCCCTTCTCCTCCTGCCCACAATCCCTCCCAGCATCAGAGTCTTTTCCAGTGAGTCAACTCTTCACATGAGGTGGCCAAAGTACGGAGTTTCAGCTTCAACATCATTCCCTTCAAAGAACACCCAGGGCTGAGCTCCTTCAGAATGGACTGGTTGGATCTCCTTGCAGTCCAAGGGACTCTCAAGAGTCCTCTCCAACACTACAGTTCAAAAGCATCAATTCTTTGGCGCTCAGCTTTCTTCACAGTCTAACTCTCACATCCATACATGACCACTGGAAAAACCATAGCCTTGACTAGATGGACCTTTGTTGGCAAAGTAATGTATCTGCTTTTGAATATTTAGTAATAACTTTCCTTCTAAGGAGTAAGCGTTTTTAATTTCATGGCTGCAATCACCATCTGCAGTGATTTTGGAGCCCAAAAAAATAAAGTCTGACACTGTTTCCACTGTTTCCCCGTCTATTTCCCATGAAGTGATGGGACCGGATGCCATTGATCTTCGTTTTCTGAATGTTGAGCTTTAAGCCAACTTTTTCACTCTCCTCTTTCACTTTCATCAAGAGCCTGTTTAGTTTCTCTTCACTTTCTGTCATAAGGGTGGTGTCATCTGCATATCTGAGGTTATTGATATTTCTCCCGGCAATCTTGATTCCAGTTTGTGCTTCATCCAGCCCAGCGTTCCTCATGATGTACTCTGCATATAAGTTAAATAAACAGGGTGACAATGTACAGCGGTATAGCCGAAAAGGATACGCACTCCTTTTCCTATTTGGAACCAGTCTGTTCCATGTCCAGTTTAAACTGTTGCATCCTGACCTGCATACACGTTTTTCAAGAAGCAGGTCAGGTGGTCTGGTATTCCCATCTATTTCAGAATTTTCCACAGTTTATTGTGCTCCACACAGTCAAAGGCTCTGGCATAGTCAATAAAACAGAAATAGATGTTTTTCTGGAATTCTTTTGCTTTTTCGATAATACAGTGGATGTTGGCAATTTGATCTCTGGTTCTTCTGCCTTTTCTAAAACCAGCTTGAACATCTGGAAGTTCACGGTTCACGTATTACTGAAGCCTGGCATGGAGAATTTGAGCATTAATTTACGAGTGTGTGAGATGAGTGCAATTGTGTGGTAATTTGAACATTCTTTGGCATAGCCTTTCTTTGGGATAGGAATGAAAACTGACCATTTCCAGTCCTGTAGCCACTGTTGAGTTTTCCCAATTTCCTGGCATATTGAGTGCAGCACTTTTACAGCATCATCTTTTAGGATTTGAAATAGCTCAACTGGGATTCCATTACCTCCACTAGCTTTGTTTATAGTAATGCTTCCTAAAGCCCACTTGACTTCCCATTCCAGGATGTCTGGTTCTAGGTGAGTGATCACACCATCGTGATTAACTGTGTCATGAAGATCTTTCATGCATTGGAGAAGGAAATGGCAATCCACTCCAGTGTTCTTGCCTGGAGAATCCCAGGGATGGTGGGAGCCTGGTGAGGTGCCATCTATGGGATCACACAGAGTTGGACACGACTGAAGTGACTTAGCAGCAGTAGCAGACGATCTTTTTTGTACAATTCTTATCTGTATTCTTGCTACCTCTTCTGACTATCTTCTGCTTCTGTCAGGTCCATACCATTTCTGTCCTTTATCGAGCCCATCTTTGCATGAAATGTTCCCTTGGTATCTGTAATTTTCTTTAAGAGATCTCTAGTCTTTCTTTAAGAGATCTCTAGTCTTTCCTGGAGAAGGCAATGGCACCCCACTCCAGTACTCTTGCATGGAAAATTCCATGGATGGAGGAGGCTGGTAGGCTGTAGTCCATGGGGTCACATAGAGTCGGACACAACTGAAGCGACTTAGCAACAGCAGCAGCAGTCTTTCCCATTCTGTTGTTAGTGGTTGACAAGTTAAAAACAAACTATTGAATATAATTTATACAAATTCTTATCCTATTTGGGAAAAGGGAGTGCAACAGATGTGCACTCATATATTTATGCAGTTCCTTATCAGGTACTGATTATTTTCATTTAAGCTGCTGATGAGAGGCTATGGTCTACCTGATATTAACTAAGAAGCCGTTTGAGAAGATTCTTATTCCACTATCAAAATGAATCACGCTTGTAATATCTTAGACAATAGAAGGTGACCAATCCCTACATATAAAGCACGTGTCAGTTTCTGATAGCCACTAACAACACGTGGCTGGTGAGCTATGAAATGTTGCTGAGTTGATACCTGAGATATGTGCTGAAGTATAAAATATACTCCAGATTTCAATGATGTAGAATAAAATGTAGACTGTCTCGTTGATGACATATTGATTACATGTTGAAATAATAATATTTTTAAATTATTTGTTTAAATATACTAAGTTAACCTTTTATTTCCTAACTTGGAAGACAGAAATATTTGTGTTAGTGGTTCCAATTGTATTTATATTGAATAGTTTTGATTCAGACCACTTACATTAAGGTAAATGGGTTTAAATCTACCATCTTTTGTGTCTGTTCTATTTATGTGCACTTATTTTTTTTCCTAATNCTTGGAGAATTGGTCAGAGGGATAAAATTGGAGAGAATGAAATTTCAGAAATTGTAACTTTTAGGTTAACATTTCTAAGATTTCATACTCTGAAACAGTAAGATTACCCTAAAATTTTAATAGGTGTTTTATGATAAAAATATCCTTCGTGTTAGAGTTCAGTTAGGTAGATGGCTACTATTTATTGAGTGCCAGGCCTGTGCTGAGCATTTTATTTGCATCTATCACTTAATTCTCACAGTATCCCATGAGTTAGGAAAAGTATGACCTATAGTATTTCAGGAGAGAGAAAAAAAATGGTTTTAATACAGAAGGGGTGAGACTCAGATCTGTCAAGCTGACTCACCAAGGTAACCTGTAAACTCTCCTATTGCACACAAATGCAAATTCCAGGTAAACTGTAAAAAAACACTTTTTTTTCCTTTACCAAAATGATTTTATTTTGGACACTGATAACATGCGCAACAATGCAACTGTATCATTACTTTGTTTGGTTTCCTTAAGTATTACTTAAGTATGTATTGAAAATACATGCGTACATTTAAGAAATGTAACACATTAAAGTCCTCTGTAAACTCCTTCTCAATATATTTTCCTGCTTTGTTTCATAAATAGATAACATAATCTACAAAGTTGTAAATACCACTATTAACTCTTATGACCTAAAAGTATATACAAATTTTGAAGCTTGACGAGAGTGTTTTCTTTCTGATTTTATATAAGTAACAACATGCAGTATTTGCAGTGTTTTTTAATCATATGCTGCTGCTGCTGCTAAGTCGCTTCAGTTGTGTCTGACTCTGTGAGACCCTGTAGACGGCAGCCCACCAGGCTCCCCCATCCCTGGGATTCTTCAGGCAAGAACACTAGAGTGGGTTGCCATTTCCTTCTCAAAAAAAAAAAACAAAAAACCCTCTTAGAGTGAAATCCCTAGGTGCCAGAAATGAAGATGAAACTGTAAAACAGAAGTGATAATTGAGGACAAGAGACAGAATCTTGGGTGAGGAGTTAGAACAGGGATCTTGACCTCCACGTAAAACTGGGAACTCCCAAGGGACCTTCACTGAAGCAGTGGAAAAGAAAAATATCTGCTTTATGCTGTGGGAAGATGATAGATTTCTCAGTCTCTGACTTTAGTCTGAGGGGCAGGGCAGGTAGTCTCCTCTGACAGATTCCGGGCATGGGCTTACTTGGGTATATGTTTGAAAGTTTTGTTATATGATGGGCAACCCCAGAGTTGATGAACAACAGTAACAACATTGTTCTGGATCAGTGATGTTCTTTGGTTGTCTGGCAGAAGCAAATATAAAACTCTTCTTTGGGGGAAGCTCTCACAATCCAGAAGGGATTCTCACAGAAAAAGCAGTTTTCAGGAAAAGTGAGTTTTCAAAAAAATTACAAAGTATCCCAGCAAATAATCCTCCATGAGTAACAGTCACCAGTTAAATAATGATTGGATGTGTTTCCTTTTAAGATTTTTCATTACTAGCATATAGAAATGTAACTGATTTTTGTGTATTTATTTTGTATTCTGCAACTTTGCAGAATTTATTTGTTTCAATAAGTTTTTTTGCGGGGCGGGGGCGGTGGTTGTTGAATCTGTAGAGTTTTCTTATATATAAGATCATGTCATTTGTGAACAGAACTAATTTTATTTCTTCCTTTCCAAAATAAATGCCTTTAATCTCTTTTTCTTGCCAGTTGCAAGTTGGACACAAATTAGCAACTGAATAACAACAACTGTGTTGAATAGAAGTGGTGAAAGCCGGCATCCTTGTCTTGTTCTTGTCCTTGGAGAAAGTCTGTCAGTCTTTAATTCACTGTTGCATGTAATGTTAGCTCTGGTTTTGCTGTTGTTGTTTTTCATAACTGTCCTTAATTATGCTGAGGAAATTTCCTTCTGTTCCTAGTTTATGAAGTGTGGGTTGTTTTTTTTTGGCTTTGCTGGATCTTTGTTGCTTTGCACGTGCCTTCTCTAGTTGGGGTGAGCAGGGGACTCCTCGACTCCTCTTTGTTGCAGTGCGTAGTGTTCTCATTGTAGTTACTTCTCTTGGGGAGCACGGGCTTTAGGCATGTGTGCTCAGTAGCAGCAACTCACAGGCTTTAGAGCCCTATAGTTGTGGCACATGGGCTCTGCGGAATGTGGCATCTCGCTGGACCAGGGATTGAACCAGTGTCTCCTGCATTGCAAGGTGGATTCTTAAGCACTGGACCACCAGGAAAGCCCTATGAAGTGTTTTTTAATGAGAGGACTTTTACTTCTGTCATATGATTTTTTTCTTATCAGTTGACACTGTCATGTGATTTTCTACTAATTCACAGAAATTAATTCACACTAATTCAGTTAATGTGGTCTGTTACATAGATTGATTTTTGCCTTTGGAACCGTATTTGCACATTTGGATAGATTCACTTGGTTGTGGTATATACAGTAATCTCTTACGGTGCTGTTTAATTCAGTTTGCAAGTATTTTTTGAGAACTTCTGCACCAATAGTCATAAAGGATATCTAGTTTTCTTGCACTGTCTTTGTATCAGGATAATGCTGCTGCTGCTAAGTCGCTTTAGTCGTGTCTGACTTCATGTGACCCCAATAGATGGCAGCCCACCGGGCTCCCCCATCCGTGGGATTCTCTAGGCAAGAACACTGGAGTGGGTTGCCATTTCCTTCTCCAATGCATAAAAGTGAAAAGTCAAAGTGAAGTCGCTCAGTCGTGTCCGACTCTTAGCAACCCCATGGACTGCAGCCCACCAGGCTCCTCCTTCCATGGGATTTTCCAGGCAAGAGTACTGGAGTGGGGTACCATTGCCTTCTCCAAGGGTAATGCTGGTTTGATAGAATTAGTTGGAAAGTTTTCCATTTTCATCAATTTTTTGGAAGAGTTTCAAAAGGCTTGGTATTAATTCCTTAAATGTTTGGTAGAATTTGCCAGGTAAACCATCTGGTCCTAGGTTTTTCTATTTGGGGTGGGTTTGATGACAGATTAATCCTAGGTTATAGATCTGTCAGTTTTTCTGTTTCTTCATTCAGCTTTTGTAGATTGTGTTTCTAGAAGTTTGTCCATTTAACCTAAGTTACTGAGTTTTTTGTTTATAGTGTTCTCCTGAAATCCTCCTTCCCCTCTTTTTTTTCGAGTGTGCAGCACGTGGCTTGCAGGACCTCAGTTCCCTGAGCAGGGACCTAACCTGTACCCTCAAACGTGAAAGCACAGTCCTAACCACTGGTCTGCCAGTGAGTTCCCTTATAAGCCTTTTTGTTTCTGTAAAATTGGTAATACTGTCTTCCCTTTTATTTTTGATTCTAGTAATTTGTCTTCTTTTTTCTTGAGGTCAGTCTACCTCAAGGTTTGTCAGTTAAAAAAAATTATGTACTTATGTATTTTTGGCTGTGCTGGGTCCTTGTTGCTGTGCGTGGGTTTTCTCTAGTTGTGGCCAGCTGGGGCAGCTCGTTATTGCAGTGCCCGGGCTTCTCATTGTGCTGGCTTCTCTTGCTGCACCGCATGGGCTCTAGGGCTTACGCGCTCCGGTAGTTGTGGCGCAGGGGCTTAGCTGCTTTTCAGCATGTGGGATCTTCTCGCACCCCTGTCCCTTGCTTTGCAAGGTGAATTCTTAATACTGTACCACCAGGGAAGCCCTGTGTCAATTATTTTTTGATCCTTTCAAAAAAACAACTTTTGGTTTCATTAATTTTCTATATTTTTCTATTTGATATTTTATCTATCTCCGCTCTAAACTTTATTTTTATATCTGTTATCTTTGAGTTTTCTTTGCTCTTTGTTTCTTGAAGTATAAAAGTGAAAGTGAAGTCGCTCAGTCGTGTCCTACTCTTTGCGACCCCATGGACTGTAGCCTATCAGGCTCCTCCATCCATGGATTTTCCAGGCAAGAGCACTGGAGTGGGTTGCCATTTCCTGCTCGAGGGTATCTTCCTGACCCAGGAATTGAACCCAGGTCTCCTGCATTGAAGGCAGACACTTTACCGTCTGAGCCACCATTCTTGAAGTATATAATTAGCTTATTAATTTGTGACCTTTTTTTTTTCATTTTATGTACTTGTAGCTATAAATTTTGCTCTTTGCACTGCTTTGGCAGCATCCCATCAGTTTTGGTGTGTTGTGTTTTTGTTTCCATTCATCTCGAGGTACTAATTTCACTGTGATTTCCAGTTTGACCCATTGGTTGGTTATGACTGTTAATTTCTACAGATGGATTTTCTAGTTTTCTCTTGGGTTGTTGATTTTGCATTTCATTCTTTTGTGATTGAAAAAATTCTTTGTAAGAGGTCAGCCCTTTTAAAATTATTAAGATGTGTTTTGTGGCCTAATATATGGTCTATTCTGGGAGATGGTCCACCTGTACTTGAGAAAAATGTGTATTCTGCTCTTGTTGGATAGAGTATTCTTTATATATCTTTTAGATTGAATTGATTTTCAGTGTTGTTCAGCGCCTCTGTTTCCTTGTTGATTTTCTGTTCAGTTCTATTTATTATTGAAAACTAGGATAAAGAGTTTCTGTTTAGGATAATGAAATTCTAGAAATATAGTGATAATGATTATACAGCATTGTGAATGTACTTAATCCCACTGAATTGCACACTTAAAATGATTAAAATAGTTGAAAATTATTGAATGTAAAAAAAAATCAGAATTCTAAGACTGGAAAAAATGGCCATTTGGAAAATGAACCAAGAAACTACTGGGAATAAAAATTACAGGTTTTGAAATTTTAAATTTAATAGATATAGACCAAAGTCTCAGCATAACTACTGATAGAATCAATGAACTGGAATATCTGAGGATAATCAGTAATGAAGTGCCTAGAAAAGAGAAGAAAAATGTGAAGGAAGTTGAGATATGGATACTAGAATTAGAAAATTTTGAATGTATCTAAAAGGAGTTTCAGAAAAAGAGTGGAAGGAACTTCCCTGGTGGTCCAGTGGTTCACAGTTCCGCCTCCACCTCAGGGAGTATGGGTTTATCTCTGGTTGGGAAACTGTGATCCCACATGCTGTGCGGTGAGGGCGCAAAGATCACAGACACATGTACATGGGAGAATAGAAAGGCCGCCTTCAGAGAGACGAGGCTAGGATCTTACAAACAGATGAAAGACGTGACCACTCAGATTCTTTCTCTCTCTCTCTCTCACGCACGGAAGCACGCACGCACACACGGAATAGAAAGGCTGCCTTCAGAGAGACGAGGCTAGGATCTTACAAACAGATGAAAGACGTGACCACTCAGATTCTCTCTCTCTCAAGCACGCACACACGGAATAGAAAGGCCGCCTTCAGAGAGACGAGGCTAGGATCTTAATAAATGAAAGACGTGACCACTCAGATTCAAAAAGCCCAAAGAAGAATACCAAAGACAAAAGATTTTAAAAGCAACTAGAGTAAAAAAGATTGCTGCAAATTAACAGCAAGTTTTGCCAGAGCATCAGTAGAGGCCATAGTCGAAAAGTCTTTAGAGAACTTCTGTAAACCTAGAAATATTGACTACAATTTTTGGGGGATAAAAGAGGGAACAAATTCTGGGTAACATGCAGATGGAAGGGAATAGTTGGAGTTAGTATTTAAAGTTTTTTATGCTGTTCAGAAAGAAGAATGAAAGACACTTAAAGTAGATGATGTGTTTGTTTTCACATCAGTAAGTATTTTAAAACAAAATTTCTCAAAGTGAGTGTTAATAACTTTTTTGAAGAAAGTTTAAAACTTAGAAATATATAGGAGAATGACACCATGACCTTAGGGAAGAGTTTAAGATATAAAGTGCACAAAGTTTAAAAGAAAATATTATTATATATGATTACATAAAATTAAGAATTTGTGCTTATCATGAAACACTGGTAAAAGACATGAGTATTTCATGGAAGGTGGAAGTATGAACGATCACAAGATATGAAAAAAATGCTAAACCTCATTAGTAAATGAGAAAATTCAAGTTAAATGAAGCATTACATTTTCATACCCACCGTATTACAAAAAATAAAAAGTCTGATAGTGGTCAACTTCTAGTAAAGATGTATTAAAAAATGGACTATTCAGTGTCGGAAATGTGAATTGTTGTGATTATTTTGAAAAATAGTTTGGCTACCTGTAGTAAAGTTGAACATACACACCTGTGACATAGTAGTTCTGTTCCTAGGTGTCTACTCTAGGGACATATTTGCACACAAAAAGGTAAAAGTTAAGTGAACAAAACAGCAGCAGAACATGGAGGTGCAGAGCATTTGGAGGTACGCTGCCTGGAATAAGACCCCAGCTCTGCTACTTACTAGTTTTGTGACTTTTGGTAAGTTACTTAACCTCATTGTGGCAGTGTTCTCTTCTGTAAATATAGTACTTTGTCCATCATACAAAGCTGATACAAGGATTAAGTAAACTGTATGTAAAGGCTGTCTTATGTTGGGTACTGTTTGTGACAATTACACATAACAGTATAGATGAATGTAAAAAACAAAGTTGAGTAAAAGAAACAAGTTGCAGAAAAATACGTATGACACACACAATTTATACAGTTCAAAGCCTATAACATTTAACAAAAGCTCTGTAAGAAAATTATTAAAATTTAGGAAGGTTAGGTACCTTTTGGAGAGGAAGGAGGTATATGGTAGGGAGGGACACATGGGAGGTTTCTGTTTCTTAAATTCATTGGTAAATCACAGAGGTGGTTTTCATTTTCTTTGGACTACACATATTTATGTATTTTATTTCATAATAAATACCAGGAATGGGATATGTGGAGTTAAACACTTGTTTGATGGAGGACTTTTTAGACATTGGTAATGTTAATTGTGCATTGTGAACTTCAGAGAGGCATGTAGAATTTTTAGTACTCCCCGCTTGGTTATGGAACCTTTAGGGACTTAATAGCTACATTATGTGATAGTTGATCTTTAGCTTGAGTTTTTGTGGATAAATAGGACTGTTTCACAGATGCACAGTTATTTTAAACCACCTACTATAGTACATTTAGTTTGCTTAGATTTTGTAATCTTATGAGCAATATTGAAATATTTTATTAAAAATTTTTTTTTTATCAACTGAAGTCATTGCTTATATCTTGAATTATGAAATCTTGACCCACCTGATTTGTACTCTTTCATTTCCTTTACTAAAGGAAGGAATTGTTGAGAACCTTTTCAAATGGGCCCGAGAGGCTGATCAGCCACTGAGGACATACTCTACTGGTCTGTTAGGAGGTGCTATGGAGAATCAAGACATCGCTGCCAACTACAGGGATGAGAATTCACAGCTGGTAAGGGCCGTGTCAGAGTGACTTTTTCATGTAAGATAGTATATTCACTCATTCTTTCTTGCTACCTGAAGTTGAGTCAGTAGATCTTATTCATTGTACTAAAGTATAGCTATAATATCAGTATTTCAACTCTTACCTTATGTAAGAGTTTTGACTTTGTCTTTTTTTTAACTTGAATATAGCAGTTTTTCATTTTGTCAAAGATCATGATAGTTTATACCAGATAAACAGTACCATTCCCTCTTCCTTTCACACATTTGGATTATGAAAAATTTCAGACATATAGCAAAATACAATTTTACAGCAAACACCTGTATATAGACCACTTACATTGATTGTGAACATTTACTATATTTGTATTTATGATGTACTCATCCATCCATTCATCCCTCTTCTCATCTAGTCACCATTGTTTATTTTTTTTAAATGCAGTTTAAAGTAAATTGCAGGCCTGATCACTCTTTTTTTTTTTTAAACTAAGCATAATACTACAGTTTTGGATCAGACCAAAAAATGAGTACCTAAAGGAAAACATAAGTGGTGAACTTGAAAAATAGCTTACATAATTATGTGTAATGTGAATGATAGTGTTTAACAGAATACAGATAAAAGTTTGAAAAACCTTCATGTTTGATTTTCAAAGACACTTGTAAAAAATTGTGAATATACCTAGTGTCTGCCCCTTCAAATGTGATGGTCCGGTCCAGCATGATCCAGACAGATGTGCTGTGAATTAGGTTTTATCTGCAAATCTTCTGGTTTAGATTCTTGGAAATTTTATGGGCAGTGAGACTTTTAGCCATTATTTATTTCATCAAGCTGTAGGAATCAAGTCAACATACTTGTCAGGTCTGTACTCTTACCAGTCATTGAGATAACTGCCTGAGTATCCGCAAATGGAAGTAAGAGTTACTTGACTCTTAAGATACAGAAGAGATAAATCTGCTTTATTCCAATATCTGTTGATAGGTGGCAATAGTGCTTCGAAGATTGAGGGAGCTACAGCTCCAGGAAGTAAATTCAAGGCAGGAAAGCAAGCGCCCTAGCCCACGAAAGCTCTCCTCTGAACCCCTTTTGCCTCTGGATGAAGAAGCTGTGGACATGGACTATGGCGACATGGCTGTAGATGTAGTGGATGGCGAGCAAGAGGAAGCTTCTGGAGACATGGAGATCTCCTTTCATCTTGAGTCAGGCCACAAGACCAGTAGCAGAGTGAACTCAGCAACCAAACTTGAAGAAGGGGCACTGAGGAAAAACAAGTCAACAAAACAGGCTGACAGAGAGAGCTTCAGGAAAGCCAAGCAAAAGTTGGGTTTTTCATCATCCGATCCAGACCGCATGTTTGTTGAATTGTCCAATAGCAGCTGGTCAGAAATGTCCCCCTGGGTGATTGGCACCAATTATACCCTTTATCCTATGACTCCTGCTATTGAGCAGCGACTTATTCTCCAGTATTTGACCCCTTTAGGAGAATATCAGGAGGTAAGCTTACTGGGAAAAGTAGTGTTCACTCTTTAAGACTACTGTGTTTATTTCTGGGGTATTTTGTGGTGGCATATTATACGCTGATGTGTTTTCATTCTAATACAGAAAAGTCTGCGTCAAACTGGTAAAGTCTTATGGAAGTCACTCCTAATAAGGTCTTTTTGAACAAAATTGTGCTTATATGCTTATCTTTATAAAGGAAGGAGGAAGGGTTTCTTTAGTCTTCTGTCAGGAAACATGTGAAAATAAATTCAAATGTTTAGACATGTTTTTGGTGTTCATTTCAGTTACTTCCCATATTCATGCAGCTTGGATCACGGGAGTTGATGATGTTCTACATTGACTTAAAACAAACTAATGATGTCCTGCTTACATTTGAGGCACTCAAGGTAAAGTTCTTTAAAATATTAGTTTCCGAGCATTTAATTAATGTGGACTGTCTATGTGTTTTGGTATATAACATCTCTGGATTTTATTGTTTAGAATGTTTCCATTACCAGATGTGTCGGTAGCAACAAATGAAAATTTCTTGTTTAAATAGAAGAGTTGAGGCTTACCAAGTTATTAACTGTATACATATTGTATGATGTTAGGTTATCTAGAGTATAAATCAGAAAATGAATAAAGAAATAGAGACATACCCAAATTCAGTGAAAGTAAAGGAATTTCTAGGTTGCAAAAGGGCTAAATATAGGCGGGCAGGTATGTCTGGCCCACTAAATCCATACCTCTTCATGATAATTAAGGTAATCTGAAGGGAGAGAGGTTAAGTTGAATGAATAACATTGTGCTATTACAGTTCTACCTAACAGGTACCTAATGGACACAGTACTGTTCTGTGATGTTTACAGTAGCAGACAAATTAAGTCTCTGCTGTTTATCATGTGGTTGAGAGAGCCAGGCATGTAAGCCTATGATTTTTCTAAAATGTAGATGTTGTGACAGAAATGTTGGTGCACAAAGGAAGGAGCGGTCTGTGCTCTTTGAGAAACAGTAGCTTCTAGACAAAACCTCTGAAAAAGAGATGATGATCTCGTTCTTTAAAGGTATAACTTCATTCCTGATATTCCAGAGCTACACTGTCCAATAGAACTTTCTGTGATGATGGAAATGTTCTATGTGCTTTTCAGTACAGCGGCTACTAGCCACAAACGAGCATGTAAAATGTAGCTAGTGCCACTGAGCCCCTGAGTTTTTAACTTAATTTTAAAGAAATTAGCCACATGTAGCCAATGACTACTGTGTTGGCCAGCACAGTTCCAGAGTGTATTGAAATTAAATAGAAATGATGAAATTTGACTTGCAGACTCCAGAAATTTTAAGTTTGGAGGAGATCAGACATAAATTGAAGTAACATGTATCCCTGTGTGAGGAATGCAGTGTGTGTGTGTATGAGTGTATAAAGTGTGCAAACTCATGATTTTACTTTGAACAGTGGGATGAAGCTGGAGGTCAGAGTTGTCCCCAGTGGCCCAAAGTATTGCTTTCAGATGCAGCGTCCTGCCTTGAAATAGTGGAAGAAGGGCTTTGGTCAGTTGCTATTTCTGTAGGTCTTTGTATGAGAACCTATAATGGGTGTCGTTATTCACCTGTTTCTATGCAGAATCATATAAGGGGTTAGAGAAAATGGAATAAGGATGAACAGGATAAAACCAGATAAGAGATCTTTCTTACGGGGAAATAAAAAGTGTAGAAAGTTATATGTACGGTTTTGTTCAAAAGGAAGACTCAGTTGTGCAGAAGGGGTAAATGTTGAAGTTAGTAGAAACAAAATGGGTTAAAATAGTAAATTAAAAACTAGACCTTATATGGAGGTACAGTATAAGGAGTGAAAATAGAGTCTTTGCCCACAAGAGTGAGATGAGCCAGGTATGGGCTGTGTTGAGCCAACTGGAATTAAGGTTCTTGGTAAAGATTGAGCCTGTCTGTCCTCTGTTTTCCCTGCTGCTGATTCTGGCAGTGGGACTGCCACTTTACGGTGGTGGTCTTGAGAAGAAAGTGCGTGCAGGGGCCTAAGTACTGGGGAGGGAACCACACATGGTTTAGCTGTTTCTGAGGGAAGGGCTTGGTGGTAGAGGTTTGTGTGTCAGACAAGAAAAGTGAACAGGGAAGGGGTTTGAATTGTATATGAGGATTAGTCCGAGCCTGTGTATTGAGAGAATGTCTGAAGAGGGTACACCCCTATTGACCTTGGTGAAGTTTGTACAAGTGTCAGTTACAAATCTGAGTCGTTTTGTCTGTACCCGCTGCCTGTCTCATGACCCAGAAGACACTTTGGTGTGAGAGACAGGAGGGGAGCTCTAGTTCTCGTGAGGCTGCAGCCATGTTGGCCTGGATCCAAAGTCACTGAGTAGCCTGCTGCTTGCATTGCACCCCTGCCCTTAAATTACCCAGAAGTTCAGGTCCACCCAGAGAGGCTAGTAAGAGTCAGATAGCAAGGTAACAAGACTTAAAAGACAACAAAAACTTGTCTAATATAGACTTAATGTATTATTAATAAATTCTATTTAAAGTACATTCTGATTAGTACCAGAAATGTACTGGTTGTTTGAAGATTGTTTTTGAGGATATAAGCAAGAATCAGTTTAAAAGAAAGCAGAGTTTTGGGTGAATCAGTGACTGGGCCAAAGCTAAAACATAGAGCTGATTATATTTAAAAGGATTAAAATGGAAAGGGTGACAAAAATCCATTAGGGAAGATATGTAATAGTAAAACGATTATAGGAGTGTGTCATAATGTACAGTAGTATTCTTCATTTCTTGCTTTTCACCGTCATGAAAACCTTTGGTATTAGGAGAGAATGTTACGGAATTCTACAGCTTTTGTTTGCTTATTTTTCTGTTTCCCTGAAGCAGTATTGGTTTTACTTCTGTTATGAGGGGGTGGTTATCTACTTCTAAGGAGTCTTTGTATTTAGCAACTTAATATTCTGTGAAGAGATATTTGTACTAGATTGTTCCATGGTAATATGTATCTTCTTTGTGTAGCACCTAGCATCTCTCCTGCTCCACAATAAGTTTGCCACAGAATTTGTTGCGCATGGTGGAGTACAGAAATTACTGGAAATTCCTCGTCCTTCTATGGCTGCAACTGGTGTATCCATGTGCTTGTATTACCTGTCCTACAACCAGGATGCCATGGAAAGAGTAAGTCCAGTCCATTCAGATGTATGGGAATGGTACAGGGTGGGGACTACTCTCATGCATTCACAGAAAAGCTTTTGGATAAGAAAATTAAACAGTTGGATTAGGTTTTAATGAAAGGAGCAAGTAACATGAACGTCTGATCTTTACTGAGCATTCTATTTTCAGGCTTTTACTCAGGTGTCCCTCAGTAGAGTTACATTTTGCATTTTCGAGTCAGTCAGTTATAAAAAGAATAGATGATGCTTTGTGTATGTTAACACGATAGTTTGTGGTAGAGACAGTAAAATCATTCCAGTTGTTCTTAAGGCTCTAGAGGTACCGTACCCCTCTGCTTTTTCTGTTTTTCCAGTTAAGATTTTTTATTTCTTTTTTTTGTTTTGTTTTGTTTTTTTAATGTAAGTGGGTTATACATTAGAAAAGAAATGGGTCCCTAGACACCACAGCAGCCCTTGTTGTTTCTATATCTGGAGCAGTCTTCTATATTTTATGCGATTGTAGCTTTTCTGGTAAAGTGAAGTTGGTAAATTCCTCTTGGGTGGTGTCTTTATTCTGTGCAAATTTATTAATGGGGTAATCTTCTGATTTTAGTTTTTTTACTCGTTAAGATCTAGCTTTCTGCAGAGATATGTAATCTTTTGAAAGTAGTAACCTAATCTTTGTGTATTTATACAAAATTCATTGTGGTTAAGATTTTAAAAAGTGCCAAACAAACCTGGGTAATGCTTCAGAATTCATTGTCTGACAGGAGTCAGCGCCATGTGTGTGAACAAATCAGTGAGTGAATGGATACTGAACTTGTAGACTTCAGTATCAGAAGGCTCAGGTACTATTATCAACTTTTTATCAGCCTAGGAAAGTCCCTTACATCTCTGAGCTACTTCATTAGTTAAGTGGTGATCCTAATACCTATGTAACAAGAGCGTTGTGAGCATTAAAGGATAAAAATATTTGCAAACTTTGACACTCCGAAAGCTTAGGTGGGATTTAAACATTTCTCTAAATTTAGATTGTTTTCAGCCTTGGAATAGATTGTCATAAAATTTTATTTACAACTTTAAGTCAGAATGACTTACTCAGGAATGACTGTTGTATTTTGCAGATACCTACATACACTGGTGAGTTTTTTTATGCCTTCTGGAAGTTCCTTTCCCCCACGTTTTAAAACACTGTGTTTTATTTTTATCCTTTGCAGGTTTGCATGCATCCCCACAATGTTCTGTCTGACGTGGTGAACTACACCCTGTGGCTGATGGAATGTTCGCATGCCTCAGGCTGCTGCCACGCTACCATGTTTTTCTCAATCTGCTTCTCCTTCCGGGCTGTGCTGGAACTCTTTGACCGCTATGATGGTCTTCGCCGTCTGGTGAACTTGGTGAGGTTCTTCAGTGGCTTCTCTTTGTGAGGAGTGGGGTCCTGCTTGATGTGGCTGCCCTTCAGCAGCACTGAAGAGAGGAAGCTTCTGACTGGAGGGGGTTTCTGTCATTTTTATGGATAAAGTCTTTTTCCCTCCTTCATTCACAACTTTTTCTTCCTCTTAAGTGGTCGGAGGACTATGCCATTGTCTTGAAGATAGTAATCTTACAGGGAGAGTTGCTTGTTCTAAAAGCAGTTTTGTGCCTCTGTGTCTTTCAACATGATGGAAAGCTATGCAGTTTTTCAGTACAGGTTTAGTGTTTTGTTTTCAGATGTCTGCTCTTAACATGATGTATAGACAGATGTACTTTGATGTTTATCAATCTTCTTGAGCATAAAAATCTACTGAAATCGTTCTACTTTTTTCTCCATTTACTTTTCCTCTTTGTTCTTTCTTCTCTTTTGTCCCCTTCTTTTGCCCCTTTCTTAATAGATCAGTACTTTGGAGATTCTAAATTTGGAAGATCAGGGTGCACTTCTGAGCGATGATGAAATATTCGCTAGCCGGCAAACTGGTAAACATACCTGCATGGCCTTGCGCAAGTACTTTGAAGCTCACCTGGCCATTAAGTTGGAACAAGTGAAGCAGTCTCTTCAGAGGACTGAAGGTGGCATTCTTGTTCATCCTCAACCTCCATACAAGGTGAGAGAACCTTGTCTAAAAAAGAAACATTGTTAGTATTGTCTGTAGCTTCTTGGGCCTGAAATGCACATTCGTATCAGTGGAGTCCAGGTGGGATGTACATTAATGGATTATACTTGCACTGTGAGGAGGCAGAATGAAATGGATGTAGGGGTATAGGGACTTCTCTAGCTGTACTGTGGTTATATGACTCAACTTCAATGGCCCAGGTTCAATCCCTGCTCAGGGAACTAAGATCCTAGCTGCACACTCCAAAGGAGGAAAAAAGAAAATGGATGTATCGAGAACTTACTTTGCTCCCAGTTGTAAGTTTGCTACTTTGCTGGGATGCTTAAACTGAGATGTGTGTGAAAGGACTTTTTTCTATGGAAGGTACTAGATAGATATTCTAGCCGCTTCTGTGTGGAATTTTCTTCTGAAACCTGGTGCATCTATAATTTACTTCGCTATCATTTTTGAAATTAGTATGTTTTAGAACAAAGATGAGTATCTGCATGTTTTAAAAGTCACATATTGAAAAAAAATCAATTATTTTATGTGGTGCTGCTTTTTCTCCTCAAGGTGTGAAATACATGCACCAATAATTTGAACATTGTTACCTTTTTTGGCAGAATGTATTATGAGTCTAGTTACAAACAAAAGATGAAGCATCATTTATTATTTCACATGTGGGCTGTGGACTCAAGAAGTGTGTGTCAAGACTTATTACTTAGCTTTATTATTAAAATCTTTTGAGCATTGAGCTGTGCTGGAGAAAATAGCAGGCAGATTGATAGAGCTCTTTAATAATATATCTCTGTCCTTTTAGGCGTGTTCATATACTCATGAACAGATTGTGGAAATGATGGAGTTTCTGATAGAATATGGCCCAGCGCAGCTATATTGGGAGCCAGCTGAAGTCTTCCTCAAGCTGTCTTGTGTCCAGCTCTTGTTGCAGCTTATTTCTATTGCTTGCAATTGGAAGACCTATTATGCAAGGTGGGACCAGAGAGAGGTTTCAAAGATCGGCTTTTTGCTAATGTTAATGTTGGTTTTCATATGGTGTATACTTAACAAATATTTATTGAATTGAATTAAAATTTTGGACTTGAATCTGAGAAACTAGATTAAGCGTGATAAATATCTTTAAATGTACAGAGTGCTTGGTCTTAGTGATTATAAATACTGCACACAGATAAGGATCATGTACTCTTGGAAAAGTTATGCAATCTATGTGGCTACAGCTTGCAGAGGTGTGTTGAAGTCGTCCTGAGACTGGAGTCTAGTATTCTTTGTACTTAGACTTTAAATGTCTCTCTGCTGCTTGGCAACCATATATGATGTTTATTTGAACTTCACATACAGCTGTAATTTTTGCTTTTGGTAGGGTTTTCACCATTAGAACAAAACTGGACAAGGCTCAGGGAAAAACAGCTAATGGAATCAGGCAGTTGGGTAGGTTCTATTTGAGGCTAGTGCAAAAAGAAAGCTATGTTTTGGATAAGGAGTCTGGAGGGTACAAAGAAACAAAGTTTATAAGCTGTGGTTCTTGACCTTCTTGCCCTATCCACCCACTGCCATAAAGACAGGAGGTTTCTTACTCTAATTCCCAGGATAGTTAAATCTAGAGGAATACTTTTTGAGTGGCCATCTGCAAGCTTTTTGGTCTCAAGATTCCTTTGCTGTACTAAAAATTATTAAGACCCTTAAGAGCTTTTGTTTTTTATCTATTGATCTTTAGCATATTAGAAATTAAAACTGAAAATGTAAATATATTTACCAACTTATTTAAAAATAATCTGAACCCATTGCTTATTGGCATTTTTTATGAAAAGTTTCCAAAATAAAGCCAGCTGATTTTCAGCAAGTATATGGCTTAGTAGATCTCATATCTGCTTCTGTATTCAACCTTTTGTGACATCACACATGACATAGCCTCTGGAAAGCTCTGTATACACTCATGAGAGGAGAGTGAGAAAGGAAAAAATAACATCTTAGTGTTCTTATGAAAATATTTTTTAAATCTCAGCACCTTTCGAAAAGGTCTTAGAGACTCCTAGGGTCCCCAAGCACACTTTCAGAACCACTGTTTTTAGAGTATTAAAGGAGGTTATTATATTTACTTGGAGAATATTGCTTTAAAGATGATGAAAACTCAAAGGATAATAAGGTTATAAATATATTTTTTTGAATGGTAAATCCATATGTGGATTACTTAAGAAAAATATGTCCTTTAAAAGCTTATTTTTAAAAATAGAATGAAATATTTGTTTTTGCTTAGAATATACAAAAACCTGAGAAATAAAAATTATTCTGTGTTCTTGTTCAGTGGCCAAATTGTGTCCAACTCTTTGTGACCCCATGAACTGTAGCCTGCCAGGCTTCCTTGTCCTTTACTGTCTCCCTGAGTTTGCTCAAACTCACATCCATTGAGTTGGTGTTGCAATCCAACCATCTTATCCTCTGTCACCCCCTTCTTCTCTTGCCTTCAGTCTTTCCCAGCGAATCGGCTCTTTGCATACGTTGGCCAAAGTATTGGAGTTTCAGCTTCAGCATCAGTCCTTCCAGTGAATATTCAGAGTTTATTTCCTTTAGGATTGACTGGTTTGATCTTGCTGTCCCAAGAGACTTTCAAGAGTCTTCTCCAGCACCACAGTTCAAAAGCATCAATTCTTTGGCTTTGAGCCTTCTCTATGGTCCAACTCTCATATCCATATATGACTACTGGAAAATTCATACCTTTAACTATATGGGCCTTTGTTGATAAAGTGATGTCTGCTTTTTAATATGATGTCTAGATTTGTAATAACTATTCTTCCAAAGGACAGTTCAGTTCAGTCACTCAGTCATGTCCAACTCTTTGTGACCCCATGAACTGCAGCACGCCAGGCCTCCCTGTCCATCACCAACTCCTGGAGTTTATGCAAACTCAAGTCCATTAAGTTGGTGATGCCATCCAACCATCTCATCCTCTGTCATCCCCTTCTCCTCCCACCCTCAATCTTTCCCAGCATCAGAGTCTTTTCAAATAAATTAGTTCTTCATGTCAGGTGGCCAAAGTATTGGAGTTTCAGCTTCAACATCAGTCCTTCCAATGAACACCCAGACTGGTCTCCTTTAGAATGGACTGGTTGGATCTCCTTGCAGTCCAAGGGACTCTCAAGAGTCTCCTCCAACACCACAGTTCAAAAGCATCAATTCTTCGGTGGTCAGCTTTCTTTATATTCCAACCCTCACATCCATACATGACTACTGGAAAAACAGCCTTGCCTAGATGGACCTTTGTTGACAAAGTAATGTCTCTGCTTTTTAATATGCTGTCTAGGTTGGTCATAACTTTCCTTCCAAGGAGTAAAGTGTCTTAATTTCATGGCTGCAATCACCATCTGCAGTGGTTTTGGAGCCCAAAAAAATAAAGTCAGCCACTGTTTCCCCATCTATTTCCCATGAAGTGGTGAGACCAGATACCATGATCTTAGTTTTTTTGAATGTTGAATTTTAAGCCAGCTTTTTAGTTACTTTAGGTTCTTTAGTTAGTTTTCACTTTCTGCCGTTAAAGTGGTATCATCTGCCTATCTGAGGTTGTTGATATTTCTCCTGGCTATCTTGTTTCTAGCTTGTGCTTCCACCCTGGCATTTTGCATGATGTACTCTGCATATAAGTTAAATAAGCAGGGTGACAATATATAGCTTTGACATACTCCTTTCCCAGTTTTGAGCCAGTTCATTGTTACATGTCTGGTTCTAACTATTGCTTCTTGACCTGCATACAGGTTTCTCAGGAAGCGGGTATGGTGGTCTAGTAGTCCCATCTCTTGAAGAATTTTCCACAGTTTCTTGTGATCCACACAGTCAAAGGCTTTAGCGGGTCAGTGAAGCAGAATTAGATGTTTTTTTGGAATTCTCTTGCTTTTTCTATGATCCAGTGGATGTTGGCAGTTTGATCTCTGGTGGTTCTGCCTTTCTAAATCTAGCTGGTACATATGGAAGTTCTCAGTTCACATATTACTGAAGCCTAGCTTGAAAGATTTTGAGCATAATCTTGGTACCATGTGAAATGAATGCAAATGTATGGTAGTTTGAACGTTCTTTGGCATTGCCCTTCTTTGGGATTGGAATGAAAACTGACCTTTTCCAGTCCTGTGGCCACTGCTGAATTTTCCAAATTTGCTGGCGTACTGAGTGCAGCACTTTCACAGCATCATCTTTCAGGATTTGAAACAGCTCAGCTGGAATTCCATCACTTCACTAGTGTTGTTCGTAGTGATGCTTCCTAAGGCCCAATTGACTTTGTGTTCCATGATGTCTGCCTCTAGATGAGTGACCACATCATCATGGTTATCCAAGACATTAATAACTTTTTGTACAGTTCATCTGTATATTCTTGCTACCTCTTCTTAGTCTCTACTGCTTCTGTTAAGTCCTTGCTGTTTCTGTCCTTTATTGTGCCCATCTTTGCATGCAGTGTTCCCTTGGTATCTCTGATGTTCTTTAAGAGATCTCTAGTCTCTTCCATTCTATTGTTTTTATCTATTTCTTTGTATTTTCACTTAAGAAGGCTTTCTTATCTCTCTTTGCGGTTCTCTGGAACTCTGCATTCAGTTGAGTATATCTTTCCCTTTCTCTTCTTTTCTCAGCTATTTGTAAGGTACCCTCAGACAACCACTTTTCTTTCTCGCATTTCCTTTTCTTGGGGATGGTTTTGGCCACCACCTCCTTTATAATATTAGGGACTTTCGTCCATAGTTCTTCAGGCATTCTGTCTACCAGATCTAATCCCTTGAATCTATTTGTCACTTCTACTGTATAATCGTAAGGGATTTGATTTAGGTCATAGCTGAATAGCCTCGTGGTTTTCTCTACTTTCTTCATTTTGAGCCCGAATTTTGCACTAAGGAGCTGGTGATCTGAGGCACAGTCAGCTTCCCATCTTGTTTTGACTATATAGAGTTTTTGCATCTTCAGCTGCAAAGAATATAATCAGTCTGATTTTGGTATTGACCATGTGGTGATGTCCATGTATAGAGTCGTCTCTTTTGTTGTTGGAAGAGGGTGTTTGTTATGACCAGTGCGTTCTCTTGACAAAACTATTAGCCTTTGCCCTGCTTCGTTTTGTGCTCCAAGGCCAAGCATATCTATACTGTAGTTTATTCTCCTGTTGATAGGCATTTAGTGTCTTTTTTCTTTTTCCTGTCAAATGAGTGGTGCCATGAGTCTCTTTTTGACGTCCTTTCAGTGCCAAACAGGTATCTCTTGACTCCCTACTTTTGCATTCCAGTCCCTTATGATGAAAAGGACATTGTTTTGTTCTAGAAGGTCTTGCTTAGAATATACAAAACCTTAGAAGTGGAAATTATTCTTAGCCTCTGTTAATTTCTTTAATCTCTTTTCCATAATTCTGTAAATAGACATAATTAAGATGATAGTGTTTAATTAAACTCATCTTTTAAATGAAATACCTCAAATTGTATGAAGATACAGAGAATAATATAACAGCTACTCCATACTCAGAGTTGGCATGTTGCTTTCTCAGTTCCTTTCCATTTTCTGCCCCCCAGTCCAGAGTGACCAGTCTTCTGAATTTGGTATGCATTCTTTCCATTCTCTTTTTTTTTATGCTGTGCATGTGTGTGGGTGTGTAATCAATGATATATAGTACTCTTTTTATGTTTTAAAATTGTATAAAGTCTTACCTGTGCTTGCTTTCTTCACCTTTACTTTTACTTATTTTTTTAATGTAAGTTTCAGGTATTCAGTCACCCTTAAATGTTTGAGATTTACGTGTTGATACGTATTTGAATTCTTATATTTGCATATTGGGTTTCCCATGTGGCGCAGTGGTAAAAAATCTGCCTGCCAATGCAAGAGACCCAGGAGATGCTGGTTCAATCCCTGGTTTTGGAAGATCCCCTGGAGTAGGAAATAGAAACCCCCTGCAATATTCTTGCCTGGAAAATTCCGTGGACAGAGGAGCCTGGTGGGCTCTATGGGGTTGCAAAGAGTCAGACATGACTGAGTGACTAAGCACATTTCTATACTATGGTTTATTCTCCTGTTGATGGGCATATCGTGTCTTTTTTCTCTTTTTTTTTTTTCCTGTCAAATAAATGGTACCACGAACTTCTTTTTGAGGTCTCTCTTGAGGATGTGATGTATACAGTTTGAGTTGTAATGTGGCTGCATCTCATCTTTAGTGGATGTTGCCAGATTTTTTGGAAAATGCTCATACTGTTGACTTCACCCACAGCAGTCTATAGGAGTTTTCATTTTCTCTCCCTTCTTGCCACTGCTTGGTATTGTTGGCTTTAAAATTTTGTATCTTGGTTTTGTTGTCCTTTGAGCCTTTTCATTTGTCCTTAGGAGTTTTTTTTAAATAATTGTCAGTAGCTGCAAAGTAGTCCAGAATTTAACACAGGTATTCCAATTTCCTGTGTAAGTTTTCTTAATTCTTTTGCTGTTTTACATGATGTGGTAATGGACATCTTAATCCATAAATATTAGCTTGTACTTCTGATTATTTCCTTAGGACAAATTCCTAAAGGTAAAATTCCTGGGCCAAAAGTTACAGACATTTTAAGAACCTTGTTTCATATTTCCAAATTATTTTCTAAGATTAGTATCCTATTTTCTTCTCCTACCAAAAGTTTGAGAGCATTTGTCTCTGCTCATCTTCACTAGCATTGGAGATTATCCTTTGTTTTTTAATCTTAGCAGTTGGATAGATGAAAATTCCATACCCATGTTTTTTGAAGTTAATGTTGTGGCGACTTACAGATCCTCTCTTGATGCCATGGCTAGGGAACAGAGTCATCCAGGTAGTAAGTAGTTCTGACTCACTGTCTGTGTCTGTCAGTCTCTTTTAACAGAGACTGTTTCCTATGGCTGTATCCGAGTTTCCCTTTGACTAACTCTTCTTTCTGTCCAGGAACGACACTGTGCGCTTTGCTTTGGATGTCCTGGCTATTCTCACTGTTGTGCCAAAAATTCAGCTCCAGTTGGCAGAATCGGTGGATGTACTAGATGAGGCTGGCTCTACCGTCTCCACTGTAGGTAGGTTGTGTCTTGCCATTTTTGTCATTGCGTGGTTTTAATTTGTTTTCCTCTGCCATTCTGCTTGTGGTTACTTAACTGACCAATTTTCAGTACTAGAACAGAAAGTAGCAAAGGAGGGTACCCTTTAAGTTATTTTAAGTCCTGCCATCAGTTTCAAATAGGGGAGTCATGTTAGTGAACTCAGGTGTTCTGGGTGGTACAGGCATTTTTGCTATAATAGTATAAGTGCATTCCTGAAAACCTTGTACTCTGCAGAGTGTTTGCTAAAAATAGAATTTATAGGAAAAATGGGTTGGAGCAGATAGTAGAAAATTTAAGCAACTCAAAATGAATAATTGGAAAGCAGCGCAAATGAATAAGTTATTGTACATAAAAAGAAAGGGAAAAAACCCTTTATTAACATCAAGGCTGATGAGGGCTGCTGCAAAGGCGAGCATGCAAGTCACGTGAGTGGCTGTGGGCCCTAGAATGCACTACCCTGGGGAGAAAGCCTGAGGCTTAGCCACTTGTTTTTATAAGTTTCTTCATATGTAGAAGAAAGGGTTTCTGCTGCCACTATAGCAGCCAGGCTGAGGACTTTTTCTTTCCTGCTGGAAATTTTTATTTATCCCCACTGTTTTTGCTTTCCTTACCTAGGAAAGCTTGTATATGAACCTTGGTGACTTCCACGTAATGCTGATATCATTCCGCTATTTAAAAACTGCATGTGAGGTATTCTGTCATAAAGATACATTGCGATAAAACTGACTGCGTTTTATACAAACTATTCCTTACACTTAAGTCCATGGGGTCGCAAGAGTCCCACTTGACTGAGCAACTGAACTGAAGAGAAAACTGCTATACTTAAAAAGAAAATTATCTATTTATTTCAATTGGAGGCTAATTACTTTACAATATTGTAGTGGTTTTTTGATGCAATGAATAGAACTGTAAATTTTGACTCTGAAATAACCATTGAAGTTGGCCATTAATGTTATGAGGAATAATATAAAAAAAATTTTTCCCTATAGGTATCAGCATTATTTTGGGAGTGGCTGAGGGTGAGTTCTTTATTCACGATGCTGAAATTCAGAAGTCAGCACTTCAGATTATCATCAATTGTGTGTGTGGCCCGGATAACAGAATTTCTAGTATTGGCAAGTTTATCTCTGGAACGCCTCGGAGGAAGCTGCCTCAGACACCCAAAAGCAGTGAGCACACTCTGGCCAAGATGTGGAACGTGGTGCAGTCCAACAATGGCATCAAGGTGCTTCTGTCCTTACTGTCCGTCAAGATGCCCATCACGGATGCAGACCAGATCCGGGCCCTAGCCTGCAAGGCCCTGGTGGGCCTGTCTCGCAGTAGCACCGTGCGGCAGATCATCAGCAAACTGCCCCTCTTCAGCAGCTGCCAGATCCAGCAGCTGATGAAAGAGCCCGTGCTGCAGGACAAGCGCAGTGACCACGTCAAGTTCTGCAAGTACGCCGCCGAGCTCATCGAACGGGTGTCAGGAAAGCCTCTTCTCATTGGCACCGACGTGTCCCTGGCACGTCTGCAGAAAGCTGACGTTGTTGCCCAGTCACGGATCTCCTTTCCAGAGAAAGAGCTGCTTCTGCTGATCCGAAACCATCTCATTTCTAAAGGCCTTGGGGAGACAGCCACTGTGCTGACTAAAGAGGCCGACCTGCCCATGACTGCTGCGTCCCATTCTTCTGCCTTCACCCCGGTCACTGCTGCTGCTTCTCCTGTTTCTCTTCCCCGCACCCCTCGCATCGCCAATGGCATTGCAACTCGACTGGGCAGCCATGCTGCTGTGGGTGCCTCTGCCCCTTCTGCCCCCACTGCTCATCCTCAGCCGCGGGTCCCCCAGGCGTCACTCGCTCTGCCTGGTCCATCTCATGGAGGCAACTCCCCTGTGATTGGTAGGATCAGTTTTATCAGAGAGAGGCCATCACCCTGCAATGGCAGGAAAATCAGAGTGTTGCGGCAGAAGTCGGACCATGGCGCCTACAGCCAGAGCCCAGCCATAAAAAAGCAGCTGGACAGACACCTTCCCTCCCCGCCTACGCTGGACAGTATCATCACAGAGTATCTTAGAGAGCAGCATGCTCGCTGCAAGAACCCAGTTGCCACCTGCCCGCCCTTCTCTCTCTTTACTCCTCACCAGTGTCCTGAGCCAAAACAGAGGCGACAAGCGCCAATAAACTTTACCTCAAGGCTAAACCGCAGGGCATCATTTCCAAAGTATGGAGGGGTAGATGGCGGGTGCTTTGATAGGCACCTTATCTTTAGCAGGTAAGGAGAGGTTACCTCACTCCCTGGGAATTGGAATGATCTTTCTGTTTAAGTCAGAGTATGTGGGCAATATCAGCATGAAGCAATAACTCCAGAAAACCTTTTGTTGGCCTGAAATACCAGGAATTATTTTGTGTGAATACCTGAGCAGTGTGACTATGCCCCCTTTTGTCAAGCGGAACCCAGGGGTTCCTTTTATAATTACTGGCAATATAAGACACTCTGTTCTTGTTACATTAGTATGTTTTCTAGAACCCATGCAACACTCTGTCCCTGACGAGGCTCTCAAGTTTGTACTTGTGCTGGTCCAAGTTGTTACCTCTTCTGATTCTTTAAAAATTTTACACTGGGGCTTCCCTGGTGGTCCAGTAGGTAAGACTTCACACTGCCGATGCAGGGGGCCTGGGTTCAATCCCTGGTCAGGGAACTATGCCACAATTAAGAGGTCACATGTCACAACTAAGATCCAGTGCAGCTGAATAAATATTTTTTTTTTTAAATCTTACATACAAGTCATGGGATCTCAGGTTTTTCGCATGGGAATTTTTTTTGTTGTTAACATTTTTAAGTGAAGGTCCAGTTCTCTCTTGTAAAATGAAGATGAACCGCTGACGGTCACTGATAATTTGGAAGAACCTGCTTGAAACAGAAAGGCTGTTTTCTGTCCTTCTAAAAAAAAGTGTTGTTCTTCTGAGTCTTTGCATGTTCTTTGTTTCTGATTCTCTTTTGTTTGTTCAGGTTCCGTCCTATTTCAGTGTTCCGAGAAGCCAACGAGGATGAGAGTGGCCTCACCTGCTGTGCGTTCTCCGCACGAGAGCGCTTCCTGATGCTGGGCACCTGCACCGGGCAGCTGAAGCTCTACAACGTGTTCAGTGGACAGGAGGAGGCCAGCTACAACTGCCACAACTCCGCTATCACACACCTGGAGCCCTCCAGGGTAAAGCTCCCTTCCTAGGTTGTGCTCAGTCATGCTTCTAGGATAGGTTGGTGAACTGCAGGTGTGTGGGCTGACCGCTTTCCTGTATTTGTGTGTGAAGTTTGTTTGGAACACAGCCATACTCATGTTTATGTATGTCCTGGATGCTCTGTGCTGCAGCAGCAGAGTTGAGTATTGTTGCATGCAGCACAGACCATGTGGCCTGCAAAACCCAGAGTGTGTACTGTCTGGCCCTCACGTTTTCCAGACCTAAAGATAGATGGGTAGATTTTTAATGTGCTTTATTTAGAAACTGAGATTATCTATCAACTATGACCACAAAAGTTGTGTTGGAAGGAAATCTGTAAGTACTATGAATTTTTAGGAAAACAAGCATTGTATGATCCCTGTGGTAGGTCATAGTCTAGTAGTACTATTTATTTTAATTCTTTGTATCGGAGTATAGCTGATAAGCAATGTTGTGATAGTTTCAGGTGGACACCAGAGGGACTCAGCCAACATATACATGCTTCCATTGTGCCCTAAACTCCCCTCCCATCCAGGCTGCCGCGTAACATGGAGCAGAATTCCCTTGGTTATCCATTGTAAATATAACTGTGTTATTAGTACTGTTCTAGGGATGAAATCAATGCTTTTGCTGTTTCTACAAGTCAGGACTGTTAAGATGACAAGGATAACTTCCCTCATTTTAAAGTGAAGGAGGTTGCTACATTTAAAATGCATCACCAGCAAGGACCTGCCATAGAGCACAGGGAACTCTGCTCCATGTTAACGCGGCAGCCTGGATGGGTGGGGAGTCTGGGGGAGAGGGAATACACGTATGTGCATGGCTGAATCCCTTCGCTGTTCACCTGAAACTGTAACAACATTGGTGATTGGCTATGCCCCAGTACAAAACAGAAAGCTTGAAAAAATTATAATGGGGGAATCATGAGGAAAATAGATTAAGTAAATTTGGTGACAAGCTGGGAAGAAAAATAAAGCAAGTTGATCTTTTATTGGGCTTTCTCTTTGAAAAATCTTTTAAGAATCCTTAGCTACAGAGTCTTAACAGCTGTGTTCAGTTTACTGATACTTCAGATGAGAGAGATGGAGAAATAAGGCCAAATATTAAGAAAGGAGAAACCATGTTTGACATCTAAGTCTCATCATCCCCCGCCCACCACACCCTTGAAACTATTGTACTTCATGTTACTAGTTCAGGAGGATTAAATATTCTCAAATTTAGTGGTTTTTTGTGACATAGGAGGTGCATATTACGTAAATCTTAGCAGCTTCTGACCATTGCTTGATTCCTAAAAGTTTTTCTTATTTCTTTATAAGCCAACAATATATGTTATATTTTAGAATGCTAATGAAAGATGGCATTTATGTGAACACACGATTACCCACCTTGGGCTTCCCGTCTTCTTTTAGGATGGATCCTTGCTGCTGACATCGGCTACCTGGAGCCAGCCTCTGTCTGCACTTTGGGGAATGAAATCAGTATTTGATATGAAGTATGTATCTTCTTTTATAATTCAGTGTCTCTGTTTTATAATCTATCCCCTTCATCTGATTCTTTGACTCAGCATTTTGGGGGAAGAGAGGAATGCTGTAAGTTTTATTGCTGACTTCCTCATCTGTGGTACATGTTTAATAAGATTTTTTTTTTTTCTTGGTTCCTGGGTATTCTTACCAAGTATATACATTCCCATCAGACAGCAGACCCTTTGCTGGGGCATATTTCAGAGGCATATGTACCCTGTTAGCCATTGTTTTAACCAAGTAGTTCCCATTCATTTATTTTGAATCTTCTTGGACACATCGATGGAGGGAATTTTCTTTTTAATCTTATGTGTACAATTTTTTCCTCTTTTGGACCCGAGAATCTTCAGGTGAATATAGTCAGGCCAGAGGCTGAGAATCACTTTCTTTTTAGTCACTGAAATAGTTATGTCCTGGAGGTCGGTTACAGCAGTACTTTTGTTGTTTGTTTGTAGGCATTCCTTTACAGAAGATCATTATGTTGAGTTCAGTAAGCATTCTCAGGACCGGGTCATAGGCACAAAGGGAGACATCGCCCATGTAAGTATTTAAGGATCCACATTTTTTAGGGTGATTTGTCTGTTTATACTGAAGCTTTTTGGACTGAGTCTGATTACTTAAGTCCTGTGGGCAACCAGAAATTACTCAGTGATGATTCTCTCCAGATAAAATCTAGAATTGTGATGAAGTAGTTTCAGGCTATATGGGAAAAATGTAAAAAGACTGAACAGCCTTACAGTTTGAGAAGTGTTTCATTAGCACAAAGGATGCCTTGAAACACTATGAAGCAAAGTCCTGTCTTGGTGGCTCTGTATGGGGAGACGGGGAGACAACAAACAAAAAGGAGCAAATATATGGTATGTTAGGTGGTGAGTGCTACCCAGGAAAAGAGAGCAGGGTAAGAGAGCAAATATGTGGTGGTGGTGTGGGGGACTTCTTTTTCATCCAGGAAATAAGTGTCAGTGATTGGATAATGTTTAAGCAATGTCTTGAAGGGAGCGTGGGGGTCATGCAGATACCTTGGGGAAAGTGATCTGAGATGCAGAATGGCAAGGGAAAACCCCATACCTGGGAGGTGGGAAGAAGGAGGGGGTGATAACTGAAGTCAGTGGGGGCATACCCTGTAGCCTCCTGTAGCAATGTGTTGTTTAAGACCTTTGGCTTCTCCTGTGTATGAGATGGACACTGGAGGGTGACTAAGAAGGCATGTGATTGGATATAAAATTCCTAAAGTGTGAGTCTAGTTTCTGTGAGAGAAGCAGGAGGAGGCTTTCCAGTTAGGAGGGTGGTGTTCCAGCTAATGTGAGCGCTGCAGTGGAGCTGGGCTTGGGTGGGCCTGGGAGGCAATGAGAAGTGACACAGCTGGGCCCTGGGCTTTTGATACATGGAGTTTATGATTCTCTTAGACATTCAAATAGGGAATGTACTAATTGGGGGTTCAGGAGAAAAGTCTGGGATGGGAGATGCAAATGTGGGCGTTGTCTGCGTGTTGATAGCGTGAACCATGATCTTGGATGAGATCATTATGGAGGCTAGAGAAGAGAAGTGTGAGGACAGGGTCCTGGCTTGAGCCAGTATTTGGAAGTTGCAGTGTGCGGAGGAACTTGGGAAGGAGGACAAAAAGTGTGGCCAGTTAGGTAGCAGGAGAGCTCAGGAAAAGGACATGCCGCTGAAGGCAAGGGAAAACTCTTGAGGAAAGATTGATGATCTGGGTCAGAAACTGCTGATAGGTTGCATAAAATGAGAATTGAGGGAATTTCCTATTGGTCCAGTGGTTAAGACTCAAGGCTTTCACTGCCCAGGGCCTGGGTTCAGTCCCTAGTTGGGGAACTAAGATCCCATAAGCAATGTGGTATGACAAAAAAAGAAGTGAGACATGATCTTTGAGTAACTATGTGGAGGTCATTGTTAACCATGTCAGGAGCTAGTTCTGTGCACTGTGGTGAAAATCTGATTACAGTGAGTTCACGGGAGAGCAGGAGGAGAGAGGTGGAGACAGTACAGACAAGTCTTTTGACATGGTTTGCTGAAAAACAGGGATGTGAGGGTAATGGCTTGAGGTGGGGTGGGGTTTGGAGTGGTGAAGGGAGGGTTTCTCCCAAGCTAAATTTGAAAGTTTTGAAATACATAGACAAGTTGAAGCAGTAGTACCGGTAATTGCCACCTAGATTAATCAGTTTAGTATTTTGCCATATTTTCTGTGTAAATATGTGTGTTTTTCTGAATCATTGAAAGTAAGTTGCAAACACTGGACGTTTTATCTTATAACGTGTATATCCTAGCATTAATGACATTTTATTACATAATCACACTCATTATTAAATATAAGAAAATTTACAGTAATTCCCAAATGCCATCTAATTTTCATCCCATACTCCGTTTTCCCGATTGTTCCTGATGTGTTTGGTTTCAAATGTTTTTGTTTTTGTTTTTTGAACCAGGATCCAGCCAAGATTCACATATTGCATTTGGTTGTTGTGTCTCACTAATGTTTTAGAGCCAAGAACCATTTCTCCAGTTTTCATGACATTGACTTTTGAAGAGACCAGGCTAGTTGTCTTGTCCCATGATCTGGACTTGTTCGTTTTCTTGTGGTGTCTCCTTATTTGTTGCTCTGTTAAAAGAGGTTTTTTTTTTAAAGACTGGAAATACTACAGCATGTCTGTAAGCTGATGGGAAAAAGCTGGTCTCTGTATGGGTTGCACATTGTCAACTTTGGAACTTTTAGTGTTGTAGGGCACTCAAAGAGTATGTTTGAGAGTATCTCTCTCAAAGAGATTTTTAAGGAGAAAAGGGTATTTCATTGATACCCTTCTCCAGAAAGTAACCTGTTTGAGTATTCTCTGAGTAATGTTGGTTAGTCCACATGGAGAGTTTCTCAGTTTCAGTCTTAGAAATGTTTTCTTTTTCTTGAAAGGGGGATGGAGAAGAGGGTTTTCTTACTGTTTTACTTCTTATTTTCTTACCTGTGGGAAAGAGACTTCTCAAAAAACCTGAAATGGGACTCAAAAGCATATAAACTTTGCTTGGATGGGTGTGGTCTTCCTATTTCTTAGTTATTTTCAATATTGGGGCTTTTATGATTTTGATGAGCTTTTGAAAAGTGTGGGGGAGCTATTTTATGCAGCGTCTGTTTGAATTTGTCTGTGGACGGATCGGTCTGATTTTTCTCTTCCCACCCCTTCTTCTCTAAAGATTTATGATATTCAGACTGGCAACAAGCTGTTGACTCTGTTTAACCCAGATCTTGCCAACAACTACAAGAGGAACTGCGCCACCTTTAATCCTACAGACGATCTTGTCTTAAATGATGGCGTCCTGTGGGATGTCCGCTCTGCACAGGCCATCCACAAGTTCGACAAGTTCAACATGAACATCAGTGGCGTCTTCCATCCGAACGGGCTGGAGGTCATCATTAATACTGAGATTGTATCCTTTGCGCCCCTGCCTGCCTTGCCATTTGTTATCTAGCTTGTAATGCAGAAATAATTTTATCTTCCTATCAATACCTGGTTGAAGTGCCCGTACAGGTAAATAACCTGATGTTTCCCTTTGGTTTGAGGTATTATTGAATCTCCAGTGGATTCTTACTGATATTGGTAATGACTGATGACTTTTAACTGGCTTTTTTTTTTTTGGAAAGAGTGACCAGATTACTGCCTCCCTCTTCCCCTGGTGTCAGGTTGAGTTTTCTCTCTCTGGAAGGATGCTAGTCAGAAGAGTCAAGTGAAATTCTATTACTGGGAGAAAGGGAGCTCCTGAGGATATCACAGGAGATGTTCAGGCCATTCCTTAGAAAGAGACATTATACGTGCTTTTGTTTTACCTTGATCTCGTTGATTTTTAAAGTGTTAATACCTAGACAGAGGAGGAAGAGAATATTTCAGAATTTCAGATACTTCAGAATTGCCCTCATGAAACTAGATAAGTTTTGGGAAAAATAGTTTTCCTTGACCACTCCCCTCCTAGTGGGACCTTCGAACCTTCCATCTTTTACACACAGTTCCTGCTCTCGATCAGTGTCGCGTGGTGTTCAACCACACGGGGACAGTGATGTATGGAGGTAATAAGCTTTAGTAGTACAGATGGTGACAGAATTTGTTGATGAGAATAATGTTGATTTGTTGTGAAAGGCCACTGGCTTTGACAATAAAATCTTGTATACAAACAAATTTTATGACTAATTACCCATGTCTATCATTATGAACTTGTACAAAAATCTTCTCTGTCTTGCAATTTTTGTGCACCTTCAGCTGTAACAGCTCTTGGAATCTAGATAAGAGGTTGAGGATGTTGTTTGGATATGCAAGGAAGATGCTTTGAGAGAAATTTACTATGCTCTGAAGCATAGTATGCTTCTGAAGGATGCTCTGAAGTCTTGGTTGTCCATTGATATTTTTTCATTTGTGAAGAGGGAATGTTTCTGATTCTAATAGTGTTTCGCTCCCCTGTCCCACTTCCCCTCCCAACTAGCTATGTTGCAGGCAGATGATGAAGATGACCTATTGGAAGAGAGGATGAAAAGCCCTTTTGGATCATCTTTCCGAACGTTTAATGCGACTGACTACAAACCTATAGGTAAGTGTGACGTGTCAGGCATTGATGATTTTGCCTTGTATTGGTGTGCCTTATTTAAGATCCTCCATTTTCTAAGAGAATTATAATTTTTCTGCTTTTGAAAAGCAGATGAGTTATAGAAATATTTATGAACAGTCACCTTGAATTCCTTGAATAGAAAGACTAGTTTTAAGAGCACAGCAGTAGTCCAATCCTAAGTGTTGTCACATTCTGTTTTCCAGCGACAATTGACGTGAAACGGAATATTTTTGACCTGTGTACAGACACCAAAGACTGCTATCTTGCTGTCATCGAGGTAAAGGGAGCCAGCAGAAATCTCAGTGTTTTACTCTGATATTTACGATCATCTTCAACTTATACTCCAGGCATTTTGTCTGATATAAGATGTGTTTTAAAGCTGATGCATTCATGGTGACAGACTGTGATAATCTTTGTTTGACGGGGAGATACACCGTCTAAGAGGAGTGATGGGGAACTTCTGATACAGAGCGGTGTGGCTGTCCCGTCTGCTCTTATCCTGGACTCACTGTCAGACCTTTCTCTAGGAGCTGCTTTCTTGCTTGCGCATCCTCGGAACAGAGCTGTTCCAGGGGTGGTGGCCTCTCCTTTGCGGTCCAGGCCTTTTCTTGGTGTCAGTCTTTGCCTCTCTGAGGGTCTGTTGTGGCTGGGGTGTGGATGTGGGCCTTCTGGACACTGATCTCTCCCTATGGCCGGGTCCCGTTTCAGAACCAAGGCAGCATGGATGCGCTGAACATGGACACCGTGTGCAGACTGTACGAAGTGGGCAGGCAGCGCCTGGCGGAGGACGAAGACGAGGAGGAGGACCAGGTCAGTGGCCGTGGGCCTGCTGCCGAGCGCTGCTGGTAGTGCTGAGCACTCTACGGTCAGCTGTAGGGCGTTCCTTTTCTTCATTTTTAAAGATTTTCGCTGTAGGCGTGTTTGCAACCTCTTGGCATATTCTCAAGGGCTGTCATGTGTCCTTAATCCTGAAACTCTTCAGAAGAAAGCAGATTTTTGTTATAAGACTTTAACCAGTATCTGATGGTCCTGTGAGTTCCCTTTATAGATTAATTTGCAGGTTAGCAATCTCTGATTTTGTTTTAGAGATTTCCTTGAACTCACCATCAGAGTGCCTTGTCTGGCTTCAGTATTGGCAGGCCCCCATTTTCTCATTGTCAGTACACAACAGAAACGCTGAGCTATATTGCACAAACGGCTTAACCTCTGTAAAGTTCTGGCTTGCATTTTCTCAGGTCTGTGCCATAACCTGTTTTCAGAGTTTACAAGGAGCTTGCAGGTAGAGAGAAAATGGTGATGTTTTTGAGAAATTAAACGTGTGAAATGTGGGTAGATGGTATCATGTCGCACGGGATCTTAGCTTTCTCTTCTTACGGGGGATTTCAACTTACAGTCACGTCATGCCGGTGCCCATCTGTGCGGTATGTCAGCTGATGCCACTTACGAAGAGTTTCTCAAACTACTGAGTTTCAGCAGCTCTTTCCTGTCTACCAGGCTCACACTACATTCTTGGCCTGATTGATCAGACAAATCTGAGAAATATTCATTGCTGGGTGATATAAAGTTGAAAATGAATGACTGGAGCTTTGCTTTCTTGTTGTGGATAATAAAATAGGTAAAGTGTCTTTTTTGCGGATCTCGGACTCATTCCTGTCTTTCCTCCCACCGTGGCGGTGTGTGGCCTTGGTGCTCTGTGTCCTCTTTTAGAGGCCCCGTGGCCAAGAAGACACACACCGCCACTACTCGCCCTCATTCCTCCCTGGCTCTTGGGTGAATCGCACTCAATGAGCTTAGGGCTCATGGCAGAGCGTTCCATTGGCATCTTTCCCCAGCAGCTTGTACTTCAGATTTAAAATAATTTGTAAGAGTAGAATCTTTGAAAGTGGTAATTTTAAGAGTATTTTCTTTTTTTTTGATGCAAGTCTGATACTGTGGGCTGATGACTCATGTTTTTTCCTGACAGGGCGTAGCACTGACTCAGCAAGGGTGATTTGCTGGGCCAGTGAGATTTAGGTGTCTGTTCCACTATTGGGCTTTATAGGTTATGAACCTCTTGAGTAAACCTTGTCAGCTGGGGTCAGCAGCTGAAACAGACTCACCTTATAGTCTTCTGTGTGTGCTCTCCTGATCCCCACTGTCTCTGGTAGAATGTTCCAACTTGGCCAAGTATGCGTTTTATTAGAGCTTACAGATAATTCATAATCTTAAGAAAGGTGTTTCTGTGCAGAGTGAGGAGAAGGAGACTTGTATGTATTGGGTTAGTGGTCACTGTGGGGTCAGGGCAGTGCCTTCTGCAGGCCTTGCTTCTTGACCCAGAGGCACCAATGGTTCCCTCTGTGGGAGGCCTCTCCTCACGCACAGATGAAGAGAGTCAAGATCCTTCTTGGGTACCATAGAAATGTTACTTTATAAAGCACTTTACTGAAAATGGCATCCTTAGTACAAAAATTTTGGTTTTTCTTGGATTGAGTTTAGTTTTTAGAGCAGTTTTGGGTTCACAGCAACTGAGCAGAAGGTCCAGAGTTTTCACATAAATACCCTGTTGCTGTGAGTATAGCCTCCTCCATTAACAGCATCCCACACCACAGTGGTACATTTGTTACAACTGGTGAACCTACTTGGACACATCATTGTCACCCCGAGTCCATAGATTACATTAAGATGCAGCCTTGGTGAGGACATTTTGCGGTTAGAACAAAGGTATAGTGACGCTGTCCCCATTGTGGTATTGTACAGAGTAGCTCTACCACTCCAGAACGCCTGTGCTCCCTGGTTGACTGCTTCTTCCCCCAGCCCCTGGCAGCCACTCATCTTTTTACCATCTCCATAGCTTTGCCTTTTCCAGAGTGTCTTATAGCTGAAGCATACAGTATGTAGCCTCTTCAGCCTGGCTTCTTTCAGTGAGTAATATGCACTTAAGTTTGTTTCATATCTTCTCATGACTTAGTACCTCATTTCATTTTAATGCTGAATAATTCCATTGTTTGGATGTATCACAGTCTGTCTGGCATAATTTGAATAAAGTTTTGGCACTTCAGAGTAGAGCTCTTGTGTAACCACACCTCAGCAACAGCAACAACAGCACATTGCCCCATCCGCAGGTTTTATGTAGACAGCAGTTTTCAGCTCCTTTGTGTAAACACCATGGAGTGCTATTTCTGGACTGCATGATAAAACTACGTTTAGTTTTATAAAAACTTCCAAACCATCTGCCAAAGCGGCTGTACCATTTTACATTTCTGCCATCCGTGAATCAGAGTTCCTGTTGCTCCATGTGCTCACCTGTATGAGGTACGGTTAGTGTTTTCCATTTTGGCCTTTTTGATAGATATGTAGTGGTCTCACTATATACTTAAAATATTAATAGACTTTTATTCCTTTAGTTGAATAATAAAAAAGTATGGTTTAAGGTTTTTTTGAGTGGAAAGGAATTTAGCTCTTGGATTTTTTTCTTTTTTTTAATTGAAGTATAGTTGATTTATAAAGTTGTGTTAGTTTCAGGTGGGCAGTAAAGTGACTCAGTGATATTTAGTGGCATATGTGTTATATTTATCTGTATATATTTAGTGGCATATGTGTTATATATTTAGTGGTCTATGTATTTATATAATTTATTATATAATATATAATTATATATTATTATAGTATATATGCTATATATATAGGTTGCTCTATGTCTTAGCTATAGTGCTGCTATGAGTGAACACTGTGGCACATGTATTTTTTTTTATTAGAATTTTCATCTTTTCAGGATATATGCCCAGGAGTGGGATAGGTGGATCACATGGTAACTCAATTATTAGTTTTTAAAGGAACTTTCATGCTGCTTTCCATAGTTGACTGCACCAGTTTACATTCCTACCAGCAGTGTAAGAGGGTTCCCCTTTCTCCACACCCCCCTTATTTAGCATTTATTATTTGTAGACTTTTTGATGATGGCCATTCTTACCAGTGTGAGGTGATATCTCATGGTAGTTTTGGTTTGCATTTCTCTAATAATTGGTGATGTTAAGCATCTTTTTATGTGCCTTTTGGCCATCTGTATGTCTTTGAAGAAATGTCTGTTAAGGTGTTCTGCTCACCTTGGGTTGTTTTTTTGATACTGAGTTGTATGAGCTGTTTTATATATTTTGGAAATAGGTCACA
Organism: Neotragus moschatus; assembly: GCA_006410615.1. NCBI lineage: Eukaryota > Metazoa > Chordata > Mammalia > Artiodactyla > Bovidae > Neotragus > Neotragus moschatus. The sequence continues at coordinate 647,415 of SJYA01002770.1, forward strand.
TTGCTTGCAAGTATTTTCTCCAGGTCTGTAAGTTGCCTTTTTGTTTATGGTTCATTTTGCTGTGCAAATATTACATCCCATACAATGCCTTTATTTGTCCCTGATAACGCTAAGCGTTCTTCCCTGCCTGCCTTCCCTCCTCCCCTGTTCCTTTCCTTCCTTTGTTTTCACATGGCATTTGGACTCCTAGGCTCCCAACCAGGGGATTGAACTCAGCAGTGAAAGCATTGAGTATTTCATAGGATTCCCCTCTCTTCCTTATTAGCATATTAATTACACTTTTTTTCCCCACTTTCTTCAGTGGTTACCCTAGAGGTTGTAAGATTATATTTATAGGTAATCCAAGTCCACTTTCAAATAACACCGTACTCTTCATGAATGGTACAAGTAGCTTAGAATAACAAAACAGAGTCGTGATTCTTTCCTCTCTCCTTGCTTCATTGCTGTCATTCACTTCACTTGCGCATAATTGAATACATTGTTGGTATTACTGTTTTGAACAAACTACTGTTATTTTGAATGAAGACCAATTAAAAATGTTTATTCTACCTTCACGTATTCCTTCTCCAGTGCTCTTCCTCCAGAGTGTTTAACCAGTCTTCCTTCTGAAAACTTTTTAACATTTATTGCAAAACAAGTTTACTGGCAACAATTTCTCAGTTTTTGTTTATCTGAAAAAGTAACTCCCCTTCACTTACGAAGCACACCTTCACACCTTTACGGGAACGAAGTTATAGGTTGGTGGTTTTGGTCTCTAAGCGTGTTTAATGTTTGATTCCTCTCTACATCTTGCTTTCATGGTTTTTGAGGAGATGTGGGATGTAACTTTTTGTTCCTTTATAGGTAAGGTGATTTTTGTCTCTGGCTTATTTCAGGATATTTTCTTTGATTTTCTGTAATTTAAAAATGATGTGACTAGGTGTGGGGTTTGGGGGCATTTATTCTCTTCAGAGCTTCCTGGATCTTTGCTTTGGTTTCTGGCCACCATTAATTTGGGGGCATTTTCAGTCATCATTTCAAGCATTTCTTCTGTTCCTTTTTTTCTTCTCCTAGAATTCTCATTACCTGTTCAGTTCAGTTCAGTTGCTCAGTAGTGTCCGACTCTTTGCGACTCCATGAACCACAGTACTTCAGGCCTCCCTGTCCATCACCAGCTCCTGGAGTATACCCAAACCCATGTCCATGGAGTCAGTGACGCCATCCAACCTTCTCATCCTCTGTCATCCCCTTCTCCTCCTGCCCTCAATCTTTCCCAGCATCAGGGTCTTTTCAAACAAGTCACTTCTCCACGTCAGGTGGCCAAAGTATTGGAGTTTCAGCTTCAACATCATTGGAGTTTCAGCTTCAACATCAGTCCTTCCAATGAACACCCAGGACTGATCTTTAGGACGGACTGGTTGGACATCTCTGCAGTCCAAGGGACTCTCAAGAGTCTTCTCCAACACCACAGTTCAAAAGCATCAATTCTTCTATGCTTTCTTTATAATCCAACTCTCACATCCATACATGACCACTGGAAAAACCATAGCCTTGACTAGACAGACCTTTATTGGCAAAGTAACGTCTCTGCTTTTTAATATGCTATCTAGGTTGGTCTAAGTTTCCTTCCAAGGAGCAAGCGTCTTTTAATTTCATGGCTGCAGTCACCATCCACAGTGATTTTGGAGCCCAGAAAAATAAAGTCAGCCACTGTTTCCCCATCATGCCTTTTCTAGTTATCCCACAGTTGTTATTGGATATTCTGTTCCGTGTTTTTCACTTTGTCCTCTTTCCTTTTGAGTTTTGGTGGTGTCTACTGAGATATCCTGATGCTCCGAGATTCTTCCCTTAACAGAGTCCATCCACTGATAAAGCCCATCAGAGGCACCCTTCACGTCTGCCACAGTGTTTCTGATTGCCAGCGTTTCTTTCTGGTTCTTTGTTAGAATTTCCATTCTCTGCTTCTGGTGTGCATCTGTTGTTGCATGCTGTCTACTTAATCCATTAGTGAACCCTTAGCTTGTTAACCACAGATGTTTTAAATTCCTGGTCTGTTAATCCCTCCCATATCTGAATCTGTTTCTGATGTTTACTTATTACATTGTCTGTTTAGGCTTTTTTTTTTCTTTTAGTATGTCTTATAATTTTTCTTGATAGTTGGACATGATGAGCTGGATAAAAAAAACTGTTGTTGGCCTTTAGTAATGTGGTGGTAAGATGTGGAGGAAGGAAAGCAGTTTATGGTCTTATAACTAGTCTTTTAATGAGTCTCTCCCTCAGTATGGTGAACTTTACACATCTGTTTCTTCCGCTTTGTTTCAGTAGTACAGATGGCTGGAGTGTGCTGGAATTGGGTATTTCCCTTTCCCTCAATAGATCAGGGTCTGGTTAGATAGTTTCTCCTCAGGGCAGCCCTCCTTAGGAAGAGCAGAATTCTGATGTATTTCATGTTATTTTTTCCTCTTCCCCTTGCCAGAGGCACAAGGGAATTTTTTTTCTAATATTCACCCGGAGAACTAGGTTAAGTTCCTGGAAGTAAAACCCATAACGTCTTTCATTGCTCAGCACTGTCTTCAGCCACTGGTCCTTTGTAGTTCCGGTTTTCCTCCTTCGCCCTGTTTCCTATGGAAGCGTGTTTCTGGGTCTGTGGTGTGGCAAGTTGTAATGCTCTGTATTTGCATGTTGGTCCCTCCGATTTTAGGGGCAGTGGTTTGCCCTGTCACCCCACTTCTTTGTCAAATCTAAGACTTACTGATTTTTTTAGTTTGTTCAACTCTTTACTTGTTAAGATGGAGTGGCAACTTCAGGCATCTGGCTCTTAAACGCTGAATTCATTTTAAAGGACAGTTAGACTCCGGAGTTTAAACCATTTCACCAAATGCAGCCAGGAAATCCCGATAATAGAAAGGTTTCTGGTAATGCTTTCTGGGCTTCATGCCTGTTCTTGGTGTCATGGATGAGAAGGTCCCGCAGTGTTTAAACCTCAGTTATGAGATCTGGGTGAAAGGGAGAGGTCTTCACATGGATACTTGAGGCCTTGAGTTTATTTGTGACGTGGATCTTCATGTTTTCTTGACTGCAGCAGCATTTAACTGGGACGTGTTGCTCGTATTTCTTGGTACCAGAGCTTGCAAGTGGTGTTAGATGCTCCAAATGTTCTATGGTTGCTTTGAGTCAGGATTTTAATAGTGACTGCTCTTTATTCTTGTGGCCTTTTGCTTCTTAGACGCCACCTTCCCTAATGCATGTTCTTTTCCACTTTAGCTGTCATGGGTCAGGATGTAGTTTATTCTTGAGTAGGTACAGAAGGTGGTGTTGTCAAGCTGTAGTTGGTGTGTTAGTACACCTTTTGGTACAGGTGGCTGCAGACTAATGTTCTTGTTGATTCATCACTACCCCCATCACTGTAGATCACTACAGATAGCAGTTTTGTCTCAAGCTTCCTGGATTTTACATGTTGAACTGTAAATATGCAGCAAAAACTGGGTTTATCTGAAGTTACTTATCAATACCATTATCCCTGCTCTTCCACGTCCTTGCAGTTTACAAAGCAGTGGGAAGCAGTCTTCTTTAGGAGCCTTCAGGTGGGTCCATGTGATTCCTGGTGTCTGTGTTTGAGGAGACGGTCAAGAAAAGAGAAGCTAGGCATTGTGGATGCTGGGGGGCTGTTACTGGGATTGGCCTCATTCTTCTTGCAGATGAGAAGCGAATCTTGGGTGGCAGGGTGTGGAGGCCAGAGATCACCACAGAGGAGCACTTAAGGTCTTCAGATTTCTTTTCATCACCTCTTCCATGGATCAGGTTGATTTCTTTTTTTAAACTCATTTTCCTTTGTTTCGTCTGATTTTAAAACTGGAGACTTCATTTTCATATGTCATTTGCTATTCAAAATTTTGTCCTAGTCCAGATATCTGCTCTTAGGTCCTCTCAGATGTTCCAGGTATGACTTACACGGCTCAGGGGTGCAGGCACCTGTGACTGGCACCTTCGAATTTGCCTTTTCACCTTAGCAAAATAAACTTAGAGGCCTGAATGGTCAGCTGTCACGTGCTGAGATGGCCCGGCATAAGGTGCCCATACAAATGGTTTTTATTGATTGAAATAGCTTTATTGATATAATTTACATACCATAAAATGGTTGTCTTTTGCCTTTATGTTTTAAATAAGCTTGGAGATTAACAAAGGATGAACTGTACCACTGTGTTGCTGAATTGAAACATGTAAATATTTGATTCCTGAGGCTGCTAGTTTGCCAGTCCTCAGGCATTTGATAAAAGCAGATAAGCTACTCACTTACTAAAACTCGTATTATCCAGTTTTGGTATGTCTGGGTTTTTTTTTTTTTTTTTAATCAATTCTGTTGACTTTGATGTTGGCTTTCAGGAAGATTATAAAACCAAGGATTAGAATTTATCATTGTTCATAGATTTTGAAAAGCCAATACATTTCAACAAATTATAGTTAATTTTAAATTTCTTTAACAAAACAAAACAAGGGAATAATGCTTTCTTTTCTCCACTCCATTTTGGAATCCGGGACACACTGTGTGCTGTGCTTCCTGTGTGCTCCACTGCCTAGAAGCGGATGGTAAGAGTCTTTACTGATGACACACTCGCTATAAGCTTGGTCAGGGGTTCCTGAAAGGCTCCCCCCGCCCACCCTAAGAAATTTAAAATGTAGGTGAATTAGATTCTGCTGGTGAGGAGAGAAAAACACAAGCGTTTTCATGATCCTGAAGTGAATCTATAGTTTTTAAGCATTGTTAACACCAAGAACAAGTATCAGAAGTAGAAGCAGGAGCTTAAATTTTGCAAATATGACTTGTTGCCATGTCAGGACAGTAGGCTTAGGTTTTAGCTGTATTTTTAAAAAAGCAATCCTAGTTTTTACATAAACAGTTTTAAAAGTAGGACCAGAGATTTGGTTTTTTAAGAGATTGGTTATATTTTTGAAGGCAGTATAGGCTAAAAGCTGTTTCTCTTGAAAATAGACATCTATTTAAGAATAATGTTGACTGGTGTAGAAACAAATGCTGCACTAATTAAAAACCCATACTAAGTCCTAGAGAGCAAGACAGCTTGAGTAGGAGGGCAGGTCGCTGTTAGTACCTGTGGTGGAATGCCGTGGAGACATTGTGGGTTCAGTGCCACACTCCTGTGTTACAGCCAGTGGTGCGGTATCACAGTTACGTGAGGTGTTTTAGCTTCCCAGTGCATATAAATGTTACACTGTTTACACTGTACTATGTCTATTAATAGTGTGCATTGTGTCTAAAAACAACAGTGTACACAGCTTATTTTATTGGCAAAAAATGCTAACCATGATCTGAGCCTTCAGTGAGTAGTAGTTATAACATCAGAGATCACTGATGACAGATCTCTATAACCAATATAATAAAAATGAAACAGTTGGAAATTCTGAGAATTACAAAATGTGGCACGAGGCATGAAGCGAGCAAATGCTGTCAGAAGAAGATAGTGCTGATAGAGTTGCTTGACACAGGGTTGCTTCAAACCAGCAATTTGTTTTAAAACACGAAGAAACCATAGTATTTGCAAAGCGTAATTGCAGGAAAACAAGGTATGCCTGTATTTACCTTTCTGGTTCTGTCATTAGGAGTCTTGGGGAGGATATATTACTACAGAAAAGTGCGAGTTGGAACCAGAGGTCGACTTAGATCCGTTTTGTAAGTGGTTCTTCCACTTAATTGTGGACGCCACAATTCCTGGGGCACCTTTCCAAAATCCTCCTGTGGAAGCCCCTTGGTAAAGATTGGTTCTGTCAGCCTGGACGCTGGGTGGAGTTTAGGCGTGTTTACTTTGGAGAACTTTCCTAGTTCTCCGAAATACACATTCTGATGGCCATACATGAGTAGGAACCACTAGTGCAATTGAATCATGTCATGTCACAAGAAAGTAAGATTTATTTAGAGAAGTTGGCATTAAATGGATGTTTAGTCATCACTGCTCCTGTTGTAATTCTGCAGCCTGGGCAGCATTATGGAGCTCTCCTGGGTTTTTTAATCTGGGAAGGGATATGACCACAGAGATTTAGAGTGACTGGAGGTAGACAGGAGCGGGAGAATGCAGTAGGTGAGTGCAACGAGAGGAGTGTTGGGCAGCGCTCCTTAACAGTACTGGGTGTTAAGCTGCGCAGGGGCAGCGACAGCTGTTTGAGATTTCATCTGGTTACTGGCAGAGGTATGGAAAAGGTGCTAGATTTAGAAGGTGCTTTGAGTTCAGTTTTAGAAGTAAGTTTCTGTGGTACAGATGGGTAGAGCTATCTAATGAGAGTTTCAGGATTTGACTTCAAGTTGTAGGAACCTTTATGCCTAGGAGATCTGGTCAGGACACGGCCAGGATTGGTCAGAGTCAGTCACTGTAGAGAAGCCCTGTGGTTGGCTGTTTAGGCTTTTGTGTTCCTTTAGGAAGATTCTAGTTACTGTAATAGGAGCAACAGGCTTACCGACCACTTAGTATATGCCAGGCGCTTTCCAAGGAGGTTACATACATATACCCTCTCCTCCCGCCCCAGCAGCCCTGTGTGGCTAAGCTGATCGCCCACAGTCACACACAGTGCAGTGGTTTGGATTCTTCGGGGCAGCCTGGCTCCAGGGCACGAGCCATCTCCTGTGGAGTGCCATGGGCGGAAGCCAGACTGTCAAGTATTAGAGGAATCAGACTGAAGGAGTGGATCAGGGAGCAAGTTGAGGACCTGGAGGCCAGGAGGGGAGGGATCAGGTCACCTTTTTTCAAAAGTCTGCAGATGGAAGGAGTTTGAAGCCTGTGTGGATTGAGAAGTTTAGCCTTGGGGAAGCAGACTCTCTTCAGAGACGAGAAGCTGGTGCTGACAAACGTGAGGGTGGCTGTGCGCTGAGCGGGTGTGAGAAAGGGTTGGTATGGTAAGAAGGCCCGGGGTGGACTGAGGTCAGGAACCGGAAGGAGGGCTGGCTTCTTCCTCACACTAGGGTTGAGTCAGGAAACACCCATGCTTGGCTGGAGAGGGCACCTGAGGGAGTGCACACCAGCTGATCTGCTCCCTGAACAGGAGAGGGGCGTGGGTTGGTTTATCTGCAGGGGTTTGGGGCTTTTGGGTAACCATGAAATTGACTTAAGGTGGAACCCAGAAGGGAAGAGCTTTGAAATTCTTGCTGTAGAATTTATTAGTTTAAAACAGCCTGGCCCTGAATTCGTGTTTCTAAGCCCTGATGAAAGAGAGGTCTTAGGGAATTAAAACAATACTCTTTGATCTAAATGTGGCTGGAGTTGAGTCAGGATTCTAGCAAGATTGCTTCTTTCATTAAGTAATAATTTCTGGATCACTTTTTTGACCACTCAGTTAGTGGAAGCTTTGTTCTGTAGATACAAGGGTGAGGGCCTTTGCGTTTTACAAAGCAGGTACTGAAGCCTGTCAAGAATGCTCTTAAAATTGCTTCCTCAACTCTCTTTTGGGTTCAGCCACAGGATTAGATTTTACCACAGCATTTTGGATAGATGTTGAGCTTCTGTTTCACGCTCCAGGTTTCAGATTTAAAAGTTAGAAAGTGAGCTGATGATCATGTCCACGTGTAACAAAATACATGTTAAAGCACTGGCCATTAGATCCAGAGTATAAATGGCTAAGTGCTGTGTTTGAAGGCTCTGGTAGGTTTCCCCTTCCCGTTCATTTCCCTTTTTCTGTTGTGGTCACATACATCGTCATGGCCTTCTGGGATGAAGAAATACAAATTATCCTGCTACAAGATTAAAGGCTGGGTTTGTAGGCTCCTGGAAGAATTTGGAATGGTGAATAGACCGGTTGACCTATTTTCTAGAATTGCTTTTGATTTTGGAGCTTTTTCTTAGTTCTCCTGGATCAGCTGAGCTTTGATGTTTGTAGAAATGAAGATTGATCTTCCTTAAATTTGCTGGATAACGGATGCCTGTGTGAACAGCTTACCCTTTTATTTACTCAATTGTGGGCCTTTAAAAGTTCTGCCATCCTGAGACACTTAAAGTTTATATAAATTGCCCAGGTTCATATAACACATAATTGGCAGAGCCAGGATTCTAACCCATGCTTGTTGAATCCCAAAGCCTAGGCATCTTTTCCTGTCATGTACTCTGAATACAGGGATGAGTGCGTGTATCATTCACTACGTTATTCACTTCTGAATCAAAAATAGTACTCTCTGCATGTGGAATAGCATGCTTATCTTCTGTTCCAGAGCCTAAGCAGCAGGGCCCTGGATACTCTTTTTTAATGGACTTGTTTTTACCTGTGGTACTTTATTGATGAATTAGAACTAATTTTGGCCAAGGCCTGAAACCATGCCTGGAAAAAGAGATGCGAGAGTTTGTAATCTGGTGAACACTTTGCATTAGTTCCCTGAATTTTGACCCTTCTTTCCTTTCGCAGTTATTTGTATGAGCTGATGTACTTGGGACCAGGAGCTTGTCCGTGCATCAGTTTATTTTTACTGCCTCGAGGCACTGTCAGTTCATTTCCAGTGGATAAATGCTCACTAGCTGTTCACATGTAGGTGATGTGTGACGAGGCTGTTCAGCAAGGGTTGCAGGTCGTCCTGGGTTCTATTCACACACACACTAACTCTGGTATGGAACGTACTTGTACAGGCATCAGGAATACTGGGTATTTAATGTTTTTCCCATATAGCTGCCAGAAATTGTTGAAAAGTCTCAATCAGTGGCCAAACGGCAAATCAAAAAGTCTCTAAATGGTGGCTCCAGTTATCAAAGGTTCATAGAGCAGAGCTGCTGTGCTGATGGGAGCCTGATTCACACGTCAGCTGATGAGCACCAGTGGCTGAATGAGTTGTATACTTGGTTTTTAAGTGACTGGCAATGAAGCAGGACTTTCAAATATGTTTTAAAAACACTTTTTCTGCTGTGTATGGCTTGTTCTGTCGTGACTTTCATTAGGCTCTGGTAACGTGAATCTTGTATTTTATTACTGGAGGAATTAGAATCCTGTCACTGCTGGCAATGCTCACAGTTGATGTCTGAGCAGCAGGATTAGTGACTGAATGTTGGGAACAGTTGCCATCTCTCGGAAAGCAGAGGTGTCTTTGTGTCCTCTCTTGGTTGAAGGGAAATGGTTTGGATTTTGGTGCAAAGCTGAAATGCGGCAGATGCTAAAGTGTATCATTTCCAAAGCCCCGCGCACCTAGGGCCAAGCATTTCATTAGTTTCCTGGTATCTTCTTACCTTTGGGAAGATCTCTTAAGAATGAAGTATGGACAGTTTCTCTTGCATACTGGGGGTTAATATGTGGCTTGTAACAAAATACAGTATCTTAGTGTTATATACATAGTAAAAGTCTATTTTGTTGGCTCTTCAGATCACGGGATGCTAGTGATGGCGGTGTCAGAGGCTTGCCCACGGTTTACCTGTGATCATAAGGTCGAGGACAAGGATTGGAAGGGCTTAGGAGCCAGTGTCACAACCGTTATTTGTCTTGTTTTATGAAGCTTTGCTTTTTAGATTCCAGGTAGAAGCTTTTATTCCAGTACCTCAGCTGATTTAATTTGATTTGGTTGATGCAAGAGAGAGAGAAGAGCCTCTTTGGATTCATTATTAGTTAGAAACAAAATCTTGATGGCAGAGACCTCTGTGGAGTGTGTCACCCATTTCCTTGGAGAAGGGCTGCGTGACGAGTCCTGCCTTCGTGGGTGGCCAGCAGGCCCTGTCCGAGGGAGTGCTTGGCGTCTTGGGGGACGTGTGTGCGCCTGTCTCAGCCGTCACTGACGCGTCTCGATGGCCCACGTGCTCTGCTGCGTGTTTGCACCGCTCCTCTGGGGAGTCAGGGAGAGACTCCATGTGTGGCCGAGGTGGCCTGGGTCTTGGTGTCTTGGCTCACGGACCTCATGCTTTCTTACCAGGAAGAGGAAGAGCAGGAGGAGGAAGACGACGACGAAGATGACGACGACACCGACGACCTGGATGAGCTGGACACAGACCAGCTGCTGGAGGCGGAGCTGGAGGAGGACGACAACAACGAGAACGCGGGGGAGGACGGGGACAACGACTTCTCGCCCTCCGACGAGGAGCTGGCAAACCTCCTGGAGGAGGGGGAGGACGCGGAGGACGAAGACTCGGACGCAGACGAGGAAGTGGAGCTGATCCTGGGGGACAGTAAGTCTGGACTCACTGTGAGCCTGGGCACCTTCCCTGTGCCCACCCAGCCCCGAGGGCAGCCGCACGGGTTCTATGCCCGGAACGAGTCGCCCCCCCCAGGCCCTTAAGGAAAAGTCCTTTCACGTCTCTGTTCCGCCGTGTTCCTGTTGTGACGTCTGTCCCCAGTCTCTTATCTCTTTAAAGCCGGGGTTGGCACTTTCTGTAAAGTCTGGACAGTAAATCACTTAGGTTTTATGGGCTGTTCTCTACTCATCTCTGCTATTGCAGCGCGAGAGCAGCCAGAGATGAAGCGTAAGTTAACCATGTGGCTCTGTTCTGGTAAGTAGCTGATGGGCTTGGTTTGGCCCATGAGCTGGAGTTTGTTGACCTGTTTCAGAGGATTAGCCTTAGCCTGGAAGTGCAGTTCTCCTGAGAGGTTAGAGGTGGGCTGTTGGTTGCAGCTGTTCACAGGGAGCTTGTTCCTACTCCTTCCCAAAGCTGTGGGAAATAAAAGCTGTCTTGCGCGTTGGAATGCCTACTTTCTGCTTTTGCCTACTCCCTCTCAAAGGCTGGGGGACAGATGTTCTTTTTGGCTTGTTTTGTTCCTCCTCCCTGCTGCCCCTCTTTCTAAGAACACGCTCCAGTTTTTCTTGTCCTTCCCCCTTAGAACATGTCTCTGAAGTCAGATTGTCCCCCGAGTATACTAATGGACCCTGAGTAGACCAGCTACTAGTTCCAAGGATCTGCGAGCTCTGCAGCTAGACCTGTGTTTTCAGAGGACGTGTTTGGCAGCGTCACTGGTGGCGTGTCACTGTGAGCCCACTCGTGCTTACGCGGTCCTGATTCGTCCTAGTGCTGCCCTGCCTGACTGGGTGTGACCCTGTGACAGCCACCGCTTTCCACATAGCGCTCTGGCAGCATTCTCACAGCCATGGCAGCTATCAGGTAGCAGTCACCACCGAGGCCACCAAGATGCCCAGCCCCTCGTTTCCACATCCACGTCGCAGGTGCTCGTTACAGTACTTGGAGCACAGATCCAGACCATCTGCATCGTCACAGACAACCTAACCGTGCTGTCCACACCCACCATGTGCAGGCCTCTTCATGGTAGATGTTTGGTCTTTATAGTCATTGGTGTTTGGTGCTGGGGGTGAAAGGGAGTGTGTGTGTAGGTGTGAGGGGTGTGTGTCTGGGTGAATCTCCTATTCCATAGCGACCTGAATCTGTTTTCTTTGGGGTCTTACACATCTAGCTCTTAGGATTGAAGGCAGTTGACTGAAAGGAGAATGTCTTTCTTACATGAAGTCTTCTTGGCCAAGCTGTATTTTGAGGATGCTTGGGCTGGGAGGGTGTGCTTTGTATCTGTCTGCCCATCTGTTGTTTGCCAACTTCCACTTTTTCGTACTTGGAGGTTGAGGTGATTCAGTGAAGGAGGACTTCTCTTCCCTAGCGATGGGCAGAGTGCTAGATAAGAGGGACTAAGGAGCAAGGGAAAAATGACAATATTGATGGAAATAAAAAGGAAAGTTTTACTGAACTCTTTTGTTACCTGTGACACATGGGCACAAAGTTGTTTCCTTTCAGTTAAAACTAGGTAGGTCAGGGGAACAGCTGGTACCCCTGACTGACCTAAGAGTATCACTAATCTTTTTCCATTTTTAGTTAATGTAACATTTTTATTTGGTCTGTAAAATTCCTCCTTCTTTTAGCCTTTTACTTTTCATTCTAAGAAATTCCTTCTCGCAAATCCAAGAGGTAATCTGGAAAACCCTGAGTCGATCAGAGAATGTTACTTTAACTTGGTGGGAGTATTTATAGTGTGAAAATGCCATTACAGATGACAGGCTGGGCTCTGGAATTGCGGTGGTGTCGAGATGGCTTGTACAAAGTGTGTACTCCACTCTTTCTGTTCTGGAGGATGAGAAAAGGCTAAGGAAGGTAGAGAAAGGAGTCCTGTCACCTGACCACGATGGGGGAGATTGGTGCCTGACCCCTGACGGTTGTCAGACCTTGTACCTGGGGAGTCCTGTGCTTAAAGAAGGCTGTGTTCTCCTCATCCAGCTGCACTTAGGGGTTACTGTGACACACTACTGAGGAGAGACATATACACACGTTTTTAGAGAGGGATACAGTTAACATCACCATCCACAGTTGCTAGATCTTAAAACTAATCAAGGGATGGGACGTCCCTGGCAATCCAGAGGTAGGGCTCTGTACTTCCAGTGCAGGGGTGTGAGTTCAATCCCAGGTCAGGAAGCTAAGACCCCACATGCCTTGTGGCCAAAAAACCAAACCATAAACAGAAACAATATTGTAATAAATTCAATAAAGACTTTTAAAATGCTCTACACTTTAAAAAAAACAAACTGATCAAGGGCTCATTATAAAACTTAGGATTATCACCATTCACATTTTGCTCCGTTGGGTCCCTCTGCCCCAGCCTTGTATATGATGATAAAGGCACATTTAGTACTTTACAATTTTCAAAAATGACACTGCATTTTTGGGTGAATTGTATACAGACAGTTTCTCTGATTGTTCAAGTGACATATATACTAGTGTCTCAGATGATGGTTCTTCAGAATATAGTTCTGATTCAGACAGCATGGATATTAGACCAACAAAGACAAAAAACCTTAGTGATTTGACTCTGATAGAGAAAGTGAAAATGGCACTCATGGTGATGGATTTATAGGTGTGCCTCCCTGGTGGCTCAGGACGGTTAAGAATCTGCCTGCAATGTGGGAGACCCAGGTTAGATCCTGGAGTGAGGAAGGTCCTGAAGGGAATGGCAGCCCACTTCAGTATTCTTGTCTGGAAAACTCCATGGACAGAGGAACCTGGTGGGCTACACTCCATGGAGTTGGAGAGTCAGACATGGCTGAGCAGTTAACACACACACAGGTTTAACTACTGAAATGTAATAACCTGCAAGGTATTAGTGAAATAACAGAAATAATTTTTGGATAGCCAAACTAAAAGTCGCCAGCTACAGGCATCAAGTTTCTGCAAAAATTTCCTGGTCAGTAAGGAGTTAAGATTCTTAATAGCTCTGCAGCTGGTGGTTAAGATAGCTTCAGGCAGGTGGGTCTGGCACTGTGGGTTCACAGATCACACAGGGGGGCTCCCCCAAGGTCTGCCATGGGCCCAGGACACAGTGCTGTCCTTGGGCACGCCTTCCCTGCTGACATCTCCTCCTGGAGCTGTTGCAGCAAGGAAGCTGTGGAGGCGTAGTTTGTGGTTTAGCCATGTCCGATAGTAGTCTGATCTCTGTCCTGTTTTCCCCACTCCTCACCAGTGAAGTCAGGCCGTCTTGTGCCGTCAGACCCAAGAACACTGGTTTTTCCAGCCATTACTTTTGCTTACCTTCAGGATTTCATTTTATCACAGCCACACTTTTCTCCATTTTACTTTGTCCAGTTCAGTTGTCTTCCTAAAGGAGACTGTAGCGAGTGAAGGTTTGGGGACATGCCCTTCTCCCTCAGCTGTCCCCAGAGGAGGCTCTAAGGTGCCTGGCAAAGGGCCACTGAGGGGTTCTTTGGAATCAGCGGCTGTCCCTCTCCTCATGGGAACCCCAGGGCCTGTGGGCATTTGCAGGGCTCCAGCTCAGGACCTGTTGGCCTACTTCCCTGAAAACCTTGTTAAAATTGTCTCACAGCTTCCTGAGCTGTGAGCAATCAAACTAGGCACGAAGACCTTTTCTTTACCTTCACTCAGCAAATATTAGAGCTAGGTACTGTCACACAGTCTGTGGGTTCTTTCTGTTACCACCTACTTTCACCTCTTCCTCGAGCCTTCCAGAGGTGTTCGTGTGGTCTGTTCACTGCCTGGTAGGCGGATGGTCAAGCAGAGGGCCAGAGACGCAGTGCCACCTGTCAGGTGTCACACCTACTCCCTGCTGGTCTAGCTGCTAGGCACCCCTTCTCTGATACTGCTGCTTACTCTGGCCTGTATCTTTTTGGAAATACATTCCCTGCAGATTCTATTTAGAAATGCCTATGAATCCTAGGTTGCCTACCTGTGTCTTCATGAAGTCTTCTGAGAACAGAGTGGCTGAGGAGTTGAACAGAAATGTCATCCTTGACTGGGATCAGCCTGCCTTTTTTAGGGGTCCTGGACCCTGGCAGCCTCTGCCCAGGGACTCCAGAGGCCAAAGGACCCCTTGGGCTCACTCACCCCACTTTCAGCCCTACCCCTTGCTAGCCTCTTGAAGCACCACGGGTAAGAGCTTCAGAGGGCGCTTGCCTATCTCTCTAGGGCTTGAATTTCAGGCAGGAGAAACCTCTAGGAAGCAAGATGGCACCACAGAGCCAAGTCTTTTGAAAGGGAAGCAAGAGACCCCAGGGGTAGCCATCACTGCCAAAATAGTATAGTCTCCAGAGCCAGCTCCAAGGAGATAATTGGAGTGTTTTCTTCTTTCTGGAACCTGGTAATGAACCTTGCTCAGGCATAAATGTGTATGCAGGTGCTTTCTTCCTGGAAGTCTGGCGTGTAATCTAGTCTCTCCTCTCCTTACCTTTCAGCTGACAGCTCTGACAACTCTGATTTGGAAGATGACATCATCTTATCTCTAAACGAGTGAGGAGTCAGCACGACGTGGGAGAGATTCTTGGCAGGAGAGAAACTGAGTCAGATTAACTCAGAGCGTCGTCTGTTCCCTTTCTCCAGGGCTCTCTTAAGGAACCGCACGCCCCGGCCCTGCATTCAGAGAATTACCGTTTAGAGTCTCACTGGAATCTGGGAGTCCTTCTAAGAACCAATAACCACCACAAAAAGACAACAGGGGTTAGGCCCTATTCTGCTTTCCCCTTCTCCTAGGATGGACATATCTTTCCTCAAGGGAAAAAAAAAGAAAAAAAAAAGTCTCTGGGGTTATTTCACAATATATTTTCTTTGTATAATGTTCTTTACTTAAAGAACAAGAAATAGTTTTTTATAAAACTTTAAAAAGGAAAAAAAAAAAAGGCATTTATAACTGAGGGTATGAACTTATATCCACCAGGTCTCTGTCCCTGCACTTCATTTTCTATGAAAGAAAATGATGTCTTCTAAAGAACAATATAGAGGCATTTTTACACACATATTTAAATGAAAAGGAAAATCGTGGTTTCTTAAATTGATAAGGATTAAGAATATTTTATTATAAATATAATATATGATTTTTTAACCTGTTTTGTTGCCTCACATGCCGTCAGGTTAATTTGTTTTTCCTTCGTGCCAGAGGTGGGGAAGAGGCGCTGCTTGTTTGCTGAGTAAACGCCTAGGTTCACCCACCTTCACGGCTTGGGGGCAGCAAGGTCATTGTGGATATTGGTTTTGTGGAGTTGAGGGAACTTAGGATATAAGTTCACTCCCTCTATTTTTCTTTGTGATTCAGTTTTTCAAAAATCTTTTTTTCTTCCTTTCTCCCCAATGTGGAAATTACAAATCAAAGGCCTTTTTTCTTTAATGTAAAGTGTATTTATTTAAAAAAAAAATACAAAATAAAACTACAAGTCTGTCTGTGTGTGTTATGGCCTTTCCCTGTTCTCTTTTACTGAAGTGGGGTGGGGTCCCTTACCTTGCAGCTCTAGCCCAGGCAACAGAGAAGATGCCTCCCAGAGGCAGCCCGAGACGGGGTGCGAGCACGCTCTGCTCAAAGCACTCTGGGGAGAAAAGCAGCCTCGTCAGCATCTAGCCCTGGTCTACTGGCGCGGGGCAGAGGGGGTCCTCAAGGCGCCACCCACTGTGTGCTGCCCCCCCACCGTGTATCCTGGGCTGTGAAGTGAGAAGGCAGCTCCAGGGTACTGGTGTGGGGGAGCTGGAGTGTTAGGGGCCCTCCTGGGAGGTTGTGAGCCATGAGCTGACGACCTAAGGAATTGTTACTGTTTGCGTTACTGTTTTCTTAAAGGAGTACGAGAGGAGACCCTGGCAGTTTGGGGGCAGCTGAGGCTGGGTCGGGAGGCACTTCACTGGCTTCTACAGCTGGCCTTGTGGTCAGACTGTTCCCACCAAGTCAAGTACCAAATGCTCTTAACATCTTCACTCACCCCCCCTCATCCCCTTCTTTCCCACAAGAACTAGGAGACCCTAGTCTCCGAGTTTACCCAGTTTCTGTTGTAGGCATTTGTTAACTGAAGAGATTTTTCTCCGTTTGCTGAGAAGTAAACAAGACGAGATTGCTAAACCTCACTGGGGGCCAGTAAAGAAATCTCCGCGGGGCTTTGGAGCCACCACAGAGCTCACACGCACCGAAGGGGGCCTGTGTCACCAGGCACCTCGTGATCCTCTGGAGGGCAGAGGTCTCAGCTCCCAAACTGCTTCATGCCTCAGCTGAAATGGATTGCTAACCCCTAACCAGTAAACTAGTCTGACTGCTGGTGCGTTACAGGAAAAAAAGGCTAGAAGTCAAGCAGCTCTAAATGCACTGCTATTCTAGTCATTAACTCAACCGAGCCCCAGTCTCCCCGAGCTCTGCCAGCAGCCCTTGGGAGCACCCACCCACAGGTCTCTGGGGTGGAGATGGGGGCCTGCAGCAAGAAAGCAGAATCCTGGTCGACATGATGACACACCCTTAGGGAAGCGCCCCAGGAGGCAAAGGGAACATCAGCCCTCCTCTTTATCTGCCAAGGCCGAGGACTTCAGTCCCTCAGGAAGAAACATGCAGGACGCACCAAACCACCATGAGGCAAATCGCGCCTTCTCCTGGGTTCTGCCCTTAAGCTACACCTCAGGAACCCCAGGTGGAGGTGCTGGTTGCCTCCCTGTGGGGGGGTGCATCCCTAAATCCATGGGGATGGCGGAGGGAGGGGAGACACACACGTATACTTACGACTGATTCGTTTCGCTGTGGCGGAAGCCACCACAGCACTGTAAAGTAATTACCCTCCAACTGAAAAGACCAAAGCAGAAGGAAGGAGAGAGTTGAGGGTCTGAGGCAGAGAATGAGCACAACGCAGGAAAGCTCTAGTTCAATGTGGAGCCAGAGAGCACCTATCCCTGAAAAAGGGCGAACAAGGCATGGGTCCACGTGTCCTCGCCAACCAGACTTCCTAGCAGGCTTCTGTTTGGGGAAAGCCAGGTGGTGCTCTGGGTCCTGACCACCTACTTTATGCAAGAACAGCCCAAAGACACTTGGGGCAGCGAAGCGGCTCTGGCCTGTGATCAGGGCATTTGTCCCGACTTCACCTGCTTTAACCCTGAGGACTCGGTGGTAAAGAACGTGCCTGCCAATGCAGGAGATCCCTGGGTCGGGAAGATCCCCCAGAGGATGGCATGGCTACCCATTCCAGTATTCTTGCCTGGGAAATCTCAGGGACAGAGGAGCCTGGCAGGCTACAGTCCATGGGGTCGCACAGAGTCGGACACGACTGAGTAAACACCACTGCCTGCTCTAAGCACGATGAGGCCACTCTGGCTTCCAGACCTTCCCACTGCCTGGGATGGTACAGCTGTGGTCTGCATCCCACACTGCTTTGCTCAGATACCTGGCAGATATGGCTGAAACTCAAGTACAGACAAACACATTCAACACTTCCTGTGTTGCACATTATGACCGCGCTTGTTCATTAGCAACAGCTGAAGCCCAGGGAGCAGTACCTCCCCAAGCAACTTCTTCTCGTTTAAATCTCTAAGGTCTCAAACGTCACTTCTTTCACTGCTCTTGTGGAGGCTTGTATTCTCCATGAGGTCCGCATTGAGCCCCAGCCTCCATCTCACGAACTTTCAAAACATCTCTGCCGTCACCTGCGCTGTCTCGTGGCAGCCAGGGTAGTGGACCAAACCTAGAGAGGGGACAGCGCATCAACGGAACCCTCGGTTCCTGGTCACCGGGGGCTCATTTCCCTTACTGGAGCGTTTCTTCTCCCTCAGCCTTGACAGTGATGCTTTTGGACTATCTAAATTGCCACAAACATTCCAAAAAAGGGTTTGGGCTGTTCTATGGTGGCCACTGCTGTGTGACTGATATCCCTCCCTGGTCCCCGACATTGCTGGCTTCATCTGCCATGCTGCCTGTAGAGACACATGGTCAGAGAACTCAGGGCTGTTTGCAAGCCATCTTTCCCTCCCCCCCTGCATGGTTTCTGCCTGACACCTCAGCAACTGTGACATTTCCCCAGAGAGGAACCCCATTTTCCAGTGGTCCCCACCTCATCAGTATCAGGGCAGGAGGGCCTAGGCACCAGCGCCCATCTTGCACCTGTGAGTTATGTCGGTTTACAAGAGCATCTTCCTAACCCACTGTCCTCCACCAAAAACTCTTCAGGCCAGGGATCCCATGTCCCTCACTCTGCTCCAGTGGCCAGGCAGAGGCCCACACCAGCCCTGAACGATCGTAAGAAAAGCCAGAATTCACAAGCACTGGGAAAAGTTCAGAGATGAACCAAGGAAAGTGGCCTCCCCGCCTCCACTCCAACGTCGGACCACCAGTGCCCCTGGGAGTCCGAAGGAGCGCTGTCTCCACCTGGGTATCCCCAGGCTGCTGCATTAAGGGGAGAAGGGAGGCTAATAAGAGGAGGAAGCTGGGCACATCCAGGCACCAAGACCCCAATATTGCACTGATCCTCCCACACCACAGCACGACCGCAAAGGCCTACCTGCTTTCAAAAAAGCCCGCAAACTAGGTATTTTATTCAACCTGATGGACACAGATTGTTCACGGCAGGAAAACAAAAACCACTACAGCGGCTAGCTAGACTTAGGCTTAACCCCTTCCTGTGCAGTGGGCTCTGTGGAAGCTGGCATGGCAGAGTCTGAAATGAAACCCACTTGCTCTCAGACCAAATTAGAAACCCCTGTGAATGGAGCCCCGCCTCAGCCCCAAGAGCTGGGGGCTGACAGGCACCAGTGCAGCAGGGCTGGGAGACACGCCGGCAGTGGAAAGATGCCGGAAGGCATCTGCGTGCAGGCAGCGGGGGATAGTCTTCCATCCTTCGAAAAAATCATGTGATTAAACCAGGACTCTGAACAGGATTAAAAATCCATCCTCTGACAAAGGCTTTACTGATAATTTTCCATACAGTTAGTCAAAAAATAAAAAAATACAGAACACAGCAGACAGTATTTCATACACTAGAAGCCGACACGACAGGAGTCCCTTCTCATCACGGTAAGAAAAAAACAAAAACCGAAAAACCCAAACCTAAGAACTTAGTTTTTGGTGGGGAGACAGGACTTTGGCCCCCTACCAAATGAAATGGAGTAACCCAGCAGAGAATTCAAATCGAGGGTGCGCGACGGGCCAGGGGGTGCAGGGCAGCGGTGGTCAGATGTTAAAGAACTGCTTTCGTGACAGACAGGCTGTGGAGCAGCCAGGCTTGGGCTAGGCCGCGTCTCTCACGATGACTATCACCATGTGCTCCTCCTCCAGCTTGCCCAATGTCCTCAGCGCCGACTGGAGGTACTGCTGCGAGAAGTCACAGGGCGGGAAGGCGTAGAGCATGCCTGTGCCGTCTCTGCCCTTGGATCCACCCACCGGCAGGCTGATCACCCCTGCAGCCTGCTTCTGTTTCAAGTAGGAGACCAGGTTCCTGAGAAGCCGCCTCTGTAGGCCAGGCTCCACCGCAGGCATCCCCTCAGAGCCAGGCCCACTGGGGGTCGCCTGCGTGGCCAGGAGCACTGCGTAGCCATTGGGGCTCCCCTGCTTGATGCGTCGTGTGACCTCGTCGAGCTTGGGTTGGTCCAGGCGAAGGCGCTGGGCAATCTTCAGCTGGGTCAGCTTACTCCCGGAAGTATGGTCTTTCAGGAGACTGCTGATCACCCCCTGGTCCCCCTCCAGGATGTGCATAGATGTCGGGAAGCAGCTGTTTTTCAACACCAGAAGCCCGTTCCAGCCCAGCTGCAGCGTCTGGGCATACTCTGAGAGATTCTTGAGCTTTCTGGTCTCGTGTTTTGGCTCTTCCAGAGGTCTGGGCTCGGCCTCAGTGGTCCGATGATTGCGCTCGCCCTCTCGCGTCTTCTTCCCGTGGGAAGAGTCGGGAGCCTCGTGGTGGTGGTGGTGGCTCCGCTCCTCCGCCCCGTGTCGGCTGTTGCTGAGGGAGTTGCTGCCGGACTCCTTGGTCCCTTCACTGGAATGGTTTTCTTTGCGGCTACGCTCCGGGGTGCGGTCGGAGCCTCGGTCCGCAGGCTGCCCACCACCCTTGGTCCTGCTCCGTTCCTCGTAAGGGGAGTGGGTGGCCCTTCCGCGATCACTGGAGAGGCTCCGGCGCTTCCGCCTGTCCTCCCAGGCCTTGGGCAGGCCCCGGTCCCCATCTCCCCAGCGCTCACCACTCCGGCTGCGCACTGAGCGGCTGTAGCCCTCGAGGCTGTTTCGGCGGTCAGAGCTTTTACTGGGGCTGGTCCAGTCCCCTTCCAAAAAGGTCCGCTCTCGATCTGAGTACAGGAGGTGCGGAGGGGTCCTGTCCCGCACCCGCAGGTCGGCATCCAGGTTCCGGTGCCGAGTATACCCGTCCGGGAGTAGCTCATAGTGCACAGGGAGGGGGGAGGGCTGGTACTGCTGGGGATACCGCGTCTCCTCTGCTTTGGCAAAATCCACACGCAGCCTGCGGTCCGGACCCCCCAAGGGAAAGCCCCTCATTTTAGCACAGGCGGCCTGGGCTGCGTCCAAGCTCTCGTACTGGATGTAGGCAAAGCTATCTCCCTTGACATGATCAATGGTCCGAATGCTCCCAAAACGGTCAAACTCCCGGGCCAGAGCCGCCAGTGAGGTGTTAGGTCCCAAGCCACCCACCCAGAGGCGCGTAGTGGGGTTGGCTTTGCCGTACCCTATCTTAATGGGATTGCGGCCTATCACCCGACCCGACATGCCCACCTTGGCCCGGTGGGCCATGTCTAGGTTCTGGAACTTGAGGAAGGCATACGCACCGCCCTGCCCACGGGCGGGTCTCTTGATGACCACCTCCTCAATGATGCCGTACTTCTCGAAAGCCCGTCGCAGCTCCACCTCTGACACGCTGTGGTCCAAATTCCCAATGAAGAGGTTGCGCGTGGCCCGCTGGTCGTCCTCGGGCATCAGGTCCTCCTCGCACACGGCCGGGTAGCCATAGGGTCGCCCGCGGTCGTCGTACAGCCCGTAGTAGTCCAAGGCCCGTTCCCGAGACAGGCCTACGGCGGCGGCGGCGGCAGCCGCATCTAGAGCAAAGGCTGCGGCAGCGTGGCGGGCGCGGGGCTCCCGCAGCGGAGGGGCAGCAACCGGGGACAGCGAACGCTGCTTGTACTGGTAGCCGCCGTGCAGCGGGAGGTAGCCGAGCGGGTCTGCGGGCGCAGGCGGGCCCGGGGGCGGAGTGGAGGCGGCAGCGCTGCTGCTGCTGCTGCNGGGCACAGAAATCCAAAACCTGTAGTTTCTAGGGTGGGAACAGGCTCCTTACAGCAACAGGGCCCACCCTCCGCTTGGGCATTCGAGTACGCAGAGGGGTGTAAGGGCAGGGTCACAGAGCCAAGGGCCAAGAGAAGGCCGAACCCAGCGGCTACTGTTTGCCATGCTTACCTCTCCCTGGCCAGTGCTCTCGTATCCACCTCCATGGTGGTGACACGAAGAGGAAATCCTGTTCGGTGCCAAACCCCCTCAGGAAAACTTTCATTTTCCATGTAGAGTTAACCAGTGGTTTCACAAGACCTGACCCAACTTAAGCCACAGAAACCATGGCGTGGGGAAGAGCGCATGCGCGTCTTCTGCCCTCCCACGACCAGAAGCCTTTGCGAGGAGCGCCGGCAGCAGCTAACGCAGGTGTACTAGATTAACGTCTTACAACAAACACCTGTTAACGTTCCAGGTCTCCTAGGCAGCTTCTAGGAGTTAACCCTTTTAAAGATAACCTTGGGGATCACCCTCGGGTAGCAGTTGGGCTGTCTTCCCTGTTTGGTGTAGCCTGGAGGACACAGAGGCCACTAGAACACAGCTGCTAGGTTGAAACAGCTTCATCTATTAAGATTTCTGGCTCTAGCCATGCAGTTTCTCGTAACCTTTCAGGGGCTCAGAAAACTTTGATAACAGCCCATCTAATTCCTCCAAATAGGGAACACCTGGCCTAAGTGCATGGCCTGCTGCTCACAGCCATTAGTGGACCCCACAGCCGGCTGAGGGCCCTTTACGTTGGCAACCTGAATTTAGGAACTGCACAAATGATGTGACCCGAGGTCACAGCATGCACGCACTGTTTCTTAGTCCTCCCCTTGTGGTGGTCTCTGAGGACACGAGGAGTACTCCACTGAGTCACAGTTCATGCTGGTCATTGGGTTTCCCATGCACCAACCCCAAAAAGGGCAACTAAAAAACCAGACTCCAGGGACACCCTTCCAGGACTTCAACTGTTAGGCTTATCTTGGGTAAACAAAGCAAAAGACAGCTTTTCACTGGCTCTTTGTACAAACCAGTTCCTGCCAGTCTTGCAAAATCCCAACTAGGTACCAGAGGCTTAGGGCTGACACTGGACCACAAACTGAGTTGAGCAAGCAGATGGCCAAATCTGGACAGTGGCTGATGGAGGTAGCCAGGCCATGAGTATCTTCAGAAATGTGACAGTACTGAACATACTTAGTTACTGAAGTCATCACTGCAGAAAACTGCATTAAACCCCAGTCTTGCTTGCAACTCAGCCCCATGCCAGCCCCCTCTCTAGATAGTCCCTGTGGGCTGGGGGTTATCAAGCCCCACCTCCTCCCTGAGAACCTCTCCACTCTTGCACAGCCCTGCAGGCCCCATGTCCTGTCCTGGCAGTCCAGCATTGACTGGTAGTTGAGGGACAAATGTGAATATACCTGAAAACTCTTTGTAAACCGGAAAGCATAAACTGGTGAAATCTTCATCATGGGTAAAACCCTATTTCAGTATTCACTTTAATTCTTCAAGGACAGCTAGAAATTTTCTTCGTTTAATAAAAAAATCCCAGACATACTTTGAAGTCCTAGAGTAAATGGACAACAGAACAAAGTGAATCTCCCCTAAGGGGACGCTGTACACCCAGCATCATCAGGAAAGCTCCAGGCTTCACACCTGACTTTGTCAGGAGCCTGCCTAAAAAATAAATTACAAAAAGGCTGTTTGGGGTAGACACAAATGAAGTGTTTTCTCCCTCAGGAGCAGCAGGGATTGAGCCGACTACAAATCAGTCCGTGAACTAGCTGCCTTGGGAGCATATTTAGGCATCAGTTCATTAATCTTCCGGATGTAGTCAGACTTTTCCGCACAGCCTTTGCACGTCTCCCCCCAGTCGTCCAGGATCTTCTTTAGCTCTTTAACTCGGAGCTTCTTCAGGTCCACTGTGCTCAGGTCGATCTGTTTGTCTGGAGGAGAGAGCAGGGAGAATAACCAGCTGGGTGGGAGCAACTGTGGACCCCAACAGTCCTTGCACAGCCAAACTGTCACTTAAAACAAGCAGACCTACTGACTGTAGGGGGAGAGGTGCATGCAAGTATCAGTGCCCAGTGCCCCCAGGACAGGGACTGGCCCAGGCTCCTTCACCAGGAAAGCAGGTCTCACACTGACAGTGTACACCCCAGACATGCAGTGCCAGCAGGGACAGATGGAGGCCACAATGTGTTCCTTACAGAAGGAACCTTCTAGGAGGAATGTGGTGCCCACTCCAAGTGCCTCTTATTAAACAGTCACGGTAGAGCTCGTGGCACTGGAGAATGAGCGTTCTAGGGTGACAGAGCAGACAGATCCCCTAGCCTGTTTCCCAACACAGACCCTGGTCGGGCTCTTGAATTAGGAGCTTACTCCCCATGACCACCTGTGATCACAGAGAGACCTTGTGCCAGAAGCACTGAACTAGGATCACTCTCAGAAGATCAGTTACCCTTGACACAACGGGTAAAATGCAGCCCTTGGACACTCAATTCGTGGTAAAACATGCTGGTGCTGTTTCAGTTTTATGGAAGAGAACAACTCTTCCTGGCCCCGATTCTTTCTGAAGACCTGAACTGTTTTTCCCACTGGGAACTTCTTCAGCAAAAGGGGTGCTGTGTGCCCATAACCTTAGGCTTTCCTGTTAGGACACAGCTGTTCTTTTCAAAATAGTCAAGTCACTCAGCCTTCAGAGTGTGCAGTCAGGACAAGCTTATCAAAGCCAAGTCAGACGACATCCCTTCTCTGCTCAAATCCCAACATTCTCATCTTCCCACAGACTAAGCCCCAAGTCTTCACCAACATGCAAGGCCCTCTGTGGCCTGCCCCCACTTGGCGTGGCACTGCCTGCCTTTGCATCTGCCTGTGTCCTCTGCCTAAAATGCTCTTCCCTTAGCTGTGCCAGTGGCTAACCCCCCACGTCCTTTGCAAAGTCTGTTGAAATGTCACCTCCTGGGCTTCCCTGATAGCTCAGTTGGTAAAGAAGCCACCTGAAATGCAGGAGACCCCAGTTCGACTCCTGGGTCGGGAAGATCTGCTGGAGCAATGTGGGAGACCTGGGTTTGATCCCTGGGTTGGGAAGAGCCCCTGGAGAAGAGAAAGGCTACCCACTCCAGTATTGTGGCCTGGAGAATTCCATGGACTATACAGTCCATGGGGTGCAAAGCGTCAGACACGACTGAGCGACTTGCACTTTCACTGAGGCGGATTCTGACCTCCATCCACCAGGATGCAAGGCTGAGTCTGTGCCCCTCAACCTTGCTACGTAACTCACTTATGAAGACTCTAGTTTATCACCTGCCTACCCCAGCTAGAAAGTACACTTCATTAATACCTGAGCACAGAGAGGGTTCAGTGTTTGGTTAAATAATGCCACACTCACCATACTTCAGTTCACAGATCTGACTGTCTTTCTTCTTGAGCTTCTCACAGATCTTCTCCACAGGGATGTGGTGGGACAGGGGCTTGGACACCTCGTTGATGATCTTGGTGGCTGCATCCTCTGTGGCCCCAATGTAGTAGCACTGTGCAAAAAAGGACAATGGCGTTCAGGAGGTGCCCCTTGAGAGCTATCTCCTCCAAGGCACACTGACATATTCTGTCTCTGCCAGGACCTCATTTCCCCACGCCCCGCCTGTACTGGCAGTCAGATTCAGCATAAACCCCAGGCTCTTAGTACACACTTGGTCCCAGAGCTGACAGCCACCAGATGAATTTAAAAGTCACCAAGGTTCAAACCTTTAAACAGAAAGACAAACCAGAGACTGCCAGGGAAGCTAAGGCTACCAAAACTATTGTTTCATGAGGGCTCTTATACTTAATTCAGCCCTAGCCTCCCCTGTGCCCATTCCATCATCATCATCGGTCCTCACTCATGCCAAGATTGCTCTGGCTCTGGGCACTCACATTGGCTGTTCCCTCTGCCTGTAATGTTCTTTCCCCCTCCATAATGATGACCCTGTCTCAGAAAAATCCTTGACTACTGTCTAAGTTAGTGCTCACCCTCTTGACCATAACCTCCTGGTCCATTTTCTGCACAACTTGCATCCCACTGCCATCATTTGCCTGTCACCGCTCTCCTCTGATATTTCCGGTGTCCAGCACACAGTAGGTGCTTAATCAACACTAAGAGGATAACATCCCAACAGCCAAATACAGAATGCACTTCAGACCCACATTAGTTCACTGACAGAACAGCTGGCCTCCTCCATAGACCAGTGGGCGGGGTCTTGTACTTCCAGGCCTGGGAAGTGGATACTTAAAACGCTGGCCAGGGCCAGCCTGGGGAGGGCCAAACAGCTACTTACCAACCGATTCTCTTTGCCTCTTGCTTCACGGCAGAACTTTATAAGTTCTTTTTCAATAGAGGCTGGAGAGAATGTGACATCTTTGTCTTTGAGGTCCTGGTAAAATCTTCCCAGATAAGAAATACAAACTGAAAAAGAGAAAGAAGGAAGATGCTCCAGTCATCACCAAGTTGCAGGCCAATTCACCAGGCCGGAACTCCAGCAGCAATTTTAACAGGAGACAAGGAGAAAAGGGGAGTTTTTCTACCACCAGATTTTCTCGGGTGCCCACAGGTAGACAGAACCGTGCTCCGGGTTGCTGGGTCCCCTAGTACACCCAGGGGATGCGGGGAACGAGCATCACCCAATGACCCACAAACAGCTCCTCCCTGCTCTTTCCATAAAGTTTAAACTCAGACTGAACACGTGTCCTTGAGATAGGCTCACTGTGACCTCATAAATTGACAAACTAGAGGCCGAAGAGACAAAAACGATGCAAACGCTACTCATTTCCAAATGCAACACCGAACCCCAACGTGAATCTTTGCAACCCTAACACACCAGGCGCCTTGCCCACGGGCGGCCCTCAGGACTCCCCACCTTAGCCAGAACCGCTCCCAGGAGCTTCTGCCCAGTAATGGTAAAGGACCAAAACTCCGGCGTTATCTGTTTCAGGCCAAACTGTCTGTACGATCTAGTCCTAACTTCCTCGTCAGACCAATGTTTTTTAGGCCCAAGAAATGTTTTCTAGAACCAGCGTTGGTCCCTCCTCTGGCAGACCCCACTGGGGCCGGCCGCCCCCGCCCGCATTAGCCCCAGCCTCTTAGCCTTTCGGTGGTTTGGATGAGTTCAGCGCCGCCGCCAGGCCGGCCATAGCGCTCGGACCCCAACTCCACCTTACCTTCGCAGTCACCCGGTCGCAGCGCCCGGCTGGCCGGCAGCACGCTCAGAGCCAGCGCCACGGCCAGTCCGTGGGTGGCCCACANTCAGCCTTCAGAGTGTGCAGTCAGGACAAGCTTATCAAAGCCAAGTCAGACGACATCCCTTCTCTGCTCAAATCCCAACATTCTCATCTTCCCACAGACTAAGCCCCAAGTCTTCACCAACATGCAAGGCCCTCTGTGGCCTGCCCCCACTTGGCGTGGCACTGCCTGCCTTTGCATCTGCCTGTGTCCTCTGCCTAAAATGCTCTTCCCTTAGCTGTGCCAGTGGCTAACCCCCCACGTCCTTTGCAAAGTCTGTTGAAATGTCACCTCCTGGGCTTCCCTGATAGCTCAGTTGGTAAAGAAGCCACCTGAAATGCAGGAGACCCCAGTTCGACTCCTGGGTCGGGAAGATCTGCTGGAGCAATGTGGGAGACCTGGGTTTGATCCCTGGGTTGGGAAGAGCCCCTGGAGAAGAGAAAGGCTACCCACTCCAGTATTGTGGCCTGGAGAATTCCATGGACTATACAGTCCATGGGGTGCAAAGCGTCAGACACGACTGAGCGACTTGCACTTTCACTGAGGCGGATTCTGACCTCCATCCACCAGGATGCAAGGCTGAGTCTGTGCCCCTCAACCTTGCTACGTAACTCACTTATGAAGACTCTAGTTTATCACCTGCCTACCCCAGCTAGAAAGTACACTTCATTAATACCTGAGCACAGAGAGGGTTCAGTGTTTGGTTAAATAATGCCACACTCACCATACTTCAGTTCACAGATCTGACTGTCTTTCTTCTTGAGCTTCTCACAGATCTTCTCCACAGGGATGTGGTGGGACAGGGGCTTGGACACCTCGTTGATGATCTTGGTGGCTGCATCCTCTGTGGCCCCAATGTAGTAGCACTGTGCAAAAAAGGACAATGGCGTTCAGGAGGTGCCCCTTGAGAGCTATCTCCTCCAAGGCACACTGACATATTCTGTCTCTGCCAGGACCTCATTTCCCCACGCCCCGCCTGTACTGGCAGTCAGATTCAGCATAAACCCCAGGCTCTTAGTACACACTTGGTCCCAGAGCTGACAGCCACCAGATGAATTTAAAAGTCACCAAGGTTCAAACCTTTAAACAGAAAGACAAACCAGAGACTGCCAGGGAAGCTAAGGCTACCAAAACTATTGTTTCATGAGGGCTCTTATACTTAATTCAGCCCTAGCCTCCCCTGTGCCCATTCCATCATCATCATCGGTCCTCACTCATGCCAAGATTGCTCTGGCTCTGGGCACTCACATTGGCTGTTCCCTCTGCCTGTAATGTTCTTTCCCCCTCCATAATGATGACCCTGTCTCAGAAAAATCCTTGACTACTGTCTAAGTTAGTGCTCACCCTCTTGACCATAACCTCCTGGTCCATTTTCTGCACAACTTGCATCCCACTGCCATCATTTGCCTGTCACCGCTCTCCTCTGATATTTCCGGTGTCCAGCACACAGTAGGTGCTTAATCAACACTAAGAGGATAACATCCCAACAGCCAAATACAGAATGCACTTCAGACCCACATTAGTTCACTGACAGAACAGCTGGCCTCCTCCATAGACCAGTGGGCGGGGTCTTGTACTTCCAGGCCTGGGAAGTGGATACTTAAAACGCTGGCCAGGGCCAGCCTGGGGAGGGCCAAACAGCTACTTACCAACCGATTCTCTTTGCCTCTTGCTTCACGGCAGAACTTTATAAGTTCTTTTTCAATAGAGGCTGGAGAGAATGTGACATCTTTGTCTTTGAGGTCCTGGTAAAATCTTCCCAGATAAGAAATACAAACTGAAAAAGAGAAAGAAGGAAGATGCTCCAGTCATCACCAAGTTGCAGGCCAATTCACCAGGCCGGAACTCCAGCAGCAATTTTAACAGGAGACAAGGAGAAAAGGGGAGTTTTTCTACCACCAGATTTTCTCGGGTGCCCACAGGTAGACAGAACCGTGCTCCGGGTTGCTGGGTCCCCTAGTACACCCAGGGGATGCGGGGAACGAGCATCACCCAATGACCCACAAACAGCTCCTCCCTGCTCTTTCCATAAAGTTTAAACTCAGACTGAACACGTGTCCTTGAGATAGGCTCACTGTGACCTCATAAATTGACAAACTAGAGGCCGAAGAGACAAAAACGATGCAAACGCTACTCATTTCCAAATGCAACACCGAACCCCAACGTGAATCTTTGCAACCCTAACACACCAGGCGCCTTGCCCACGGGCGGCCCTCAGGACTCCCCACCTTAGCCAGAACCGCTCCCAGGAGCTTCTGCCCAGTAATGGTAAAGGACCAAAACTCCGGCGTTATCTGTTTCAGGCCAAACTGTCTGTACGATCTAGTCCTAACTTCCTCGTCAGACCAATGTTTTTTAGGCCCAAGAAATGTTTTCTAGAACCAGCGTTGGTCCCTCCTCTGGCAGACCCCACTGGGGCCGGCCGCCCCCGCCCGCATTAGCCCCAGCCTCTTAGCCTTTCGGTGGTTTGGATGAGTTCAGCGCCGCCGCCAGGCCGGCCATAGCGCTCGGACCCCAACTCCACCTTACCTTCGCAGTCACCCGGTCGCAGCGCCCGGCTGGCCGGCAGCACGCTCAGAGCCAGCGCCACGGCCAGTCCGTGGGTGGCCCACATCGTCCAAAACCCGCTGCCTCTACCGCTTTCGCCGGACTGAACCGCGCCCGCCGTGAGGCGCAGCCCCCAGGTCCCGGCCGCGCGCCGTGGGTCCCTATTGGCTGGCGCCCCCCACGCTCTCCCACACACCGTTCTCCCATTGGTCCACGCGCCTCGGAGCCCAGAAGAGCGGCTCCACGCTACCCTTCCTCATTGGCTGATGGCGTCGCCCGCCCTCCGCCCTAGACAGTTGTCGACCGCTGATTGAACCGGGGCTGCTCGCAGGAAGAGGCCGCAGAGGCGGCGGAAGCAGTTCAGTCGCCATCTTTGCTAGGGGCAGGGGTTGAGGCCGAGGCGGAGCCCCATCAGGCTGGAGTGGAATTCGGCCGCTGCCCCGCGCCCGCACAGTTGCTCTGTGTACCCTCTGTTCTGGGCCCCAAGTCCTCCCGAAGAACCCCACGGACTTCTCCGCTGTGGTCCCGACTCGTGGTGCAGGTCAGGGGCTCTGTGGTCAGCCGCAACCCAACAGGCAGGGAGGGCGGCTGGCCGTAGGCAAGGCTCCGAAGAAGTTTCTTTCCTTTTTCTTAAGGGACCAGGTGGGCTGGGGAACCAGCCTTTGGGGAACCGCTGAGGAGAGTCCAGATTGCCCCGACAGGTAGACAGGAGGACCCAGTCGGGGCGGAGAGATGTCGGGTAGGTAGGAGGGGGGCCCGGAGGAGGGGCTCCCCTCCAGGCTGCCTTCCAGAGCTCAGAGGGGCGCCTGGCCAGGACTGGTTGCCTGGCTTTGAGTTCGGAAGCATCCCGCTTTACTGGGGAGATTGGCGGCTTCGGAGGTTTGTCCTCCACGCCAGAAAGACCCCTTCTTCCCCCTTTTACTGACAAGCCTCGGGAGCCTGGCCGAGGTGGCTGGTTCTCTCTTGCTTTCCAGCTGAGCGCTCTGCGCCCTTGGCTGCCCTCCTTTCCGGTCCAAGTCTTGTCTCCCTGTGCTTGAAGGCCGGACGTGGGAAAGGTTGGCTCTGTGCTCAGGACGGAAAAGAGATTTTTATGGGGCTAAAAGGGCTTGGAGCCCAGCGACAAGGGTTGGAGAGGGGCACTTTGCGGCTGCTCCCATTCAGTGAATTCAGTGGGTCAGTATCAGGTATTCATCTTTAATTCACATAACAGCAGTCAAGGGAGTGGGGAAAGGGGGGAAGTCAAGTGGCAGATATTTACATCTAAAATTCACATTACTTGCTGGATTGAGAACATGCTACCACAATATATACAGTAAAATACTTTTTGGGGACACTAGTACAAATTTTTTTTTTTTTTCTTTTAACTTTGCTTTCTGATACAGGTAAGACCATTAAGTCACTTCTTATTTTAAACATAAATACACAAAAGAAATGGTTAGAAGTTTTCTTATTTTAAATAAGCACAGAATGCCAGAGGTTAAAAACACATTTATAGGGCTGAATACCAACTGGACAGCACACTCTATACATTTTTTGCTCAAATTCCTGTACAAATACACAGCATTCAAATAGGTATTTACAAATAAGCTTGAAAGAATGAAAATCAGTATTTCACAATCTTTTCAGAGAATTCTCATCTCTGGCCTCCCACTTCCCTTCAGACTGGCTGATTCTCCAAGGAAAGGAATTTGGAATATGTCCTTTTCATTGAATTTGGGAAAATGGAGAGGGAAAAGACAAACCTGGCTCACCCTGTAGAAGGCAAGACCAGACAAACCCACACTCCCCTCTCTACCCTCTCAAGCCACCAGGTGGAGAAGGAAGATGTTCTTACAGGAGGACTGCCTTGTCCAGGGGGTGAGGTTCAGGAGTGCCCTAAAACCTAAATACGAACTATCTAAAAAATCCAAAGCTACTCCCCGACTGTTACACTTGGGAACACAGATGGTTCAGGCCTGCCTGGACTGACTCACTCTGCTTGGAGTCACCCTTCAAGTATCAGAAAGGACCTACACTGGTGATAAAACACTCCCAGACACCTTGAAGGTAACGTGGCCCCCCATCTTAGCTCATAAGTTACTTGCTGGCATTCCTGTTAAACAAGTGGGCATTTGTTTACAAGTGAAAGACGCCCTAACCAGGGAAGTCAGATGGGCCAGTGGAAGAGGAACTAACGGAAAACGTACCTGCTCTACGAGGAGAAGGCAGCCTTGTGACTGTCAAGTTGTGAACTCAAGCAAATAAATGTTTTGTAGACTTTTTAAAAGTAACTTAGAAGCACCCTGGTAAAATACTATTGCCACCCCACCCTATTCCCCCAACTAATAAGCCAAGAGGAAAATCAGTGCCCTGACCTGAAAGTTTCCTATAAAGACACCACTGCCTTCTGCCCAACAGACTGGGGAGGCTGGAGAAACTGCCCTCCTGCTCACCCTGAACCCTGAGTGGTAGTCCCATGGGCCTGGAGCTGGGATTGTGCACTTGGCAACTGGGAGGGGTAATTCAACCTGCGTGGCTTTCTGCTTCTAGGAGGAGGAGTCCCCTTCCCCGCCAACTGCGCTTTTTACCCAGGAGCTTGCTGAACCTGATTGCAAGTCCTCAGGCCTTCAGAGCCTGGCTGGGCAGCCACCCCGCTGCTCAGAGGTAGTGCTGAAAATCCCTGATTCAGGAGCTGGAGGACACGCACGCTGGCCGAAAGCTCAGAGGATTTCCGGCCCTGCCACACCCCAGCCTCACTCTTACCAGCTTGTCTCTCAACACATGGCTGCCCGGGCCCTGGGGAGGAAAGTGGTGAGGGCAGTCCCTCTGGCTCCAACCCCCACTCAAGCTCCAGAGGCTAGGAGATGACCACTGCAGATCCATGCACCAGGGGGCTCCTGCAGGGCATGGGGTATGTCAAGAGTGGAGGGGAGCAAAGGGTCAGAAATAGAAACGATGGAGGGGAAATCCAAGGTGGAGAAGGAGGCGGGGCTGGCCCACAGAAGCCTGGCAGTAGGCCCGGGGCATGCAGTTAGGCTGTCACATGCCTGTGCCGGCAGGTTGGCCTCGCCAGCCCCAGGGGCACACTCCTGGATGGAAGAGCAGGCATTTGTGCAAAATGGCTGGTAGCTCCCTTGTCCACCTGTGACAGTCCACGTGATCCTTGCAATCCCTGAATACAACCATGAGCTCTTCTGTCTACGCAGCAAAGGAAGAGGTCCCTAGTGCAATTTCCATTCTGTGCATTGCTGCCCTGGAGGGAGGCCCTGGGCTCCTGCCCCAGGGGCCCCGCGAAGCTATGAAGCAGTTCTGTGGTGCAGTATCTCCATCTAGCTCCATGTGGTCTGAAACTGCGGGAGGAAGACAGCATCTGCTGCACAAAGGAAAGAGGACAACCCATAGAAATGGAAATGTAGAAAATGAAATAAAAAGAGAAGCCACAACCCTCATGCTGCTGTGGCCTCTGCACATGGCAACACACGAGTTCACGGCAGTAGAACGTAGACTCGGGTTCTCTCCTGAGTGCCAGGCCTCGGGCTCCTGCGGGGGGACTTGCTTTTCTGACCCGGAGGGGCTGGGCAAGCCGCTCACTGACGGTGGTGTCCCAGCTGCCTCCCTGCCCTCACTGTTCCCCTCGGCTGTGCTCCCAGGCCATGCGTGCCTGTTCTTCCTTGGTGCTCCCGGGAGGCAGCGAGGCCTTGCGATGCAGGCCCCGAGGCCTCTCGGCCTCCTCTCGCAGCAGCACACCCTCGTCATGCTCCAGGGCCGGCAGGCGGGGGTGGTAGGGCTTGGGTGGCAGCGCGGGCGGGTCCATGGGGTCCTGAGGGATGACACATCCCGGGGCCGAGTGGCTTCGGCACGGCTGGGCCTTGATGGAGTCCAGGACGGCGGACTCGGAGAGGCTGTAGTGGACGGGGAGGTAAGGTGGGTCAAGGTCTTCGTCAGCGTTCCAGGCCTGGCTTGGCATGGAGTCCATGGTGTCGGTTCGAGGAGGGGCCTCCGAGGAGTGCCCAAAGTTACTCTCGCTTAGGGAAGACACGCCGCTGCTGGCACTGCCAGACAGCGTAGAGTTGCTGCCATCCAGGCCTGACTGGGGGCTGGTCGGGGAGGCTGGGATAGGGTGCAGGGGCGACTGTGAAAGAAAAGGAAGAAGTGTGAAAATCGCTCTTCCCAGACAGGCTGACATGCTCGCCTGAAGCAGAGAAGGCCCAGAGCCTCCTGTATTAATGAGTTTAAAATTCTCATCAGCAGCATATTTCTTGTTTTGCCATCAGCAAGCCCCTGCCTTCCTCCTGGCCCCAGCAAGCCTATGGAGCCCCAGAATCACCTGCATTTCTGTGGCCCCCCAAATGGCCCCGCTTTTGTGCCCTGTGAAGCCAGGTCCCAGGCTTCTGGCTGTGGCTCTAGGGGCACAGACAGAAGGGGCCGGGTTGGTAGGCCTGTTGGGGAGGGCAGAAAGAACCCTAGAGGGCCATGGACCAGATGAGTGCCTTCTGCTGCTAAAATCTGTGAGTCTTCTCCAATTTGCAGAAAAATTAATGAGTTTTGTATCTGATGCTTGGTATCTGATGCTTCTCATTTTGAGTGGACTCCAGTTTAAAGTGCTCTATGACCTCCCACAGCTAACATTTCCTCATGTTGTGAACTGTGGTGTGTTGATATCTACCCCCTGGCTTCTCACTGCTCTTGGCTCACACACTGGGTACCGTATGTTGCTGTCTACAGGACCCTCTGACCTCTCCACCCCCATCACGTCTGTTACAGGACACATGGGTTACCTGTACCCCAAGTATGACTCTGGACACTCCCAGCTTCTGTCAGGCTGGGCTGTCGGGAGGAACAGGGGAGGCAGACCTCAGCGGTCTCTCCCCTCACAGCCTGGGGGCTGTCACTTCAGAACATTACCTTGCGCAAGGTCCGGGCGGGGAGGGCTGGGGGGGTGTCACCCAAGGGGTGGTGGAAGGCGTCGAAGTGCAGGGAGTAGTGACCTGCAGAGGACACAGAAGCAGAGCCTCAGTTGGGCCCTTGGGCTGCATCACCGCAGAGCTGGCGGGGCCAACTGCACAGACGGGAATCTCCTGCGACCCCTCGGCACTGGAAGCCATGGGAAAACCTCTCTTCAATGATATTCTTCAAAACACAGGCTGCTGGAGTAAAGACACCCATGCCACACAGGAGATCGAGAAGTCCGAGTGCATCAGAGCCCACAGAATGACAGACCATAGACAGCAGTGGCCCTCTGCCTGCTGTGGGGCGATGACAGCCTGGGGAGTCTCGCGCTTGGCACAGTCATTTCTGACGTCTTCAGCTTCCGCGGTCAGGAAGGCCTTACTGAGTGTACCTGCTGCACTTGGAGACCTCACTGACCCCAAGGCTGTGGTGAGGGGGTTCTTTCTCAGCTGAGTCGGCTCTTCTTCTCAGCCCGGAGGGCTCCTGCCCTCACCCCTGAGCAGGATCTGACACTGGGGACTACCTGGGGGACCCGCTGGAGGTCTTCTTACCATGCAGCAGGCTTCGGGGAGGCACTGGGGGGGCCAGGATGCACCCCGTGTGGGCAGACAGGAAGGGCTGGGCCTCTCGGGCTCCGCTATCCAGGCTCCAGCTGCTGGGGGCTGCTGGCACCGCTGAAGGGCGAAAACAGATGGCATGAAGGGAGGTTACTTCTTGAGCCAGCCTCTGGGCGGCGGGGGGGAAGTCCTCTACTACTGCCTGGGCCTTCTCCAGGTGTGAACTCAGTACAGCACACACGGGCATGGCACGCCAGCTCCTGAGACAGGAAACATTGGCCCAGCAAGACAGAGTGGTGGCCCACGGGGAGAGTGGCTGCGGCAGACGCCACTGAAGAGGATGGCTACAGAGTCAGCTACTGTCTGAAAAGCACTAGGGAGGAGGCAAGACGAGAGGAGTACAGCGAGGAGGCAGCCTCCTGGGCTTGCTGGGAGGGAGAAAGAAAACAGGAGAGTGGAGCAGGCTGCTAAGACTGAGAGAAGAGGGAGAGGGAGATGCAGGTGAGTGAGTGCCCACGCACCCTATAGCTGCTGACCGAAGTCAAGAGTCAGGGCTCTCCCAGGGCCTGGTGCCATGGGAAAGCAGGGAGCAGGACGGGTGGGCAGCAGCGGATGCCCGTGTCCACAGCTGGTACATGGCCTTGGCCCTCAAAGAGCCTGTGGTAAGCTACAAGCTCTGCCCACCCCTGTTGCTTCTGAACCCACTGGCTGGGCCTGGGATGCTCAGGAGTTTCCTAGGCAGGACTGGTATTCATACAGTGCCTGCGGTGGGAAAGAGTATGAAGCCAGGGGTCAGGCCGGGTCCAGCAGGGACCTCTGCTTCCAGAGAGGATGGAGGGTGGTGGAGTCCCTGAGTGCTTTGAAGCATACAGGCCCAGTTCCTGGCACCCACATGCCATGGATAGAGTGGGCCCTGGACAAAGTAACAAGGTGTCCATCTGTGGACGGGAAGGAGTCCAGGGCTGGAACAGCGGCCCTTCAGTGACAGCTGAGAAGAAGAACTATAGGAGGGGAGGGGAGTGGGCGGGAATGGCTGGACCATGGGGTCTAAGGAGCAGCAGCGGATATGTGAATGCCATTGGCCAACTGCTAGAGAACCACCGCCACTGATGAGAACTATGCCCTTTCTCTGACAGAGCTCTCAGTATCCAGAGACAAGCGGCTGACCCACTGGCTTTGTTTTGAGGCAGTCACAGCTAAAGGGGACGTTGAGGAGGCTGGGGACTGGGCTTTTCCCACTCCAGGGCCTGAGTGGGAATGCAATGCCAGGGCCTAAAGGGCACCTGAGAGGCCCTGGGAAGGAAGGAGCCTGGCCTTTGAGGAGGATGTGGCCACCAGGGGCTGGGCCCCACATGGTTGAAGGGTGAGGTGGTGGGAGATATCCATCCTGGTCCTCCTCACTGGTGAAGAACGTCAGGCTAGACTCGGCTGCCTCACAGCCTCCCATCTCAGGAGTGTGGCTCAGTCTCATGGACTGGCTGACAGCGGTGGGGGCGGAGGGGAGAGGTGGCAGTGACTGGGTGGACAGGCATTCATTCTGACTCTGGTGAGTGCCAGAAGGATTCCACTGGAAAGCCTTCCCCAGAGAGCCTGAACCACCCTGAGACCAGGACAGGCCTACTCTCATACAGGCTCTCCCCAAGATGCGGCAGGAGCTTCCTGGTCCTTAGCACTAAGGCACCCTCTCCTGAAAAGAAAAAGTTCCATCTCCACAAAAAGCCATCACACCTCAAGGAGTAAGAAGCTTGGAGGCAGGTCTGGGCAGCTTCCCCAAAGGGGCTCTGACAGCCTGAATTCTCATGTGCACATCCTGGCCCTAGAGGAAGAGCAGGACTGCACAAATTCACCCACAAGACCTTAAAGGAAACAGCGGGCAGGAACGCTAGAGGGGAAGAAAGCTGGCATGGCTGCAGTGGTTTACAAAAGGCACCTGCCAGAGCCACTCCACGTCAACCAGAAATCATCCAGCTTGCC
The DNA here is from genome assembly GCA_006410615.1 of Neotragus moschatus. Lineage (NCBI taxonomy): Eukaryota > Metazoa > Chordata > Mammalia > Artiodactyla > Bovidae > Neotragus > Neotragus moschatus. The sequence goes on from SJYA01002770.1 coordinate 684,087, forward strand.
CTCGGCCTCCTGTTGACCAGTGAGGCCAGTGAACCTCTGCCATATAGCACCAGGGTTTCCTGGGTGGCTCAGTGGTAAAGAACCTGCCTGCCAATGCAGGAGATGCATGGTTCGATCCCTGGGTTGGGAAGATCCCCTGGAGAAGGAAATGCAACCCACTCCAGTATTCTCGCCTGAAAAGTCCCGTGGACAGAGGAGCCTGGCGGCCTACAGTCCGTGGGGCTGCAGACGTGAGAGCATGCGTGAACACACACCAGCGCACAGGGGCTGATGGAGAATCTCAGATGCTGCACCTATCCTAGGAGAGCACTGATGCTGCCTGTGTCCTGGCCTTTTCTCTCTCTGCTGTGGACCACCCACCAGTCTGAGGTCCCCTATGCACAGCAGCCTCCAGGGTCAACTGGCCTGGTCTGGGAGTCACTGCCTGGGAAAGAGAGATCCTTAAAATAAGAAGTGGAGCCCTCATGGGACTCAAGATCCCGACAATGAGAGAATGGTGACAAGTGTGCACAGCTCCTGCTCTGGAGGAGCAGCAGAGACCTGAGGAGTTATGACTCTGGTACTGGGTCCCCCAAGGCAAATGTCTAGCTCATTGCCTACTAAGCTCTGGCCTTGTGGCTCAAATGGGCTTGCTCTGGGCTCAGCCTTCGCTTTAAGACAACCCTCTTTCCTCCCCACACATGGTGGGTGGGCGTATCCAGCTTCTTGCTGCAGCTTGGTCTGAAGCCTGAAGCTCTTCTGGGTCTGGTGGGCGTCAGGTCCTGGTCTGGCTGCCAGTACCCACTTGAGCTCTGAGCCCGTCTGTGCTCTCAGCTAGATCTGCAACTGCTCCACAACTCCGGCAAAGATAAGCCACTGTGGTTTCCGGCCCTCAAGGCCACAAGAGCACTCGGTTTGGGGGCGCAAGTGCAGGGGTCCAGGAAAGCCATGTGTTTTAGGGATGTGCAACTCTGAGGCTAGGAAGGCGTCTTCAGCCAGAATCTTATCTCCATGCCCACTGTGGTCGAGCACCAGGCGCTGAGGCCTCCCAGGCACTGAGGTTGTGGAGCCTGGGTGTGTTCTCAAATACGACGTGGAGGTGCATCCTCCATGCTGAGTCAAGGAGAAGCAGTGACAGTGGGGACAGCAGACAGCAGACGACACATGGTGAGGAGGTGTGATGACATGACAATGGCTTTGGAGGGACACGTCCTGATGGGCCAGCAGGCTACAATGCTAGGGACCAAGAGTGCCCTAAACTTACCAGGTGGAGGAGAGGGGAACCTGCAGGGAGAGGGGCTGATAGGCTAGGCCTGGTTGTGTGTGGCAGGTGGGCTGGGCATAGGCCCCACACGGGCACTGTCCTGTGTTAAAAGGAACTCAGGTCTCCATGTCTAGGACTTTCAGCTGGGGTTATACGGGCCCAAGTCTGGTTCTTCCATCAGTTGGCTGGAGCAGAACGTAGAGGAGAACTCCACTCTCTCTGTAACCAGCCTCTGTTTTTTCCAAGTATTGCCTGGTTTCATGGTACAGCTGATGGACTTGCAGCATGGAAAAGGGATGCTCAGCTGTTGCGGGCCTGGGTGGCTACAGGAGGACTGAAGTCCCGCAGGGTGCCTGGGACCGTCTGGGAAATTCACTTTGCCACGACCTGTCCCTTCTCATTATTCTTGTGGATGTGCTCAGCCACAGGCCTGTTCTGAACAACAAGGAGAGGTCCCTGTGGGCCTGAGTGGAGAGGGACCAGATCCACAGGGCCTGCTGAATTCTGGGGCTGGTGGGGAGAAGCCCAGGGGAGTAGGTGCCCACTGACTCTCCATGAAGGTGAGCTCAGGGCAGGTGGCAGCCGGGGCATCTCAGAGGGTGGGCCCTGGGGAGCCGGAAATATAAACAAGATTAGACCTCAGCATCAAGCCAAACATGGGTTAAATAATGAACACAGGAACTGGTCAGGACTCTGGACAGACAGAATGGCCTGGGTGTTAAAAGTATGGCTCAGCCTTGGCCAGCTGGTGCTCAGGGACAAGAGTCAGACATTCAGGATGGGGACAGACAGGAGAGGAGGCCACCTGGGAAGAAGAATCGTACCTTTTTCGGCCACAGACAGATTGGGATCACTGCAGGGTTTGCAGGCTCCAACCACTTGCTGGAACAAGGCCCGCTGGAAGTTTGGCAGCTGAGGGAAGGAGAAAAGTATCAAAAGGTGACAACAATCAGTTACATCTGGGGGGCGTCATGGGCCCCAGGAGCCAGGGCATTCTAGGACCAGGCCAGGAAAATCAAAGCAGTGGGACAGCTCATGCTTGAGATGTGTTGCGAATGTCAGGCTGGTTGGAAAACTGTCCATGCTGTCTGGCTCTGAGTCCTGCCCTGTGCAACTGTGCAATGTCTGGGGCTCCCCCACCACCCCCGGGCCTGGCTGGGCTCCAGGCTGTCCTGTACATGGCCAACAAGGAGGACACAAGCACCTGAGGGCATCTAACTCCATCCTTCTGTCCTGCCAGGAGACCCACGGGTAGGAAGGATACAGGGACCCCTCGCACCCCTGAGCCTGGCAGGTTTGGCCTCCTGGAGACACCCCGTGCGCACAGGCCCATGTAAGGGGAAGGGCAGCACTCAGGCCTGAGGTCACAGACATGACCCGCTGTTCCATGGGTAGCTACCAGGCAGACCTGTTCCTTCCACCTGGCAGGGCTGCCCAGGCACAGGGAGCTGAGAAGGTCCTGGCACTCTGGGACTGGGTAACAGTCACTGGAGGTGACTCTCATGGCCCCTGAGAGAAGGGCAGGGCAGACTGGATGGGGGAAGGAGCTAGTCACTGCAGCTTCTTGTTCAAGGCCCCATACGGGACATCTGCAGAGCTCTACAAATGGTGTGGGGAGGGTCCTGGCGGGAAGAAAGGGGCTTTGGGCAGACAGATGGACAGACGGATGGATGGATGGATGGATGGAAGAGGCAGAGCTTGCCCCCGTGGGGATGTCCTTCATGTGCACATGGAGGAAGGCCAGTCTCTAGACCCATGTCTGCCATGGCCTTCTCTGGACAGAAAAGAACCAGTTTTCTCTGCCAGGTTGCTTTTAGATGAGGAGTTCAGGATGCTGGCCAGAAGGACAGCCAGCCACACAGGGAGTGGTGGGTCCAACCCCACCGCCATTCTGCCCATAGCTGTACTCCATCTGGACTGAGTACAGATGCTGGTCCCCACATTCACTGCTGCTCCCATCCAGGATGGTCTTCACGGCAGCATGAGGGAGGTGCAGACAATGCAGAAAGCCCAGCAAGTGCAATGAGGGGAGCTCAGGCCAGCACAGTTGCAGCAAAGGGCAGTCGGCAGGCTGGCTCCATTACCTGTCCGTTCTCCAGGATGGCTGCTGGATACATGGCGCTGCTTGGACGGTCCCGGTGCGTGGGCAGCAGAAGCATCATTTCCCGGGCGTGGCGGTACTTATCTGGCAGAGAGGGAGAGCCTGTAACCAAGTGAGAACAATCACGCACAGATGACACGCACAGATGGAGGGCCCAGAGGGCACGCGTCCCGGGGAGCCAGTGACCCACAGTCGGTGTCCCCTTGCAGCTGGGGTGAGGATGCGCTCGGCAAGCACAGGAGCAATGAAGTGGAGCCTGGTGGTTGGGTGGTGGTGGTGGTGGTGAGGGGGCTGCACTGGGCATCCCAGCCGAGGCAGGCACACTGCAGACTGGGGTGACGTGGACTCGCTGATGTGGCCCCCCGTCCCTGCTCGGGGGCAAATTGTGAGGAGAGCTGGGGGTTGGAGTTGGGGCCCTGGGAGCCCTGCGTCTCTGGCACTCAGGGGAAATGGGGTGGCCTGGGTGCTGGGCTCTCTCGGGGCCCAGGCGAGCTTGCAATGGAGCCATCACACAGAAACACACACGCTCAGGTAACAGAAAGGCACAGTTCTTACTGGACATGGTTTCCACACACTTACCTTCTCCAGACCCCACTGGCCCTGTCTCAGCTGGCCCCTTCCACCTTTCCCCAGATTCCAGGCCTCCTGCGCCTGGCCTCTGCCTTCCTGGCCATCATACTGCAGACTCAGCCCAAGTGGCTCAGGGCCCGGGGCCCTGCACACAGGGGGCTCTCCAGGGTTCCTCACTCTGAGACTTGCCCTTCAGTGAACTCAGGAGTCATGGAGCTACTCTGGGACTTCTGGGGCCTTAACCCAGGCTCCTAAGTTGACCTGGTTCATGCTCTTTGCTTATGAGACCCCCTCAGGACTGAGGGGCTGTTATGGAAGCCAGATGGAGTGTGGCTTAGTCCCCATAGATGCAGGCCATGGTTATACGCCCAGTAACCTGTCAACTGGCAGTCCTCAAAGGGACCTTCCACAGAAGTGGTGAGAAAAAACTTGCAGGCTTCCCTTGGGAATATGTAACTTAGAAGGCCCTCCAAATGTGCAGCACTCATTGTACCAGAGAGCGGCATGTCCATGTCTAACTAGTGAGGTCTTCTGGATCCCTCATGGGAAGGTCACCTGGACCCCAGTGCTGCCGACTTGTCCACTGGAAGCCTGGCAGCCTCTGGCTGGTTCAAGTGGGTGAACTCCCTCTGTGTAGTGTTCTCTTAGTGAAGCTCATCTGAGAGGTGAACCTGCAGCTCTGCAGGCTCTGTGTGGGCCTTCCCGTGGGGGTGCCCTCTAGGCACTGTCAGGGCACAACTAAAAAGGTGGCCAGGAGTTCTTGAGAAATGCCTTTTAAATACTCATTTTAGTCCCAAAGATGCGGCTTAAGTATGTTGAAGAAGTCAGCATACTAAAAACCAATAATGCAGCTATTACTAATGTAAACTTCCTCCATAGCTGGTCTGAATGATGCTGTTTGTAGAGCCTCAGAACTGGCTTTAAGGCCTGGTTTTAAAAACTATCCTTCATTGATAAGGGAATAAGTAAACTTTGCTTTATTAAAAATAAAGAAGAAGAAACTGGCCTGAATTTCTACTATTTGGTGATTTTTCTCCCCTATCAATATTTTCTTTCAGAACTTGTGCTCTGAGGCAATCTCAAAAAGATGGCTGTGTAAAGGAAAAAAGAAAAGCTTCCTAATCCCACTGATTTTCACAGTGCCTTCCCAGCAAGAAACTGTGAAGGCTCCCTGGGTCTTGTTGGCCACAGCCCTAGACAGGGCTGCCCACACGTAGCGTGCAGAGAGGCAGCCCTTTACACCAACTCATGTCACATACCCATTCTGTACCAGGCACGTGGCTGGAACATGGTGTGCTGCCCTGCTCAGCTTGGCCCTGGTCCCTGACCTGATAGAGCTCACGGTCTGGCTCACCAGGCCAACCTTGGATCTGAGCACTCAACATCCTGATACATGCTGCAGGGTGAGGCTGGAGGGCAGCACCCAGCCCCAGGGGCTGACAGGTGCTCTGTGCAAACATTAGATTTTCCAGCTCTAGCTTCCTTCCCACTGCTGTTTTCCCTAGGTGGCCAAAACCACAGTAGGTGAGAGTGGTGGCTACTTTTCGTGAAAACATTTAAATACCGCAAGGGCTTCTGCATCACAGGACTTACAAACTATTTCAGTTGTAATCTGGTGAACCTCAGGGAGGCTGAGTCCCCAGCATGAGTGAGTATATTCAAAGAAAAGAAAGAAAGTTTAGTCACTCAGTTGTGTCCAACTCTTTGCAACCCCATGGACTATAGCCCACTAGGCTCCTCCATCCATGAGATTTTCCAGGCAAGAGTACTGGAGTGGGTTGTCATTTCCTTCTTCAGAGGATCTTCCCAATCCAGGGATCAAACCCCGGTCTCCCACATTGTAGGCAGACGCTTTACCGGCTGAGCCACCAGGAAAGTCCTGAATATACTCAAGGTTCAATCAAAATTTCCTAGCCTCGCTCAGCCTTTGGACCACCAGGGGGCGCTGCCTACTTACAAGACTATGCCTTGCAGGCCATTCACCTTGAAGGTTTCCAAAGCAACAAGAACCACTGCAGAACATCAATGGGCACAGCAAGGAAGCTACTGGTGTCATGACCACTCCTGGGAGTGGGGAAAGTGACTCCAATGGAAAGGACTCTCTGGAACACTTTCTCCATGAAAGCCCTCCCCTCACCTGTAACATTAGACACAAACCCGAGCGTGGGCCATCCCATTTCTTCTATGCCCCCAGTGCACCTACTACTGCATCTACCACATTTTGGGCCCTCCCAGGGCCAATGCAGGAGACATGGGTTCAATCCCTGGTCGGGAAGACCCCCTGGAGAAGGAAATGGCAACCCACTCCAGTATTCTTGCCTGGGTAATCCCATGGACAAAGGAGCCAGGCGGGTTACAGTCTATGCGACTAAACAGTAAATATGACACTGGGTCTGGTCTTTATCTTCTCTTGCATGTAGGCCTGACACTTGTTGGACCCATGTTTTCTCCGGATGGGCCTGCACATAGATGGAATGGACACTGTAGCCTAGAAGTGACTATCTGCTCTTTCTTAATAACCTCTGCTCTTATCACAGTACCCTGCTTTGGGCCCAGTTCTAGTTAACCTTGAAGAAGGAAATGGCAACCCACTCCAGTATTCTTGCCTGGAGAATGCCATGGACAGAGGATCCTGGCAGGCTACAGTCCGTGGGGTCACAAGAGTCAAACACGACTTGGTGACTAGTCCACCAACCACCACCTAGTTAGCCATTTGGTTTACTTTTGTGTCAGCCTTTCATTATATGATATTCTAGAGTCTGGCCATCATGATAGCTCATCTCCAGAGATGGTGACGATCAGTGCCTTCCCTCCCTACAATACACACGCTACCCTCGCATCATGAGGTCCAGTCTTATTCTTTACCCTGCTATCTGGGCTGGCCCTAGTGATGGGATTAACTGACAGAACGTGGCAAAAAGGATGTTCTGGGACTTCCAAGGCTGGGGTGTAAGAAGCCTTGCAGCTTTTGCCTGGGTGTCTTGGAATGCTTGCTCTGGGCAAGTCAGCTGCGTGCTGTGAGAAGTTCAAGCAACGCAAGGACTCAGGTTGACAGCCTCAGCTGAACTCCCAGCGGATGGGCACAACTGACTGCCAGCCACATGAGAGAGCTGTCTTAGATGTCCAGTTTAGTTGAGTCCTGAGATGACTCCAGCCCCCAGTGACATCTGACAGCAAGCTCATGAGGGACTGCAACTGAGAACTTGCTCAGGAAGCCCTATCAACCCACAGAACCATGTGAGATGATAATAAATTGTTTCAAGCCACTGGTTGGTGGTTTTACAGGACAGGGAAGCCTGGCGTGCTGCAATCCATCCACAGGGTCACAGAGTCAGACATGACTTAGCGACTGAACAACAACAATTGATAACCAAGTCATTCGAAATAAAGAGGGATTACTTCCAAACAGGGAGAACATAACTTCTCTCTGCTCAACTCTGATAGTGCAAGAGCAATGCCCACTTCTCACTGAGCATTCGTAAAAGCTTGATGAGTGAATACACCAGTGAATGGCTAGCTGGAAGGACAAAGGTGGTACCAGCCAGCCTGTGAGGTCCCTGATGGCGTCTCTGTCCTCTCCAGGGCACCGGATGCTGGGCACTGCCTAGAGGAAGTGTCTGAGCACTGAGTGGAAGGGAGGTACAACGCTCACCCCTCGCTGCCTCTGTTTTATTTTTTATCAACGATCATGGGTCAGAGATGACTTAGATATGGCTGAGTATATCTGAGACAGTGTTCAGGTTAAGAAAGAACCTACACAACAGATTAGATTACAAAATGTGTTTCTGCAGCTTTGTTCAGGAGCTCTCATTAGGCACTGTGAATGCTAACCTGCACTAGAGCATTCACCGCCTACTTCTCAGGGTTTCCTTCCTTCTCATTCCTCAAACCACCTTTTGATGTGCCTTCTTTACCAATACAAATCACCGTTCCTTCTCTATGTCTGCAGCCCTCACATACTGACACATCTTCCACATGTACCATGTAGTGGGTCATTTCTCATCTTTCACACTAGAAGTACCTGCTCCCAGAAGCTGGCTCCCCTCTTTTAGCACCTTAGTCCATGTTGGGAAGGCAATCACCAAAGTGGAATGAGCACCAGACTGGGGGCTTGCGAGTGTAAAGACTCAAAGCTCCAAATTCTACTTGGCCACGAACTGATGCGATAGACTTAAGTCCCCCATCGGACCTGTTTTCTTCTACAGGAAACAAGGGGCCGGGCCAGTGTTGGGGAAAGTCTGTAACTGCTCTTGTTGCGGCCTCAACCCCCCTTCTGCTGTCTGTTGAGGTTTTTCCCAATGGCCCCACTGGCCACTGCATCTCTCTCTCTCTACCACTCCTATTGTGGGCCATGGTTGACTCAGATGGTAAAGATTCTGCCTGCAATGCAGGAGATTCAGGTTTGATCCCTGGGTCAGGAAGATCCCCAGGAGAAGGGAATGGCAACCCACTCCAGTATTCTTGCCTGGAGAATTCCATGGACAGAGAAGCCTTGGGGGCTACAGTCCATGGGGCTGCAAAGAATCAGATACAACTAAACAACAACTTCTTTTGATTCAGGTTTGTGTGCTTTGAAAGAAGAGGGTTCCCCCCCCGCTCCCCCCCCCCCCAATGATCATCTATGTCATACAGCTGTGTCATTTCCCTGTCTTCACAATAATGAGAAGAACAGACTCCATCTGTCTGAAGCCTGGAAGCAACAGCTGGTAGCTGGCTATTGCTGTGCTACACAGACCGCCTTGGGGCACTAGGTCTTAGTCACCACAGCTAATTTCCCTTCCACCGCAAGTATCTCTATCTAAAAGGACAGAGAACCAAACCTGACTGCAGGAACTAGAGTCAGGAAAAGCTGCTGCCTCTCAGAGAACAGTATTTATTCGACTGAATAAGAAATCAAGCAATAACAACAAGTAGGCTTTTACAGAGCCATCTCTCTTGATTAAGCCTTTCCCAGTTGAACAAAGTTTTTTTGGTTGCTGCTACCATTTAGAATAATGTTTTCCAGGCTTAATTTTAGTCTTCACATTTAGTTTTCATACTTTTTCATCGTTTGATTACTCAAGACAAAACTCACTTTTGCCTTAACTTTGTGCTTTATTCTCACAAACACTTCAGTGAGAAAGAGCTAAGCCCTCTCCTGGGCTGTGTCCTCTTACTGAAGTGGAGATGTGTGGCTGGTTACCTCAGTGCAGCCCAGCTGCAACCACTGCCCCGAGCAGGGTCTGAAGCCAGAAAAAAAGTCTGGAGGTAGGAGCCCTCAAGTCCCTGGTGCTAAAAGCATAGGTGAGCACTCGCTAAGTCACAGGGCCGCTTTCAAAGACATAGCTACAGATGAGAGGAGGACAAGGGGTGCCCATGAGGCTCTTTCCTCTCCCTTCTGCGAGCAGCGCCCTGCCGTCCTTACCTCGGGCACTGGAAGGGGCAGAGGTAATCATCTGGGATGGTGCTGAGTGAGTGGAACTCAGGCTGGAGGAAGAAGGGCTTGCCTGGGACGAGGACAGAACAGAGACGTTGGTGACTGAGCCCTGGTACCTGGGGTTGGGATACGCGAGCTGCAAAGGGAGAAAAATTAGCAGGATAGAGGTCCAAACGGCCAGGATGGTAGGACTGGCCCAGAATTGGCTTCTTCATGCCACCAGGTGCCCAGATCCGGTGTCTGATGCTGTACCCTTGCCCTGATGAAGGCCAGGCTGATGGCCAGCACTAAGGGTCAGCTATAACCCCAATGGTACAGGGCTGCCGGGTAGACTCTAGCGATGGTACCCACGGAGGAGACTGGACTGAGCCATTAGGAATGCCAGGCAGGAGGGCAATTTGGCAAAGGAGCTTTCCCATGGGATCTCTAAGAGCAGCCAGGACTAAAGGCAGATTTCCTTCTTGGGAAATTAAGCCTGGGAAGTGAAACACGAGGAGGTGTGGAGAGAAGGCCATTCTGCTAGCTCTGGGTGTTCTGAATTCAGAAACTGAAGAACTAGGCAGCAACGCCAGTCCTCAGGCCAGACCAGCCAGCAGAGAGCCGAGTCCTCCAGGTGCGGGCCCTGGCCGGCTCTTCCTGGGCCGCGCTGGTACCTGCATGTGGTGGTACAAGTCTTCGGGAGCCTCGCCCATGGAGCTGTCGCCCAGCATCACCATGTTTCCGGCCTCACTAGATGTGTGTGAAGAGAGGGAGGACGATGAATGGCGGCCAGTGCCCATCAAGTTCATGGGGCTGCGGACAAGAGCGGGAGACGGCCAGGAGTCAGGGCTGGAACTCAGGTGCTTTGCTAGATGGCGGGGGCAAGAGTCATGGGTGTGTGAAACAGTCATCCCCAAGCCTCAGCCTCTCTGGTTGGGGAGGTTCCACAGCCAATGTTCATGCCTGTCTGAGGCCTGGAGCCATCCTGAACCCCACCCTGCTGCCCAGGGGCCCCTGGTCTGGGAGGCCAACAGTAGCCAGGCAGAGCCTTAGCCTAGACCTAAACGGTTTATGGCCACTTAGTCTGACGACATCAGCAGTGTCCCAGGAGGAATGAAGAGACCCACTGAATCAGGTGGAGCACCCCAGGTCTTCCTAGCCATGGGTTGTGTACTTAAGCCGGCACCCACTCTGCACTGGGATCTGCTTCTAGCTCAGGGTGTCCTCCTGACTTGGGGAAGCTGTCATAGCAGCTGCCTATGAACCATCTGCTGACCTCCTTCCACGGATGTGGCCACAGGCTTGCCAGCAGTTTCTGTCAGTTCTCAGCAGCTCTCCCCATTCATTTGCTCCTTCTCATTTGCTGAGTGCCCATCCTGTGCTGACTTGCTGGTCACAGTGGAAAACAAACCCCAGTGAGGGCCCCTCTCCAAGGTTTTCGCTTGCCTGGCCTTCCTGCTCTGGCAACCTGGAGCCTCCCTGCGGAGCTCCGGTAACAGGTCTGCTAAGTGCAGAGAAGGCACACTTTGATGCCTTCACCACCATGCTGTTCTTCCTGAAACCCAACTGTGGATCCTCATTCCCCTGGGATCAGGTCCCAAGGCCTGAGTGAACAGGGCCCATCCAGAGAAATCCTGGCCCCCTTCCAGGCCCTGGAATCCTGCACTCCAGCCGCTTGGCTCTACCTGCAGTGCTGACCACACTGGCCTGCATGAGGATCTTGAGCAGTCTGTACGTTTGTGACTTTGCCAGAATCTTGCTCCGTCATCTTCCTAACACCAGTTCTTTTCCACCCAACAAACTTCTACTCACCCCTCAGGACTCACCCCAATGCCCCATGTACACGCCTCTGTCACCCTGGATGACCAAATGCAGAGTGCAGATCCTGTGGCAAAAGCTGTGTGTTTTCTGTGTGTGGGGGTAAGGGGGCACATGAGTACACACAAGCAGTGCTCTAGATGCCCTTGCTCTGATCTCTGACATCCGGACTTACCTTTGTGGAGGGGACCCTCCTCAGCCCTAAGGCCATACCTGTGCCGATGGGTCATCTTGATGTTCTCTGGGCTCATGGGGCTATGGGATGCTAGGACATTTCCCCGTGGGGTGCTGGTGCCCGAACACGCAGGACTTAGCTTGTCCAAACCCGGAAACTCCTGTTGAGACATGAGTGCCCCTTCATAATAAATAACTGAGAATAAATGAGTAATTGGTCCCTCAGACGTTAAAAGAATCTGCCTGCAATGCAGGAAACTCAGGTGTGATCCTTGGGTCGAGAAGATCCCCTGGAGAAGGGAATGGCAACCCACTCCAATATTCTTGCCTGGAGAATCTGAAGGACAAAGGAGCCTCATGGGCTCACAAAGAGTCAGACATGACTGAGTGACTAACACTTTCACTTCACTTTTTTTTTCCCCCAAGTAATTAAGGGGTAAAAGAGAAGAGGTAGGCTGGTAGCCAGAATGTAAAAGAAAAAAAAGAATCATATACTGTTGGCTGAACCTAAACCACTGGCTTCTTTTGGGCAGTGACCCCATCACGACTAAAGTACCCTCCTAACCACAACACAGCCTAGACCAGAGGCCATGAGGCCTAGGTGGACCCTTGAGAGCACATATGGAGCAGGCTGTGGAGTGGGTATGAGTTCATAAAATGTGTTAATAGGCTTTCTCACTGTAGAAAAAGTGGAAGAAGAGCTGGGCAACAGGAGAGGAAGAGCTGGTGATCACCTGTCAGGCAGTGGGCACCTCTGACGCAAGGACTGGAGTTTCACTGGATTGCTAAATGGCCCCACTCTTAGTGACCTTGGTTAAGTTGTCTGTGACAGTCTATGGGGTGTCAGGACACAAAATCCTGATGCAGATAACTGAAAAACAGCACACTTCTATTTTAGCATAATTAAATTAAGTACGTAGACATCTTGGCAGAAATTTTGGTCCCAAATCCTCCTAGGGGATAGCACATTGGTTTCTGTCACTATTTGCAACTCTGAGGCAACAAAGCACAACTGCTCGAGTTTCCAGAAGCCCTTCACAATCTGTGGTCCCCATGTCCACTGGGGATGTTTCTGAGCTTGGTCTGAAAGAGCAGGAAGTTTTCCACCTGCTTTTTTCAAAGCATGTAGAAGGTGGAACTGTGCTTTTGCAGCTGGACAGGACACTTCCATGTGTGCCTTGGAGACCCTGAGATATGCGAGTGAGCGTTCTGTGCTTTTTCCTGCAGTGACCTGACAGCCTGCATGCTAGGGAGCTCCCACTCCCCCAGTGGCCAGGTTCTAGCTTGCCTGAGTCACCTGCTGTGATGAGGAAGTTTACATACAGAGACCAGAGGTTTGTGCTCAAGACTACCTAGGGACGTCCCTGATAGTCCGCAGTTAAGAATCTGCTTTGCAGTGCAGGGGACATGAGTTCCATCCCTGGTCTGGGAACTAAGATCCCAAATGCTGTGGAGCAACTAAGCCTGCGCACTGCCTCTGCTGAGCCCACGTGCTCCGGAGCTTGTGCGCCCCAACTATTGAGCTTGCATGCCACAACTAGATGGTCCATGTGCTGCAATGAAGATCCCACATGCCCCAACCAAGACCCAACTCAGCCAAGGGAAAATAAAAGACCACCTGAGCCCTACTCTCAGCCAGCTAGCGTTTCCTGTAAGACCCCTGGAAGGAGACCAGCCTTGGATACAGGCCTTGCTTCTGCTTGTGTGCGTCAGTCCTTGGGTCAAACCCTGCCAGGGAGACCGAGAAGCCAGGTCAGAGTCAGGAAGACCTTCTAGGGCCTGGGCCAGCCCTGGGATCTGCCTGGGCCCTTGAAGAGAAGCCAGTACAAAAGTACTGCCACCCCAGGCTTTCTCAGATGGGAGCCTGGGTTGCCAGACAGGAGGAAATGCGGGGGCGGGGGCAGGGAGTTAAAGGGGAAGGGGATAGAGAGAGAGGGAGATGGATGAGAGAAGGCTGGTCTGGCTAAGCCTTACTTCTGTAGGTTCCTGGGATGAAAAGTATCCCTGAAGAGATTCCTGCATATAGGTCATACATACCCTTTAGCTCTTTTCCTCCTCATGTGAAAACCTCTGTTCACCAGCACAGTGCATTGAAAAACATATTCTGTGTCCTGAATATGGGTCTTCCTCAAAGGGAAAGTGGATAAGGGGGTTCTAGGCATTTTTCTCCTGCCTTGAGCACCCACCCCTGCCTCATGCTGTTCTGTGGCAGGAACAGATCTTCCTTCAATCTCGCCTCTCCCCACTTCCCTCCCCACCCCTTTCCTCTGACTTGCTGCACAGGTCCCAGGCCTGGAGGAGGTGACACTGGTTAGACTGCAGCAGGGCAGGACAGGGCTCAGCTTACATGGTAGAGACTGGCCCTCATCATCTGGAACTGATCAATCAGCTTCTTATGCAGAGGGCGCATTTCTGGGTGCACAAACTTCTCATGAACTGCCAGCCCGACTCCAAGGACATGGACCTATCAGGGTGATAAACAAGGCCATGCTGTTAGCACGGGAGCAGACTGGGGTGCTGCTGCTATCCTGTGGTGCCTCCACACAGCTCTGGCAAGGCATACCTGCTCCTGCATGAGTTCCTTGAGCTGAGTTATCTTCTCAGCATCTCCTGGGTGCTTGGTGATATAATCTTTATCAAAGAAGGCCTGTGAAAGGAAAGGTCAAGTCTGGAAGACTTCCGGGGTGACCACTCAGTCTGAGGTGCCACCTGGAAGGCATCTGGGTTGCCTCCTAACAGGTGCACACACCAGTGCTCCTCTAGCACAAACTGCTGAACCTCCTGCAATCACACATGTGCTTTTTACGTCTAAGGAGGACTAAAGGCGGCCAAGTAATCTAAACCTGAATGCTGGTCCCAACTGGCTTGGAAAGGGCAGGCAGGGCTGGTGGCCAGGATGAGGGGGTTAGTCTCCCAGCCAGACCACAACTCGCTCCTTGTCAAGGGCTGGGCTCTAGGGCACCTTCCATGATCAGATGGATTATCCATTCTGTCAGAGTTCAGAGAATAAAAAGGAAGAAAAGTTCCCACGGGAGAGCTGTAGCCATGGAGACAGGGAACAGCGGGGAGCCTAAAGCCTCACCCCTGGTGGCTCAGATGGTAAAGAATCCACCTGCAATGCAGGAGACCTGGGTTCAGCCCCTGGGTCAGCAAGGGCTCCTGGAGGAGGGAATGGCTACCCACCCCAGAATTCTTGCCTGGAAAATCCCATGGACAGAGGAGCCTGGGGGTTATAGCCCATGGGTTGCCAAGGATCGGACATGACTGAGCAACTAATACATACCATTCAGGACCATGCTCAGTAGGCTGAGCCATGGCCAGGGAGGGCGTGCTGGGAAGGCTGCTTTCAGAGGCTGGGCCCTCAGGAAAGGGCACTGAGACCCGCGTCCCTGGCGGGTCTGGTTGGGCCAGCTTACCTCCTGGTAGCGTGCGATGCCTCCGTTGACGGCAGCGTCAATGACGCCGTTCAGGCACATGCTCAGCAGGTTGATGTTGCCGTGCACCTGCTTGTGCTGATACTGGCTGATCAGGGCCCGAAGCTCCTGGTTCTTGTTCTCAACCACTTGGATGGCATTTTCCAGGGGGCTCACCTCCACCTTGGGGCACACAGCACGTGGTGTCAGCCCAGGCCCAATGACAATCCCTCCCTCCTCACAGGCCTGACAGCACGGGGCTGTGACCCGTGCCACTGAGTCCCTACTCTTGTTCCTGTGGACCTGAGGCTCCCTGGGCCCTAATTTCCTCTTCTGATCTGTAGGCACTTGGAAGTACAGTGAATAGAAAACAACGTCAGTTCTGAACGCAGAGATCTCTGGCTTTCTGAGCTTCAGGGAATAGTTTCTGCATTTGTAAACTGGGGGAACATAAATGCCTGCTGCCTAGGGATGTTGTGGAGATTAAAGGAGAGAAGGAAGGTGAGCAAAGCCTCCAGCGCAGGACTGCCTGTGGGTGGCTGAAGCACTCTTTCTCTCTTCTTCCTCAGAGAACAGCCCCCCAAGAAAGGACTGAGGAAGCCCTATGAAACCAGCCCCTTGGAATTGTTTCTCACCAGCTCCCTCCTCTCCACTTCGAACCACCGAGAGATGCCCGGCAAGCTGTGGGTCAGGGTCAGTGTGGTGCGCTCGATCCACAGGCTCTGCGGGGAGGGTACAGGCAGGGTCAAGCCATGAAGCGATTCTCCCCATGCCCCACCTGCCCACAGGGGAGTCACTGATGAGTGCCTGAGAAAGCGGGCCCGGCCCCAGCCCCGCTGGGAGCACTGACCCTGCTCCCCTAGCTGCATTCACCTTGAACTCATTCTCCTTGTCCTTGGGGCCTTTGTGGAAAGGCCGGTCGTACCGGAACCTCCTGACGTTGTTGACGCGGTAGAAGCTCTTCACGCGGTCCGGGACCCTGTCCATCTGCAGGACGTCCACGTACTCTGGGATGGGTGTCACTGCATAGATCTGCAGGTCTGGGCAGGAGGTGAAGGGAAACTGGATGTGAAAGAGAGACTGACCTGAGTGGCTGACCCCTGTCACCCCCGCCAAGGAAGAGGAGACCAACAGAGCCCTTCAAAGGGCAGCAGCAGCATTTCAAACAGCAGATGGGACCAAACACGGTTTGGCTGACTTTCCCTATCCAGCCCCGCCCCGCTCCAGCAGTGAGTGCCTGGAGCCCTCAGCCAAGGTGAGGTGTCGGCAGCCAGCAGTTCCCTAGTGCCCCTTTAAGAAGGAAGGGAAAGGGGTCAGGAGGATACCCCACAGGAATGAAAAAGGTGCAAGGGCCTAGGCCGGCCCACTGCAGGTAAACTGCACAGTCTTCACTGCCAAACAGCATTTTAACAAGATACTCTTTAGGATCTTTGTGGAGAGCAAACATGGGTGTCTGCCTGCCCTCCTCTCTCTTAAAGAGATGTGGACTAGCTTGCCACAGCCATGGTGACTGTCATGGAAGCTGAGTACTGGGAAAGAGGGGGCAGGCTGGTGTTTGCATTCAGACTTCCAAGTGCCCCCAAGACCACGGGAATTCCCCATCTCCTCCCCCACCCCCTTCGCTCCATCCCCTGTGCCTCAGTCCTAACAAAGCCTCGAGGTATCGAAAGACACACGGGGGAGTGGAGCATCCCTGTGGATACTGAGAGAATCCACAGTGTCTGCAGCTGGGCGCCAGGAGATCCTTCATGGGCAGGGTGGGGACTAAGGTGCTAGCAGTGGCCCACCAGAGGGATAAAAGCTAGCTGATGACCAGGCCCTCCAGGCTAAGGGCATGCCCCCGCCTCCTCTGTGAGGCTCAAATGCCTGGTTAAGGGTTGGTGAGTGATGTGGCACCCTCTGCCTTGGGACCTGGGGGGTAACCTGGCTTGTATGGCCAACAGCGGCACAGAAGGGAAACCGACTGGGTGGGCCTCCCTTCCCACAGTCCCAGCTCTCCTCCCCTCCATGGGTCAAAAGATACACTGGGCGTCACACTGCAGGATGGCGTCGTCAGGGTGGTTGGGGTGCTGCATGGCGACGGCCTGCGGGAACTCGCTGAGCATCCTCTGCTGGAAGGCCTCCAGCCTCTCGTAGTCGTGGCCCCGGCACACGTACTCTTTGTTCTGCCACAGAGGAGAGAGCACATGCCATGCCTGGCCTGCCCACCCTCAGCTCCTCAACCTCGGAGCCCCTGGGCAGGCCTGGGGCACAGCACTCTGCCCTCTACGCTGCCCTAAGGGAAACCACGGTCAAGAAGGGTGAGGGACAGCAGTGGTGTGGTGTGGTGTGGCAGCCGGGGTGGAAGCTGCAGGAAGTTCGTGGTGGCGGGGGGGAGGGCTTTTCACACGGGAAGGGACGCTAGTGGGGGGACGTGGGTGGGTCCTGGAAGGTCCACCTGGGTTAGCGTAGTAGAGAAGCGGGGGTCGATCTATGGGCACACAGTGACAACCAGGGCAACAAGCCAAGACAGGAAAAGGCACAGCTAGAAGGTGCTCGTGGCGCACTGGTGGAGGCGACGAAGGGGCTGCTGGTGTGTGTCCACGAGTACCGCTATGGGAGCTCCCAGATAATTTACAATAGGAAGGCGATAAGATGTGTGCTTTTGTAGGATGACTTTTGCCAGCTGGGAGAAGCAGTCTAAATGCCGCCCAGTGCCTCGTGGGCATTTATCAACTCCTCTAGCAGCATTTCCTCTGCAACTGTGTCCGCAGACCATCATTCCAACTACACACTCCTTAAGATTTCACGTTATGTCATGTTTGGTTTGGGTTAGGTCTCAGTTTTCCTCTCTGCGGACTGAAGGCACCCTGAACCCTTCTGCTCTGCCTGCCTCATGGCTGGTCCAGAGTGCGTGGCTGGAAGGGGCTCCTCGGAAGCCCTCTGGTGACCTCTGTCTGCCTCACCAGATTCACTGTGACAAACGGTGTTAGGCATTGATGTGTCTTCAGAGGGAGGAAGAGAGTGGTTCCAAAGGGCCAGCCCTATGCTTCTTGGTAGAGGAGTTATCATAGGCTAGGCCGTGGGTGACCTCAGCCTTTTTTTTAAAAAGTTTTTTATTTTGTATTGGAGTGTAGCCAATTAACAATGTTGTGATAGTTTCAGGTGGACAGTGGAGGGACCCAGCCATACACATACACGTTCTCCCCCAAACTCCCCTCCTGTCCAGGCTGCCACATAACATTGAGCAGAGTCCCTGTGCTATACAGTATAACCTCAGTCTTTCTGGAATAGGATTTTTGCCCACTTTTCACTTTTTCTCTTACTATGGGAGAACTCAGGTAAGGTTTGGCCACATGTCCAGATGGATCAGAATGTAAGGGCAACAGTGGAAGGAAAGTCAAGGTCAGGGGAACCAGGCTGGCCTCCCCAGTGGAACATACCAGTAGTCAGAGGACAGAGACATTTACAAGCTCTTTGCTTGATAAGCAGAACTGACAAAGAAGGTTAATTGTGAAGAACTGGCCTTTTCATGCAAAATGTACAATCCTTGTCAGTGTCTGTTCATGGGTAAAATGAAGATAAAAAGAAACTCCCCCAAGACGGGAGGGCTGGATGTTTTCCTGTCTCCATGCAGATTAGCAGATAATCACATTTGTGAAGCAACACGGGCAGATGGTCCAGAGGATTCAAGCTGACAGAGCTGGAGTAATAGACGGTCTCTGTGTTCAGGGAAGGTCAAAGAGCAGCCTAGTGCTCCGGGGAGGACCCAGCAGGAGAACGGCTCAGCACATTGACCTTGAGGCTAGCTGTTGGTTTCCAGTCTGCTCAGGTGAGAGTCCCGGCAGCCCCATGTTAGGATGGATCTGGCTGCCACTGCTTACCCCTCTGTCCTTACCATTTACAAGGCGAACGGCTATCTCTGCTGGCCTTATTCCCTCTGCTGCAGGTGAACTGAGCAGCTAAGGGAGCAGGAACAGCACACGGCCAGGCCAGGCAGACCCGTATGCCTGCAACATAGCTCCTGGTGTGGAGATGAGGATGGACTGACGGGTGATGTTTCCTGGTTATTCTTCCTCTATCACTGGCACCCTTGAAACCATGTTTGAATATTTAGACTCTAACTGGCTCAGATGCAGGTTTTATACCAGGTCCTACCTGTCAGAAAGTTCTCAAGAGCCCTGAGACACTGATGCTCCCTGTGACGTGAGCATGGGGGGTTGGAGCCAGGTGGAACCATGGTGGAGACTTCCTTGCTTGACAGGGACAGAAATGGGGCATGCCAGTGCTTAATTTTGTAAGAGCCAAAACAAGGATGTTTTGGAGTAAAATCTAGTTGATTTCGTTACAAATCATGGGACTAAACAAGGAGAGTAAAATGGCAATAAAGCATAACTTGCAAAGATAAAATGAGAAAGAAGTAAGTTACAAGACTAGAATCATTAGCTTACTGAAGGGCTTTCTAGAGATGCTTTTGGTTATGAGAAAGAAAGAGTCAGTCACTCAGCCATGTCTGGCTCTTTGCAACCCCATGGACTGTAGCCTGCCAGGCTCCTGTGTCCATGGAATTTTCCAGGCAAGAATACTGTAGTGGGAAGCCATTCCCTTCTCCAGGGGATCCTCCCGACCCAGGGATTCTTGCACTATTCCTTCTTCTGCTGACCTCTACCCCCACTACTGTTGTATCATCTATATAGATGGGGCAACAAACATGCCCTGTCTGATAAGCCTGGGCTGGATGGTCCTAGAGAGTGAAAGAGGTCCAGCAGTCTGCGGAGAGCCTCTACTGAGGCATGTTCTGCTACTAGCAACCCTTCTGTGGAACAGAATTTGAGCCTTCTGGAGATCACAGTCAGGCAGGGTATGTTTGCTGTCCCTGTCACTATTGCTAATTCCTACAGAAATCATTTTTCTTCTTAGCCTAGTCTAATTATTTCCCAGGAAATGTGCATGTTAACCTGCCTTATATCCAAAATGTGGTCAGCCTGGACTCTTTCACTTAGCAGACTGGCTTCTTTTTAAAAGAAGCCATTAAGTTCTGCTGACCTTCAATGAGATACCAAGCTTATTACTGCTCATTGGCTAAAGCAATTTCTCCAGTAAGATAGGATCCCAAGAACATCACAGGAATCCTATGAATCTTCCTAGCAGCTTCTTGAAACTTGTGGACACTGAATCTTAGTATGATATTGGAGCTGGGGACAATCAGAGCTAATCCTAGGTCTCAAATGCAGCCTCTGGGTCCTTCCATCAGCAAGGCTTCATTTAGGTCATCTGAGAACAGCTACTTACAAGCCCAGGCTGACTCCTCCTGGAGCCTCTGGGTTGTGCTAAATAAAGACAAAAAACAATCACAACTGTTCAATTGGTATCAGTATGTCTGTACTCAGGCAATCCCTCCACTCTATTTATATCCCTGCCCAGCCTTTCTAGCAGTGGTGGAGCAAAATGGCTATAGTCACCATGGGCCAGAGAACTGGCCGCCTTGGAAAGGCCTTCTTCCCAAGCCAAACCCAATGTTTGGTTTGCTCCACAAACCCAAGGAGCAAAAGGAACTATCCTCGAAAGGGAGATCTCTCAACTCAGTGATTCTCCACCCTGACTATGAAGCCTACTACTGAGGTCAGGGCTGCACCGATGTCCTGTCTGGCAGAGAATAGTCACAACGGAGGATTCCGGGCCCTGGAAACAGAAGGTGGAAGGTTTCTAAACATTATCTACAGGATATTCTCAAACCCTGGCAATTTCCTGCAGGATCTTGGTTGATTTGGTAAGAAAACCACCCTCATATATTCCAGGTAGCTGCAAAACAGTTTAACTGCAGAGAGAAAGAGTCTAAAGTTGGTACCCAGTTCAGTCAAATAAAGCCAAACACTCTGGTCAGTCCTTTGTAAGAAACTATTCAGTGCAATAGGAAAAAAGGTTAAAAAAGAAAAAAAACCAAACAGATTATAAATTATGTGTAAAGTATCATAGAAGTTCTCGTGACTACCTGAATGGACTCACCCGAAGGAAGAAAGGAAACTTCCGGCCATAGAAGCCAACCCGGAAGAACTCGGGCTCCAGGCGCTGCTGCTCCATAATGTTGTCATAGTAGCTGGCCTCCATTTTCTGTGAACGAGAAAGGCAGTTGCCTGCAGGTTGGCTTGACTGCTAGTGCTGTGTCCAAAGCAAGTTCTCCCAGGCCTAAGCAGACACTGCCTTTTGGAAAGAGAATGTGGCAACTCAGTCTAGATAAAAAGTGAGCCCCTAGCCATGATCAACCCCTCGCCAGGGAGCTGCCAGATGGAAAGGAAGCCTTCCCTCTCCATCATCACCTGGAGGTGGGGCAGCCCCGAGAGGCTGCTCAGACTCTTCTGCCCAGTGAGGAGACCCAGCCCCATACAGACTCAGGCTTCCTGTACTTTCAGGGGCACATGTTTAACATGGACTTCCTCTTTTTTGTTCAGGAATTTCTGGTTTTGATGATACTCACTACACCAACTGACAGTAAGTGTTGCCATCAGGTGACACCATCAGTCCAACTGCATTGCTCTAGTTCATTCACCATCTGACTCAAGATGCTAAAATGAGGAAGGCTTAGTTACCAGAGTCACTGCACTGGTCCCAATTTTGGAGATTTTAAACTTTAAAAGTGGAACTACTATCCATGATGTCTAGCATTACCAAGAGTGGTTAAGTTTTTTAGTCTTGGCTGATCTGGCTTCAGATTGAGAAAAACTCACTGAAATTTGACTGAGAAGATGTCCCTAATGCATTCAATCAAGCCAGCCTGCCAGAAAGCAGTGACTTTCAAAGACCAGAGCAAAAATTTACTGGTGTAGAATCTCATCTATTATACAGAGCCTGATCAGGATCAGGGAACACACTGACAAGGGTGCAGGAGGCAGATGAACTGACTTCTCTTTGCCAAAGACTTAACCAGCTATTATGATTCAAAACCCAGCACCAGAAACAATGAAAAATTTGGTGGAGACCTTCAAAGTCCATTTCTCTTAATTTTGAATATTTTGCATCAAAGACAGGAAGAACTTTCTTCACTTGGATGCTTTGGAGTGACCACAAGCCAAGGCAGGGAAACACTAAGATAAGGCATATCTGAACAAAATTATTTCAGGAGAAGCTTCTTCTTCAAGGTGGACTGCCACCTCCTCCTTGAGCCACCCCCATCCTCTCCTGCATATGCTGTTGCTCCCTTCCTTGAGCACCAGTGGCCCTTGGGGTCTGGATCATGCAGTCATCTGTCAGGTGTGTGTCTTGCGTCTTGAGAGCAGGAACCTTGGCTTCTGCTTCTCCTGCACTGTCCACAGCACTCAGCCCAGTGCTGAGTTGCTCAGTCAGTGCTCCCTTAGAAGCTGATGCCAGAAAAGCATGAGCACTGCCAGTCAGGGCTGGGGCAGGGGGAGGGGCGAAACTCACCCGAATCCAGCTGAGGCTCTGATAGTCGTAGAGGCTCTCATACTGACACGCCAGCTCCCTGCACAGTGGGATCCCAAACTCCCAACTCTGCAAAAGAAGCAGGAATGAGGCTTTAGCACCGCAGGCATCCTCAGAACGGTGCAAGCCTTGCCAAACATATCAGAAGGCACAACTAAAGGCCTCCAGCAACTCATATGTCACAAAGAGCACACGCTCAAAACCGATTTGTGGAGAACACACAGAATTATGACACTCTGGCTCAGTACACAGCTTTCAGGTTTTTATTCAAACGTTTCCACCTCCAAGAGGCCTCTTTATGACTACCTTGTCAAGGACAAGCACCCACCCTATGTATTCTCTTTTCATTACTCTGAAGCTATCTTTAAAAAAGCATTTGCTTTAAAAAATTGAAAGATGGTTGACTTACAATACTGTGTTAGTTTCAGGTATACAGTAAAGGGATCCAGTTATATAAGACTATATACATACATAAGCACATACACACACACATATATTTTCCTTTTTAGATTCCACTATAGATTATTACAACATATTGAATGTAGTTATCTGTGCTATTCAGTAGGTCCTCCCTGTTTATCTATTTTATACATAATACTATGTATCTGTTAATCCCAAACTCCTAATTTATCCCTCCTTCACCCTTTCCCCTTTGCTAACAATGTTTGTTTTCTATGTCTGTCTATTAATAAGTTCATCTGTATAATTTCTGATATTCCACACATAAGTGATATCATATAGTATTTATCTTTCTCTGACTTGCTTCACTTAGTGTAACAATCTCTAGGTCCATCCATGTTGCTGCCAATGGTGGTATTTCATTCTTTTTAATGGCTGAGTAATAGTCCACTGCACATGCCTATATACACACACTCCCCACACACCTTTATCCATTTATATACTGTTGAGCACTTTGGTCAGTTCAGTCCAGTAGCTCAGTTAAGTTTGACTCTTTGCAATGAACACTTAGGTTGCTTCTATGGCTTGGCTATTATAAATAGCGCTGATGTGAACATTAGGTGCATGTATCTTTTTGATTTGAAGTTATTTTCCTTTCTGGATATATGCCCAGGAGTGGGACTGCTGGATCACGTAGCTAAAATGTACTCTGTCTTCAGTTTTTTAAGGAACCTCCATATTGTTCTCCATACTGGCTGCACCAGGAGTGTAGGAGGATTCCCTTTATGCACACCCTCTCCAGAATTTATTATTTGTAGACTTTTTGATGATGGCCATTCTCACCAGTGTGATACCCACTGTACATTAAGTTATGATTTGCATCTCTTTAATAATTAGTGACGTTAAACATCTTTTCGTGTGCCTGTTGGCTATCTGTGTGTTTCTTTTGGAGAAATGTCTATTTAGGTCTTCTGCGCATTTTCTGATTGGGCTGTTTGCTTTTTTGATACTGAGCTCTATGAGCTATTTGTACACTTTGGAAGTTAGGCCCTTGCCAGTTGCATAGCCTGAAATACTTTCTGCCAGTCCACAGGTTATCTTTTTGTTTATGGCTTCCTTTCCTGTGCAAAAGCTTCTAAGTTTGATCAGGCCCTATCTAGTTTTGCTTTTATTTCTTCTGCTTGAAAGACTGATTGAAGAAAACATTGCTACAATTTATGTCAGAGAACACTTTGCCTATATTCTCTCCTAGGAGCTTTATGCTGTCACGTCTTACATTTAAATCTTTAAGCCACTTTGAGTGTATTTTTGTGCAGGAGTGTTCTAACTTCATTGGTCCCCATGTGGCTGTCAAGCTTTCCCAACACCAAGTTGACAAAGAGACTGTCTTTTCTTCATTGTTTATTCTTGCCTCCTTTGTCAAAGATTAATTGACTGTTGGTATACGGGTTTATTTCTGGGCTAAGAGGTATTTATTTTCCTAGGAAGAACAGTTATGACCAACCTAGATAGCATATTCAAAAGCAGAGATATTACTTTGCCGACTAAGGTCTGTCTACTCAAGGCTATGGTTTTTCCAGTAGTCATGTATGGATGCTAGAGTTGGACTGTGAAGAAGGCTGAGCGCCAAAGAATCGATGCTTTTGAACTGTGGTGTTGGAGAAGACTCTTGAGAGTCCCTTGGACTGCAAGGAGATCCAACCAGTCCATTCTGAAGGAGATTGGCCCTGGGATTTCTTTGGAAGGAATGATGCTAAGGCTGAAGCTCCAGTACTTTGGCCACCTCATGTGAAGAGTTGACTCATTGGAAAAGACTCTGATGCTGGGAGGGATTGGGGGCAGGAGGAGAAAGGGACAACTGAGGATGAGATGGCTGGATGGCATCACTGACTCGATGGGCGTGAGTCTGAGTGAACTCCGGGAGTTGGTGATGGACAGGGAGGCCTGGCGTGCTGTGATTCATGGGGTCGCAGAGTCGGACACGACTGAGCGACTGAACTGAACTGAACTGAACTGAGTCATAATTNCGTGAGTCTGAGTGAACTCTGGGAGTTGGTGATGGACAGGGAGGCCTGGCGTGCGATTCATGGGGTCGCAAAGAGTCGTACACGACTGAGCGACTGAACTGAACTGAACTGAATGTATTTTTGATCTTTACCTTCAATTACACTCCAACATTGCTTACCTGTCTTCAGTTCTCTCTACAAATTTCCCACATTTACCATTTGAAAACTTTAGTCCTAAGGCCCTTTACCACACTTTGCATAGCAGACCCCCTTCCTCTTACAATGATTGTTCATCTAATCTTCCCTTTGTTCCTTCCCTCCACCCACCCTCTAGATTCATCCCATTCCTCCTCAGGGGACTCACAATATTTTTTCATTATTTCTGAGATCTGTCTGGCTGCCTAAATCAACAACTAGCATCACCATTTTCATTTTTCTTTCTCTCACCCTCCACAATCCATTAGCTCTCCCTGTTCTCTAAAGTGTGTGCACTTTTCTTCATGGCTTCTCCCCTTCTCTTAATTGTGGCTGTCATCAACATGGCATGTAAAAGTCTATTTGAACTGGTCACTCTGCTTCTGTTTTTGCCTTGCCTGCTGCCTGTACCTCTTCCTCACTCCATTTTCCACTTTAGTCCATATACACATAAGATCTATCATACCCAACCTAAAGGCCTTCAGCATCTCTCCACATCCTTAGAGATAAAAGGCTCTTCCCTTCCTCTGCCTAATATTGAACCACTACCCTAGCAGTGTCTTGTATTTTGTGTTTCTGCAGTACTGAATTACTGATATTTTTTGGTATTTCAATTCTCTATGCTTCTGGACCTGTCCTTCTGCCTGCAAGGAATATCCCTAACTTGGTAAACTCCTTTTTATCCCAGAAAATCCTGCTAAGGTATTACCTCCCCTGTAAACCCTTCCATGATACTTTCCTTCCGCCCACAAGCAGAATTCTTTCTTTCCTCATACTACTTGTATCCCATGTAAATACTTCTGCTACATATACTACCTATATTTTACTTATTGATTTATACTCTTAGACTATTGTTCTCTTCTTACTGCTAAATTTTGTTTCTCTCTCACCTCAGGACATTAATACCTATACTTCCTTTTCCCTAAATACCTTTTTCCTGTCCTACTTCGGCATCCACTTCTAGTTTAGATGATTCCTTTGCAAAGAGGCATCCCATCTTCAGTTGTACCATTCTAGTCAAGTTTTTTTTGCTTGCCTTTACACAGTCTCCTTTGGAGGTTACTGGCCTTTTGAGTCCCCTTTCTAAATACTTCTTTCTGGAATGGATATGTTTCTTAATCAACATCCTTTCTTAATGTTCTAATTTATCTATAACATGTATGTATATGTTACTTACATATGGGTATATATTTTCTGTGTATGTACATAAAAAAGCTCAACTTATCCTTTTATAATCTCGTGTTTACAAGTTCCAATCTGAATTCATCATTTCCCTCCCCAAAACTGTTCTACCTCTTGAGTTCCCTATCTTATGTCATCTTGTTATCTTATTCACTTGTTTACCCAACTCAGAAACCCCTATAGGTTCTCTTCTGCACTCAATCCTTCTGTCCAATCTGTCACAAAACTGTTGATTTCACTTCAACAGTTCTATCCCTCAGATCTATCCCTTATACTTCATTACTTATCTCAGATATCATTATTTCTTTTGGAGTTGAGAATTGCAGTATTTACTGCCATAACGGTACACAAAGATTGAGCCACGAGGGAAGTCCAGCGATGTCACAGTCATCAGCAATCCTGCCCTTCCACATGTAAATTCCTGAGCCCTAATGGTATACAAGAAGACTAATACCTGTGATCTGGCAGCCATCAGGCTGTAGCCACTCCCTACGGTGAGCTCAGAGGAAATCAGGATGTGAAAAACACAGGATACTGGCCCCAGATAGCTGAGATGCATATGAAAGGAATGGTTTCAGTGATCCCAGATTCTTGCATCTCACCATACATAGAAAAGCACTAAATTCCTTAATTTGGGATATATGATTTTCTTTAATTCACAAAAATACTTCTGATATTCAGACCACCTGCTCTTGGTTGCAAAGTTCTGTATAACTTGACTCCTCCCTGACCCCAACTTCGCAGAGCAGTTCTCTCAGGGCAACTTGAGATGCTGTCTCCTGGGCTTAAGTCCCAATGAGTCCCACCAAATAAAGCATAACTCTCAACTTTTAGATTATGAATATTTTTTAAGCTGACAGAGTTATTGCAAACACTCTGGAGGAAGACTTCTGTGGCCTAATATGTCAAGTACAAGTTGGCACTTGTCACGGGTGCTTGCCATCTACTTCTACAGGGATTAAATCATGTGCCACTGCAGCTGCTGACCTTCAACACCTTCTGAAGAAATTCAGGGTGGAAAGCAGATATGAATGAGGCACTCTATGCTCCAGAAACACGACTGAGCGACTGAACTGAACTGATGCTCCAGAAAACTGGCAGGACAGATCTTTAGACAAACATTCGCAGGAGTTGACCTTATGAGCCCAATATATTTCCCCACATTTAGAAAAGCACAAAAATCCTTCTTTCTCGTGACTAGCAGAAGCTTCATGAGACCAACAGGAACTTTCTATAAAAAAATATGTGCTTGATTGCATGCACTCCCCCTTTACCAATATCAACATATAGACTATCTTTCCTCCCTCCCTCTTTAGAACAGTTTCTCAGAGCTATCTGAGGTGCTGACTCTTGGATTGTAGTTCTCATATTGCCCCAAAGAAAACCACTCGCAACTCTCGTGTTACGCATTTTTTCTCAACAAATATTGCTATACCTTACACTCCCTCCTCCCAAATTTCCCCTTCATTGTTCTGTAAGAATGACCTTTCCCGAGTATTCAAAAAGGTAAGCTATGAAAGATTCAAACAGAAAACTTGTTTTCTTTCCCCACTGCTGTTTCCCCCAACTCCAACTCTTGCTGGGCAAGGTTTCTTTTCCCTTTGAACCATCTCTTCTCGCCTTCCTCCCCCAGCCAGCCGCAACAATCCAAGCATAAGCTGCTTAGAAAACAGCTGACATTCCAAGCCTAAGAGTCAATTCAGGCATTCTTTGCACTATGCTCCCAACTTTAATCTATTCCAACACGTGGCACACATGGCCCATGGCCCACCAGACTGTGAGCTGGGTAATGACAGGAATTTTCCTATTCACCCGTTTTGCCTCCACGTCCCCTAGTAGAGTGAAGGACCAAAACCGGGACTCTCAAAAACAACGGTGAAAAATGTGAGTGAAGAGAATAAAGGTGACGATTAGAACAAGAGGATTCGGATTCAGATGAAGTCACTTCAACCAGTTTTGTTCAAGATGGTGGTCTGTGTGAGCTGTGTACGCCTGTCTGAAGGTAACTATGTCCCTTACTCCCTGACCGCCCTAATCTCAGCCCTGCTTAGACTCAGGGCAGGGGCAGCGCGGGCAGCGCCCCCGGGGCCTACGGGCCGCTCTGACGCGGAAGGGGCGCAGTCGTCAGCGCGCCCGAGGCCTGGCTCACAGAGACGGCCTGGCTCACAGAGGCGGCCCGGAGCCCCCGCCCGGCCCCCCGAGCCGTCGGCTTGCCTCGCCCCCTCCCCGTCTCAGGCAGGTCGGACCGCCGGCTGGGGTCCTGAAGGCTGTTCATGCGGACACGCCCCGTCCAGGGAGAGCCCGTCAGCACCTCAGAGAGGCCTCCCGCGGCCTCCCTGTCGCCAGGCGCGACCTCCGAAGGGGGCAGCGTCGGCTCCTCGCGCCCCGGACGGCCAGGGAAACGCGCGCCGCCAGTTTAACGGTTCAGTTCCCGCCCGACTGCGGCAGCGCGGTAGGTCGGGCGCCCGAGGCTCCGCCCCGCGCGCGCCCCGCGCCTCTGGGGGCCGCCGTCTGCCCCACCCCCGCGGCTGCCAATCGCGGCCTCGAGCGAGCCGCCGGAGCCGTTCCCGGACGGGCAGCCCCGGCGCTCCGCGGTCGTGTCTGGACTGAGCGCCGCGACGCGGCTGCCGGCCCCGTAATCCTCCAGGATCTTCAGGCGGTAGGTTGCCGGGGAGGACGGGCTGCGAGGCGAGCGGAAATCAGGACCGCGGGGGTGAGGCGGCGAGTGGGCGCCGTCTCCGAGGACGGACGTGGGGGAAGTTGGGGTGACGGGAGAGAACGGGCTGGGGTGCGGGACGAGGCGGGCAAGGCCTCCGCAGGGTCCCCAAGATGGGGCTCTTAGGGCGCAAAGTGGGCGGGCAGGTCGGCAGGAAAGGCGCGGGGGCTGGGGCGGGGGAAACCGGGCGAGAGGCAGGTGGCCCGGGGATGACGCTGCTGAAGGAATGTTGATAAAACAAAAATAAAACAAACAAAATGCCCCCAGAAGTGAGTGTGTATGGACACCTGGTGGTAGGTAAGTGGGATGGTTTGAAGACTGTTTCCCTTGTCCTGGCATCGTCCGTACTAAACGTGACCAACATTTTGTTTTTTGAGATTACTTTAGTTGTTTTTATTAATCATAAAGAGCAAACGAATAATTAATTACACGAAATTATATTCTGTAAGAAAAGAAAACCCAGTAAGAATAAAGAAACCAAAGACATATGTGATCACCTCACAGAAGAAAATCAAATGGGTAATGAACCGTATTTGAAGATGTTCTGTGCAACTTGTATGTAAGGATACGAGTTTTTACAAAAGTTGACCTACAACATTTTGTTAGTTTCAGATGTACAACATAATATTTTATCAAAAATTTATAGTTGCTGATATTTTCGCAAAACTGTAAAAATAAAAACTATGAAAAAGGACAGTTACCTCTCTTAGGACAACCACCAACACACATTACCTGGACAATTTATGCCACCTAAATGTTAAATTGTATTTGTGTTAAAAGATACTTCATAGGAAAAAAAAATTTTTTTTTGTCGGAAAGCATGAAACAGAAAACAGAACACTCTTGGTTTATAACTTTTTGATATTTCAGTTTAAATATTTGATATTTAATTTTTTCTAAACGACAACCTAGTTTGTGGAATATAAAATGTCTTTCAAGTCACAATTAGTTTATCCTTTAGTCCTCTATTTTCCTCTATCAGTTTATGCTGCTTAGTTATATCAGCATTTGGCTTTAAGAAATTGTAACTTTGTAAAAGAGGTATTTTGAAGTTGAAAACTGAGATTAAATCTTATCTGATACAATCCTATATGGGAAATATTCATGAGATAAATGAAAGCATGTTCTTTTCACTTCTCTCAGCATATTTCTTAAATTTTATATGTTCTTATTTCATATTTGCAGCAGAACCATCAGCAGTTTCTAAAGAAATCTAGCATTTAAGTTGTATATTTTAAGTATAATACTGTTTCTAAGTATAGTACGTAGTAAGGATAGTATCTAATGGATTAGAATGGCAGTATACCATGTCTGCAGAATGAGGAAAGCATATTAATCCCATAATATATTTAGTAGTCTAAGAAAAATTAAAAATTGAGGAAATGAAAATTTTATTAGCACACATCAACTTATTCAGAAGGTTTTATACAGGTAAATGTCCCTTCTCATACTTTTTTTCCGTACAAGTACTGTCCATCCACACGGAGTAGTGGACAGTCAGGTGTGTTTTACTTGCCAGACACACAAATTTAGGGATGATGGCATGAACTTTACAATCAGAACCTCATTTCTACCAATTACTAACTGTGTGAACTTGTGCATTTCTCTTATTTTTCTTAGCTTCAGGTTTCTCATCTGTAAAATAACTAATAATGAGTTTCTGCAACAGTTAATGTATGGCTCAAAATTAAATGAGGTAGTATATGTAAAGCATTTAATATGTAGTAAGATCTCATAAAAATGAAGTTTAATTAAAAAAAGAAAAGCATATATTTGGTAATGAAATTGTGCCCCATCTGATCAATATATATGCTTATTATGGTACTATATTTTAGAAAATTTTAGGTTAATTTATAATTTCAGCGTTGGTGGGCCCTTAGGATTCATATTTAGTTCAACATACTTTTTAAAATAATCTAAGATATAGTTAGTATTCTAGATGCCAAATAGCAGTGATACAGATTTCCTGACTTCCAAACCAGTGTTCTATTCATATCACTTGGCCTTAATCAGTGTGATATGCCATTTTAACAAGTTGAAAGATAAAAACCATATGATTATCTCAATAGATGCAGAAAAAGGCTTTGACAAAACTCAGCTCCCATTTATGATTAAAATTCTTTAAACAATGATCATAGAAGGAACCTACCTCAACATATCACTTGGCCTTTTAAGATGATTTGTTAAATATGTGTGAACTTGAAAAAAAACTTTAATAACCATTTCTCAGCATGTGTTAGTTAATATTATGAATTTTTGATATTGGATCAAAATGTTCTTTAAGAAATATTTATACCACAAAACTATATATTTACATTTCAAAGACAACTGTATGACAGACCCACTACTTGCTACCCAGTGGTGTAGGTAAGATTATGTTTTTTTTACAATTATTCTTTGTAACATTTGATATCATAAATGCCTGCACTAGGTAGGACCAGTAGCTTCAAAGGAAACTTTTGGAATTCTACATTAGAGTGTGCTAAAGACTGAAGTTATTTTACATACTGATGTTTTAGTTCAGCTGTCTTTAACACAATTAAAATTAAGAGAATTAAGAATTAATTTTTAAGAGAAGTAATTAATTAATTCTTAATTAAGAATTAAAAGAATTAAGCTTTGGTTTGTGGAGCCCTGTCCTTCTTTATGATGCTTGATCAGNGCCTCTTTTCTCTGCTAATTTTCTAATCCCTCTCTATCTGTAATTAGACAAGTTTTTCCTCGCCTATCCATCTCCACCTTCAAATCACCATGGATCCACCAGGGCTGGACCCTGGCAAGCAGGTATTCAATCAAGATTTATTTAATGAGTTAATGAAGGAAATAATGACTTTTAAGTTAAGATGGTTTAACCTTAGAAAGAAGCACAGAAGCTAAGAAGGAAGTAGCTACTCAAGGACTTGGCAGTAGGTCCGACAATTTCCTTTATAGAAATATTCTACTCTTTAGAGTAGGCTTCAGATAATCCTGTCTACTCAGGTCTCAGGCTGTTTCTGTGGTGTGGCTCCTATTATGGTGGTAGGCTCATCTAATGGCAGCTTTCACCACGGGGCAATACTGTCCATTTCCTCCTCTTTTTAATATAGTGCTTTCTCTCTTAGGGAGACTGGGAATCAAAGGTTTACCTGGTATTTTAGACAGGCTCTTCTCCCCAACTTCTAAATACTAATTAAAATTTTTTATTATAGGAAAACTTTAAGCATATGGAAACACAGAAGTATGAACCCCTAGGTACTCATAACCCAGCCTCAACCATGACCAACTCAGAGTCAGTTCTGTATCATTCACATCTCACTTACTCCTCCCTACAGTTTTGGAAGCAGATCTCAGACATCATGTAATTTCACCCATCAGGGTTTCAGTATGAATGTTTAATAAGAACTTTATTAAAAACATAGATTTGAAATAGCATCAGGGAGAAGGACAACACTATTTTATTCAGGACTGTGTTTCCTAAAAAGAGCACATTATTTCTATCCTTTGAAGAAATTAATGCAATATAGATTGACCTGCAGGACCAATTAAAAATGTTGAAACAAACCAAAGAGAATTTTAAATAGATCCTGATTCTCTGCTCCAATACAGTTCCTCTGCTTCAGGGAGCTAGAAAGCCTCTTGTGCCCCCACATTGCAGCTTTAAAGGGGCATGTGTCTGTCCTTTCTCTGGCTCCAAGTGCTGCTTGGGCAGGTTTTAGTGAAGGGTCTGCCTGGCAGGCAGTTCCACAGAGCCTGGCTAAGCAGTGTGTGTGCAGACAGCCAGCCAGCCTGCAAGGAGTGCCCCATGGGGAACTGCTCACTTAGGTGCTGAGGGCCCCACGTGAGCCTCAGGGCGCTCTGCCTGCTGACACAGCAGCTCCTAGGAAAGCCGATCTCCTCTCCTACAAGGATCAGTGCTTATCTGCCTCGCTGGCATCTCTGTCCTCATTTGTAGCCTTGCTGCTCCAAGCCTGCACCCACATCCCACCCAAAGCGTGAGCTTTGAGGGTTGTGCTGGAATACTGGGGGTTCTGAGAGCAACCTCAGAGCGCAGAGAGGGAGTTCTTAGCAGGCGTGATGCATACCATCTACCTCTTTTCTCTTGCCAGGAAGGCAGGAGGCAAAGCAGCCCACAACTCCTAACTGGTGTCTCAAATCCAGTCACTTCCACCCACCTGGACAGACGTGTGTTTGTACATCCATGCTGCCCTCACTCACAAGAACGGAAGCTGCACTCACTTGGCTCACTCTGCTCAAAAGGGAAAGGCAGGCAAAAGCCAGGACTCCAGACAGGCAGTCTCTGCACTTCTGTTTACACACAATGTATCAGAAGTAAGAGATCTGTCCTTCCTTCCAAGGAGTGTGAGCAACAGCAGCCCTCGGCAGCAGAGCCCAAACCCACCCCCACAGGGAGGGCTGGTTCATACCTGATGGTCGGTGTGCCAGATAAGCAGAGGTTCCCTTCCTATCTGCTCCCTCTTCCCTGGGATGAAGGACTGCCTCCCATCTTCTCATCTTCCCTTCATTCTTTTAACTCCCATCTGGGCACACCCTTTGGAATGTCCCTCTTTCCTTGTCTGGCCTGGGAGAGCTGACCTCTGTGACCACAACCCAATTCACCTTGGCCCAGGTTCCTAGGCTGACCACCTTACCACTGGACGGAATGACCCAGGGCGAAGCTGTGGCTATGAAATGGACTTCTGGTTCAGTCCTTCTAGATACTCAGGAGAGAAACGTGGGACCAAAGGAGATGGGGTCGTCTGTATGTGGTGGGTAACAGAGAGACTAGGAGTGGGAGAAAAGTGGCTGTGAGGCGGGCTGTGCTAGAATTGCTGAGGTCAAGAACCTCATTGCCTGCCCCTGCTCCCTTGCAGTCCTCTCTCTTCCTGTCCTTCTCTGACTGCCAAGCTCACTTTCCTCCTGGCACTGAGAACCGTATGGAAGCACTTTTTCTGTATCAGCCAGGTTTTGCTTTTCTGGAGCCTTTAGAAAAAAAGCCCTGAATGCTTTCAAGAGAATGGGTTAGCCCTGTCCACTGACTCCATCAGAAACAGAAAAGTCATACCTTCTGTACAGCCCAGGAGAAGGCCTCTGATAAATACCCCGTGAGGATGAGCTCATGTTTAAGGGCTCACTGAGTGGTTTGTACTGAGCACAGAAGCAGCTCCCACAGCAACTCACAGCAAAAGCAGGAGTGGGAGATTCCTGAGAAGGTGGCCTTGGAGCCTCTCAGTCCTTCTCCCCTTCCTGCTCATTCACAATACTCAGGCAAGCTTTGCATTACTCTCCCTTGTCCATGTTGCTGCTGTTGCGGTTTAGTTGTTAAGTGGTGTCTGACTCTCTTGCAATCCCAGGGATAGTAGCCCATCAGGGTCCTCTATCCTTGGGACTTGCCAGGCAAGAATACTGTAGTTGGTTGCCATTTCCTTCTCCAGGGGATCTTTTCGACCTAGGGATTGAACCCATGTCTCCTGCACTGGCAGGCAGATTCTTTATCACTGAGCCACCTGGGAAACCCTTGCCTTGTTCATACTTAGCGTTAAACCTGCTTTCTTAACACTGCTGTAGTGTGGAGTGAAAAGGCGACCCTGAATTCAGATGATGCACAGGTAGGCTCAATCAGATAAGCACAGCTCTCCTCTGTGCTCTATGCTCATGGAAAGAAAAGAGACCTGATATACTAACAGCACTCCTGCACACTCACACCATGCTTACGCCAGTGCCTCCGAGCTGGGAGGGCTCACTGGGCACATGGCTAGGTAGCAGCTCCAGGTGGACTGCGTGCCAGGAAGACAGGCCTACAAGCATGCTGGCATGGAACCCTCAGTCCATCTCTGGACCAGCAAGGAGAGGATGCTCTGGGCTGGCTCCATTGCTCAGTCATGTGTGGCTGGCTGAGAGCAAGACATGGACGTCCTTTCCAGGCTGGGTGGAATGAGAGCTCCTGAGGTTTCGGACAGGTGCCTACTTACCAGTGCATTCCCTAACATGGGTGGATGTTTTTGACAAACAGAAGTCTCCCATGCTGTGTAAACCTGATGAATGTTTTCTGAGTTATGGGCAAAAGGTATTAATATTTTAATCTTTTTTATGATGAAATAACTCATTAAAAAATTTTTTTTCATTCAAGTCTGGTGTTCACCCACTATAGTTACCTGCATGATCCTAGTTTAGCCTTCTAAGACGTGCTCAAAGCTGAGTAATAAGAGAACAGCTTCAACAAGTTACACCAACCTAGCCTTTCCAGTGTATGGGGCACACCCAACAGCAGGTGGTCAGAGGGCCCCACAAGGAACTCTCTCAGAGATTGAAGCAGGATGGTAGGGAAGTTCAAAGGAAGTCTGAACCAATGCTGACAATGCCTGCTAATTCCAGAGAGTCAAGTATAACAGGGGACAAGCCTGTGAGAGGAACCTGGATGGTGTTGTAAGGAAAAGAGACCCAAGACAAGAATATGGACAGGAGGCAGTATGGGCCTCCTTCGGCTGTGGTTAAAATCCATTCATTTTTACGGCTCACGTTTTCTATGGTGGATCAGAATGCTACAGTAACCTAAGCAAATCTAATACACACAAACAGGGGGCCCAGAAGCCCCTGACCTTGGAGCATTAGTATTTACAGATTTGCAAAGCTAGCATGTGGGGTTGTCTTTTACACCCTCAATTTGCGACTGGCTTCCGAGCCACAGAATTAAGCTGTTATTTTTTTCCCCAGAGAAAGTCATGCTGCCTCCAAATCCAGTGCATGCACATGGGCACCCACCTCCTCACAGCCCCTCACAGCACCCTCTGCAGCTGCTGCCACCCCTGCAGGGTTAAGGTGCCACGGAGCCCAGCAGGGGCCGAGGCACTCGAAGCCTCGCTTGGGGACACCCACCTTGCCTTTGTTGAAGTAGTGGATGATCTTGCGGCATAGCCCCTCCTTCCGCTGCCACTCCGTCTGGGATGGGTAGTGGAGGAACTCCCGAAGGGGCCGCTCCTCCCACTGCAGCAGCTCGCAGTAGAGGAGCAGAGTGAACGCAGCTTCTGTGGGGACAGGCTCTAGCGAGGCCCCGGGGCAGCCAGGTGCCCGGGGACCCAGCATGCACAGCCCAGGTTAGGGATGCTGGATACCACATCTGGGAGAGGGGCTGTCTAGCCACCCATCAGCCCTTGGCCACAGCATGAAGGGACCTAGTGGACACCGTCCTTCCTCAGCCTGGTCACCTGCTCTGGGCTCTGGATAAATCCAGCTGTGGCTCAGGTACCCCAGAGTCAGTGCACAGGCCGCTTTGCTCTGGGGCACACTGCCATGTCAGAGAGAGCTCCTGGGTTCCCTTTTGCTCAAGGGACTAGCGCTTCTTTCCCAACCTTCTCAGAACTGGATCGGAGGGGTGAGCTCTGACAGGCTTTCCTTGGCCATCCCACAGCCAGCCTCCATAACTCCAGCTCCACTTTCTGACCTCAATATGGCCCTGGTAATGATCCTTTCTCCTCATCTCGACCATTTCTAAAGGGACCAGAGAGCAGGAGTGTATGGTGATAACTGTGTGAAGGGCTCCACTCATAGAGGAAACTACAGCTGATGCTGGGCCCAGGGCAGAGGACTGGTGACATCTCCCGTACACATGGAACTGCTAGGGAGGGTTTATAAAACAGCTGTAGCTCAATACCATGGCTTCCTAACCCCTGGGAGTGAGTCAAACTGAATTACAGCTGCTGCTCTGAGTCCTCATCACACAGCCTGCTCCATCCTGTTCTATTTGCTTCTTTTTGGTGGGCATCTCCTACTGGCAACTTAATTAGCTTGAGCTTCTGCCTGGCCTTCAAGGCCCCATTCAAATCTGCTCCCCATGACTGTGGAGAATCTCTTTTCTAATTATCTTGTGACCCACTTCCAGTTTTAGCCAGGCTTGCTTGCCCACAGCCTTCCCAGGCCCTGCTCATCTCTGCCTCTCCACCTATGCCCTGGCGACCAGCCTTCCTGCCCAGGGACGCACATGACTCCTCACTGGAGCTGCGAAGCCTTTCTGACTGTGGGGACAAGCCTGTGAGGCCTGCAAGGCCTCTCTGTGGAACTTAGAAAATCATGTGCAACCTTTTTCTTCCCTGTCAATATTCTTTTTAGATGTTATTCCTGAGGCCACCAGAAGCAAGGCTTAGCACCTTCTCTGTCCGAATTGCCGACCTAGCCTCTCAGCCTCACCCCAGTGCTCTAGGAGTTTAGTAAATGCCTCCACTGATCCATGGGACTTCTCAGTCTTTCACTTCACTGCCCCCTCAAAGGGCTGCTGGGATCATGGGTTGAAGTGGATGCAGAGGATGGCAGATTCAGCCCAGTCATTTCAGAGTTAATTCTTGCCAAGCTGTGTCAGGCAAGGTGGAATCTGTGTGAAACATTCTCTAACATCTAACAGAAAATAGGGAAGGAGGTTTCTGCATTTCTACAAATTCATCTCATTCTAGTAACACTGTGGACAAGAACAGCCTGCATTTCCTGGCCTGTTGCACCACCTGTGGCTCAAGGGCTAAGATGTGGTGGCTGCTTACCATGGCGAAGAAGTGGTTATTTTGGAGGGAACTGTGGCACAAGGTGATAACCCAGGGCATGTGTGGGTACACTTGTCTTCGTGACTCAGAGCAGCACTCAGTAAATAGTGTGACAGCTATGTTTTTAAATTTTTCTTTTAGAAAAGGCCTTAGTAATGGATGAAATTGTGATACAGTGAAAGGGCCCCCGTCCAGCCTGTCAGAAAGTCAGGTGCACACTGTCCATCCTCTCCACTGGGAGCTCAGTGTGGGGCTGCAGGGTGGCTGCAGGGGAAGAGCCCAGACCACAAGGCAGGCCTGCCAGCACGTTCTGGAGGCCCCAGAGTCAGGCGAAGAGCCTGGGCTGGCCTCACTCAGCCCAGCTGTGAGGTCCTCCGAAAGGCTCTGCTCGTGAGGAGCAACAAAGAGCTCAGGAGGCTCTGAACCTGGTTCCTGGGATCTAGAGGTCACCCTCAGATGGCAGGAACAGGAGGCAAAGGGAGTGGAAGAACCTCGGCAGCCAGGCACAAGAGCAAGTTCCCCCTGCTTTCTCTCCACCACACGTTACAAAGGAGCTGAGGGCAAAGGGTGAGGGGATGGCCATCGTGGGCACTGACACTCCGCTGACACCTGGCAGGCCCCAGCTCAGAGCTTTCTCATCAGCTGCGAGTGTCTGTCCAGTCCTTTCCTGGAAGGAGGCCTGGCTCTCCCTTCCTGCTTACCTGTGTAGTTTTCTGCCTGCAAATGCATGTCACAGAGCTTATGGATATAGCGGATATACATCTCCTCTTTATTAATCTCCGATTTGTAGAAGTTCTGTAAGAGAGCAGGAAGTACACATGAAGGCAAGAGGGGATGCCCCCTCTGGAGGCTGAGCCCCAGGCAGATGGCCAAAACCCTGGGAGTGCTGGACAGGAAGGAGGAGACAGGCCGTGGGGGTGGCCAGCGCCAGAAAGAGAAGGGGCCAGTCTTAAGGCACCCCTGCTGGGAGCAAAACCTCTGGCAGGTCTGCAGGGGTCCTGAATGGTGAGAAAGAGTATCAGTGGTAGAAACGGGATGTCACGGTTGGTGGGACCTTGCCAAGAAGCCAGGCTACAGCTCTGTCCGAGGAGAGGCTCACTGTATTCCTTTCCCGAGTGGGAATGTGAGTTTCCAGGGACAGGGCTGATGTCCCGATGCAAACCCTGAGGCTTGTAGCCACGTATTGCAGAAAGGACAAGGTGATCACAGGGCGGGACAGAAGCCACTCCATGAGGCAGAGAGGAGGAAGAGCCCAGGCTCTCTCACCATCAGGTTAACAGTGCAGCCGATCTTCTTATTCTCTGTCTCCTCTCCTTTCATGCAATCCCTGGAGGGGAGAGTGAAGGTGAGTGCACTAAGTGGTGCCTCTGGGACAACACAGAGACCTGCAGTGTCCCCGAGGCATCAGTGTGTCCAAACCCCAAAGAAGGATGCTCTCCAACAGAAACTTGTCCACAGATGGGGCTCCCTCCAGGCTCTGGACCCATTCCTAGGGCTCAAATATCTCTGTTCAGCTGGACCCTTGTTCTGGTGGCAGAGTACAGAGCCCAGAGGCTATATCAGTAGCATTCAGTAGCACTACCAACGTCTTCAGTAAATAAGTATGTCAGTAAAGTAGAAGGTTAAACACTCAAGTTCCCTGAAGGGACCAGTCATAAGAGCAATCCTTAAAGGGCAGTTTTCATTTTGTAGGACAGTTTTTAGGAGAAGCCAATACACTCTACTCCAGGGACCTGCCTTCAGAACCCTGTAGCCCAGCAACCATGGCACAGCTGACACGTAAATCATCTCACTGACTTTTCTCCCTGTGGTGTCCTTCTCATGCACTAGTACTTGGAATCCCCTCCAACCGGGAGGATTTAGGGGTAGCTTCAGACAGGGGTGAGCTGCATTTTTGCTGAACAGGCTTGGGTGCAGGAGGGGTCACGGCTGGCCTGCCAGACACAGAACACAGGAACACTGAGAATGGATCCTTGCCAAAGGAGTGGGGACTGATCAAATCCATGCTCTTCTACCAAGGAGGGGCAGCCTAGCACAAGGAGATGAAAGAATGAGGACCAGACTGCGAATCCAGCAAGAAGCCTCCTGTACACACAGCCACCTGAGTCCCAGGTGCAGCCCCATGGTATTTGCTCAAGACACAGCACAGAGAAGACAGCTACTGCTTGGGGCTGGTTTCCTCTATCATATCTCCCAATTCTTCATCACCTCCCCTATAACCTCCCAAAGGGCCCTCTTGGCTCACCTGAACTCTACTGAGAGAGCAACTAAGGCCCCAGTGGCAGTGGCAGTGTCCCTTTTAGGCTAAGTCAAAAGCCATGATATGACTGAGAAGGCAGGCTTTCAGGAAAAACCGGATTACATGTGAACTCCCAGACTCCACATATCATAAAGATCTCTGAGCTCACACGCTGCCTCCTCTCATCTACACCTGGCCAGGGTCAAGGGACAGAAATAAATGGATTTTACACAAAGAACGGAGGCATGGGGAAATCGGGTACCGCTTGCCCTGGAAAAAAGAAGTGAAAGTCTTCCTGAGTCACAACTCTGTTGCTGTGTAGTCGCTAAGTCATGTCTGACTCTTTGCCACCTCATGGACTGCAGTCTGCCAGGCTCCTCTGTCCATGGGATTTTCCAGTCAAGAATACTAGAGTGGGTTGCCATTTCCTTTTCCAGGGTATCTTCCCAACTCAGGGGTCCAATCCATGTCTCTTGCATTGCAGGGAGATTCTTTACTGCTAAGCCACCAGGGAAGTCCAAACAAGTACAACAGTTCTGTGTTGGGTGATATTTCTCTGCCCACCTGCCATACGGCTCTGAGGAAGGTCTTCACTAAGGTCCCCCTTACTCTGGAGACAGCTCTTCTCCTCCTCTCTGCTGTGCCCACCCCTCTGAGCCTTGACTTTTCTGGATGAAAAGCCAGATGGCTACATGTCCCTATGATATCTCCAGGGTACATGTGCCCATGTATCAGGGGTAAGCTCAGGAAATCCTGGCCTACCCCTGAGAGAAGGCTTTCACCCCTTCCTCCTTGGCTATCAGGTGATTCCTAATGACTGGTGATGGCACACAACACCAGAACAGCCCTGCTGTGGCCACGTGGTCTCAATTTTAAGGTCAGGGAATCCTCCTGCTGGGGAGACCACGTGACCAGAGAAGAGGTCAGGTAGGTTCCTGAGAAGATACCTGTAGTCAAGAAGGCGTTCCATGAGGCGGGTGACTGAGGTTACAAAGGAAATGCCGGTCTCGCGCCATGTCTCCTGTTCAACCTTCTCCAGCAGGCTATTGACAGAAGCAAACACAATGCACAGTTCATGAGCCTCTCGGGGGCGCCAGAGTAAGGTCCCAGAGCCCGGGGGGCCTGTGATGGATCTGGAGACGGCAGACTTACCACATGGCAGTCTTACCTGGGGTAGGGCCCAAACAGCTGGGTTCTACTCCATGCAGCAGAAAGCAAAGACAAAGCAATTACTGAATGGACAGCAACAAATGAACATGTCTTCCATTGTCCTGTGTGAGCTCTTAAGGATGCCCCTGAGCTGAAGGAGAAGCTTCAGAGCCCAGCCCCTGTAGGGGTACACACTGTGAGAGCTGTTCTGAGGAAGCAGCTGAGGACCAGTCCACTGAGGGAGAGACCTGGCTTTGCCAAATGGCTAGCCGCCTCTATCGCTGCTCAGAACCATCCTCAGCAAACACGCTGACCAGCCTTTTCATGTAGACCAAGGGTAAGACTGCAATCAGTCTTGAGGGCGCAGCATGAAGGACAGAGAGTGAGTCCAAGAGTTATACCTGGTCATCTCCACTGTCACAGAAGACTTAAATAGAAAATGGCCAGAGCCAAGAGCTACATGTCTGGGTCCTTTTCTCACTTGTCAGCCTGTGCTCCTATTATCTCCAGGTGGGCTCTGACTTCTCCAAAGAACCTGGCTTCTGAAATCCTTTACCTTCCCATTGACGATCCCAGGTGCAGGTCTTGCTGCTGACCCCTTTGTACACTGGCCTGAGCTCCCTGAGGTCATGAGAGTCCCCAAGAGTGGAGGGCTCAGCCAGGGACCGGCAGTGGGGACTCACACCCATAGCCTGACTGTTGTTAACGTTGTAGTGATGCCAATTGTCTTCCTTGCACAGAACGTCTAACCTGAATGGGGCCTCTGAGAGAGTGAGGGTTTCCCAGGTGACCCATGTTCAGAGAGCAAGATGGCAGGATCATCGGTTCTCACCTCTGAGCTGTGTGGGAAAAGCTACTGTGTACACATTTCCCAAACTATGTTCTACAGAGCTCTGCTGTCCTGGGGGACAGAGAAGTGTTCTGTGAGCAAACAAGCATGAAACTGGTGGATCACTACACCCTCCTCTGAAGAGATTTTTCACACCTTTCTGCATACTGAAGGCTTTGAGAAGTTCTATACTACAGAGCTTTGTTTAATTTTCTTTCACTGAGTCTTTTCTAACCTGATTAGTCCATGATCTACATCCCCCAGTGGACACACACAAACATCTCCTCCTGAACACAAATTGGGAAATGCTGCTCCACGGTTATCAGTGGCTTTTAGTTCTTAGACATGACTTAGAAGAGTTTATGAAACACTTCTGTGTCAGGTAATTACTAACTCCAAGTTACTTTTGTGCTTTTTCCTTTGTAGTAAAATCAGTGAGTGGCTTAGGAAGAGACTTCGCTTCCTTATTTCCATAATTAGAAACATCTCTGGTCAAAAGAGAAATCCTAGGGATGGATTCATTTTCACAAATTAAAATTACTTAAGTTTCAAATGAATTCACATTTTATTGCATGACTCACCAAGGAACAAACTACATACGCAGGGTACAGGAGAAAGATTTCCCCCTCTTGAAACTGGAATGTCTGGGTGGTATCCTCAGACATGCTTCTTAGTGGCCATGCAGCTGAGGGCAATGCCACCACCTCTCCAAGTTCAGCTGCATTATTTTTACTCATCAGGATACTCTCTGCCCCGCCCACCTCACACATGTATTGTGAGGATTAAATAAGAAATGTCAACATATTTTGTCCATTGTAAAGTTCTAAGCAAATGTACAGTATAATTAACAGAAAATATGTTATAAGCTTATCTTCAAAATGCTAAAGCTAGAAAAATCTCACAGCTAGAAACAATGAGTGAAATGGGAGGGGGCTCTAAAGCTATAAATGTCTTCACATTTTGCTTTTCGGGAAGATAAAAACCAAATTTACTGCCTATGTGGGAGGACCACAGCTCTCCTGAGTCTCTCCTTTAGACTGAGCCCTATACTGAGTCCTGTCGGGTTTTGTGGCCCCATCAACTCAGGACAGAAGCCATACTGGTGGGCCCGGGACCCTTGGCGCTCAGTCAGTTCAGCCACCCTGTTTCACAAGTGAAACTGGTCTGGAAAGGGGGTATAACTTGTTTAAGTCACAAAATGCATGGGAGTATTTTTCAAGCTGACTGTACAATCTTACAAAGCTGAGATTTAAACCCCTTCCCCTCCCCCAGAAAGGCCAGCGCTGAGCCCTCATTGAGTCCCCATGAGCTGTTTGCCCAACTAGGATACAGTACATGGTATGAAGATATATGATGATCCTTTTCCTATTGGCAAACCCAAGAGCTCAGAGTTACTATCTGTGTCTACATCTTTCAGTTAACTACGATAATCTCTGAGAGAGCCTGCTGTCATGAAGTCTCTTTCTTGTTGACAGAAGGTGAGCATTGCCACCACCAGCAACAACTTGGGTCTCTCCTGATACCCACGCTCTAAAGCCTGCCCAGAACAGGCTGCACTCCTACCCTTCATTAGCCCACTTCACCCTCTACCCCAACATGGGGTGCCTCGGGCTGAAGCAGCTTACAGCAGGCCGAAGAGCTCCCTGTAGCTCTCATCGCCTTTCCCTTCTGACACCATGCTGTCCAGCTTGTCAATCAGCTCGGCCTCCACCTAGAGGGAAGTAGAGATTTTGTAAACCCGAAATGAGCTCAGGGGAAGGATGCGAAATCCAGCCCTCTGTGATGGGTGAGGATGCTGGGGAACTGCTTCTTGTTTTTGTTCTTGTACCAAAGAAATCCTGGAGAAGGTGGGATCTCACCTACAGCACCGGGAAGGCACCCTGTCTCCCCCCATCAGGAAGGGCTCCCACTCTGGGGGTTTAAGTAAGAGCTGGAACTTACACATACATCTCAGATAGTCTTTTCCCAGACTAGGGGCAAAAGGCAAGAACTCTCTGTAAAGAGAAGTATTTTGGATCCAAATGAGGCCTTTGTCAAGTGTTGTTTTTCTTTCTTAAAAATTCTCATTCAAGAGAATTTGTATGTATAAGACATACTTGGTTACAACTTTACCCTCCGTCAGCCAGTCACAAAGGATGCTTGCTGGGGGCTGGTCCTCACATTAATGGCTGACATTTGTTTGCATTGAGGGAGATGGGTTTCCTTCAGAGATTGTCCTTGAGGAGAAAAGGCTCCATTTTTTGTCCTCACAGGACCTAGAGCCCTTGGACTGCTGCTGCCCCTGCAGCTGCCTCATCACTGGAGGACTCTGCACTTGTTACTGGATTCTTAGTCTGTGAGGAGGAACACTGCGTTCATTCCTAACCCACTAATTTGCAAGGCTTTCAACAGTGATCAGCCACTTTCCTAACAGGCCTCAATGCATTTACTCTGAAGTGAGAAATTAGCTGTAAAGTGATATGAGATTAAAAAAAAATCTTTTAAACTGCTCATGAATCTTTGAAATGTGGTCCTGTGCAATTATTTGTGTATTTTATATCAACCAAAAATGGCATGGCTCCATTTAATAATGAGCTATAACAAAAGGCATTTTCTCATTCTACACAGGGGCAGAGTCCTAAGGCAATGAAGTAGTAAAAGAAAAACTGAATTAGAAAAGTCATTGAAGGCAATTATGGCTTTTGAAATCCTATCAATGGAAAATGAAAATGGATGAATAAATATGGCCCTTTTATAGCAGTCTGCTACGGCCAGGGTGGAGATGGTTGTACATCTACATTTGGCCTCTAATGAGTCAGCTGGTTGAATATACTTTTTGGAAGACACACAAAGTCTGAGGACTGTGGTCCTTGGGATTGAGGTCATCTGCCATTCTCTGTGAGGAGAAAAGGCACCAGCAGGGACTTGCCTGGGGTCATGCAAAGTCAGGTAGGGATCTCTCTTCACACATGCGGGTATAGGTTGTGCCTTCCAGAGCAGGGCAAAGGCGGGAGGGGACCTGGAGCAGCAGAGGGTACAATGGTGCAAAAATGGGCACAGTCGTTTCCTGGAGTTCTCAAAATGCCTCCCTGGCCGGCAGCAGCAAGTCACCAGAGATCTTATTAGAAACACATATTCCCAGGCTCCACTGGATCAAAAACTCAGGAGTTGT
The DNA here is from genome assembly GCA_006410615.1 of Neotragus moschatus. Classification (NCBI taxonomy): domain Eukaryota; kingdom Metazoa; phylum Chordata; class Mammalia; order Artiodactyla; family Bovidae; genus Neotragus; species Neotragus moschatus. The sequence continues at coordinate 728,587 of SJYA01002770.1, forward strand.
GGGGAGTCAGCAATCTGTGTTTTTACAAGCTCTCAGGTCACTCTGACGCCTATCCCAGGGTCAGAGCTTCTGTATTAGGCAAAGGAGCTGGTGATGGAAGGATTTAGGGACAGGACTTCCTCACTCTCTATAGTGCTGATAAAGGGAGAAGTTACTAAGAGAAACTGAGAAATCTAAAACACGACACTAAAGATCAATGTATGCAAAATCAATGTCTCTAGGTTATACAAAATGCTAAGGTCTTCAAATATAACGTCATAATTGGTAACGCTGAACATTTCAGGTCTGTGGAGTTATTTTTATTTTATAAAACCAATATTCTTGAAAAGAAAAGGTCAGTTTTCATTCCAATCCCAAAGAAGGGCAATGCCAAAGAACATTCAAATTACTGCACAATTGCACTCATTTCATATGCTAGCAAAGCAATGCTCAAAATTCTAAAAGCAAGGCTTCAACAGTACACGAATCAAGAACTTTCAGATGTTTAAGCTGGATTTAGAAAAGGCAGAGGAACCAGAGATCAAATTGCCAACATCCACTGGATCAGAGAAAAAGAGAATTCCAGAAGAACATCTACTTCTGCTTCATTGACTATAAAGCCTTTGACTGTGAAAAATTCTTAAAAAGAGATGGGAATACCAGACCACCTTACCTGTCTCCTGTATTTACTATGCTAAAGCCTTTGACTATGGATCACAACAAACTGTGGAAAATTCTTAAAAAGAGATGAGAATACCAGACCACCTTACCTGCCTCATGCGAAACCTCTATGTAGGTCAAGACGCAGCAGTTAGTACTGGACATGGAACAATGGACTGGTTCAAAATTGGAAAGGAGTACATCAAGGCTGTATATTGTCACCCTGCTTATATAACTTATATGCAGAGTACATCATGTGAAATGCCAGTTGAATGAAGCACAAGCTGGAATCAAGATTGCCAGATATACAGATGACAGCACCCTTATGGCAGAAAGTGAAGACGAATTAAAGACCTTCTTGATGAAGGTGAAATTTTTATTTATGGAAGGAGAGTGAAAAAGCTGGTTTAAAATTCAACATTCAAAAAACTAAGATCATGGCATCCACTTCCATCACTTTATGGCAAATAGATGGGGAAAAAGCATAAACAGTGACAGAGTTGGACCATAAAAAAGACTGAGCACCAAAGAATTGATGCTTTTGAACTGTGGTGTTGGAGAAGATTCATAAGAGTCCCTTGGATTGCAAGGCGATCAAACCAGTCAATCCTAAAGGATATCAGTCCTGGGTATTCATTGGAAGGACTGATGCTAAAGCTGAAATTTCAATACTTTGGCCATCTGATGTGAAGAGCCAACTCATTAGAAAAGATCCTAATGCTGGGAAAGACTGAAGGCAGGAAGAGAAAGGGATGACAGAGGAAGAGATGGTTGAATGGCATCACCAACTCAATGGGCATGAGTTTGAGAAAGCTCTGGGGTGTGGTGAAGGACAGGGAAGCCTGGTGTGCTGCAGTGCAAGGGGTCGCAAAGAGCTGGACACGACTGATCGACTGAATAACAACAAAGACAACTGATGCAATCATACTGTTCTAAGTGAAAGAAGTCAGTCTCAAGAGGCTACAGTTTACATGATTCCCTTTACATGACAGTCTGGAAAAGGCACAATGACAGTGACAGAGAAAAGATCAATGGCTGCCACAGTTTAAAGGTGGCGGAAGGGTTTAGGGGTAGCGAGATGGAAATTTTAGGAATTAAAAAATTTTTTAAAAATCTTGATTGTGATAGTGGTTACATGACTTTTATGTGTCTGCCAAATTTACAGAGCTGTAAATCCCAAAGAGTGAATTTTACTCTTTGTAAATATAAAAATACATAAATAAAAATTTAAAAATTACTGTTTGCCCTGTCTGTTGTCAGTGTTAGAATCACTCACTCTAAGACCACTGGTTCTTCCCAGAATCACAGAGTTGGGAGGGAGCTTAGAGGGGAGTGATTACAGTCCCCAAGGCAACAGAGAACTCTCCCCTAGAGGACTCCAGGGAGCTTCTGTTTGAGAATCACCAACAGAGAGGACCTCTGCATCTCTGAAAGCAGGCCAGCTTATAGCAAATCACTTTTTGCGAGCAAGTTATTCCTTTTATTGGCTAAAACTGGTGTTACCACCACTGTTTTCTGTTATTCCTAGTCCTATTCCTTGGAGCTACAGATAGAAGGGCAGGGGCCCTCTCCTCCACTTTAGGGGTGGCAGAGGAACTGCCCAGAGGCACAGCCTGAAGCCACTCGGTCAGAAACCAAGCACTTATCCCTCATAGGCCCAGCCCTCTGTACAGGAGTCTGTGAAGTTCTCAGCTCTGAGAAGTTTTCTGGTCTGGGCTCTAGCCATAGAAATGCCTGGACCATACACACTGGGGAACCTCCAGAGAGAAAAGACAACATGCTCCTGGGACCACCCTCTGAGTGAAGTTGGGAGGTTACAGTCTCAGTCACTCTCTCCTTGATCAGAAAAGTCCTTTCACATGATTTGGTTCCCTTCCTCTAATTCTTCTCTGGTAGCACTTCATGAAGAAAATCCACATATCACTTCTGGCCAGCAAGGAAGGGAAGCCCTTGGATGGGACTCAAGATGGCCAAGAACTACACCAGAACTACAGCCTGGCCATCTGCGTCATGTGCCAGGGCAAAAGGGGTCCATTCCAGGGAAGAGTACCCCTAACACCGCCGGGGTGGGTCTCACCTGTTTGAAGTTGCCGTTTTTCCTCTGCTCCCAGTCCATCATGTCGTGAAAGATGGGAATCATGATATTCCGCACTTCAGGCTGTGGGACCAGTGTCACACCCAGGAATGGGCCAATCATTCCCGGAATGAAGTGGATCTTATGTTCACCTGAATAATACAACCCAGCAGACAGAAGTTTATGCTCCAGCCACCGAAGCTTCCAGAGTAGGGCCACAGCATATGATCTGACCTTCACTGGGAGCATCAGAGAACACAGAAAGCTCTCCTCTATGGGCTTCTGAGATATTCCCTTCCCTTGGCTTTTTAAGAGTTTGCAGACTAAATTGGCTCAGTCCAGTTGGAAGAAAATTCAATAGGCAGAAGTTCTTTCCAAAGAATTTGCTGGGAGGTTCTACAAACTATCTGAAAATCATTCTGAGGTCAAGGAGCAGAGTCACTACTCCAGATAGAATAGGATTTCTGAGTGCCCTGCAATAGTTTCCAATAGTCTGTTCACGGTATTTACTCAGCAAGGAAAATTCATCAATTTCTACTTAAACACAATGCACTGACCCTGGGGTTTTTGCCTGTAGCCCAGAGGCATTTTAGTGATGAGGATGTTCAGTATGCTAGATGTCTGAATTCCACAAGCCTCTTCTTCATCAGTACTCAAATGTGCCTAAGAGTCCCCCTCTTGAGTTAGCAGGAGCCTCCTGCACAGCCATACCTTGACAGACTGGCTGAGAGACTCTCTACGTGTACCTCCGATCCCACCCCTTGCCTTCACATTGCATTTTTGATGGTAGCACTATATTTATTCAAGTCAGCTTGGCTTATCTCTCAATTTTCTTAATGAGGCCTGTCCATGGGAAGAGTGTGATATGAATTTCCCTGTGACTAGCCTGTCAGTTGGGGCATGTTCCCAGAATCCAGGGCCAGTCTTGAAGACTATGGGACAGAATTTTTCTCTTCCTTGTAAAGGTGAAACAGAATGAACCATCTTCCAGAGCTCTGTTTTCAGTGCTTTAGGACAAACTGTGGGCCTGTGTAGTGACTGTTACCATCAAACAAAATCAGTTCCTGTGAACTAGAAAATATCATTTCCACCAAAAACAATGAGGTAGGAATGGCTTTCTTGGGGGAAATCTGACATGGCTTTTTAATTCTTCCATGTTGAAAGCCTACCTAAGGAGCAAGTGTTAGCTAGCCTGGAGGCAGAGTCTGCATATTCCAATTTTGGTATTTGGTATAGTGCTGGTCCCCTGTGTTTCTGGGATTTCAGAATCAACTTCAAGGTGAACATTTATATCTCACTGTGCTGGATGCAGAGGGTATGAGCACTGAAGCTAGAGAGCTGGTTAGGGGAAATGCAGCCCCACTCAGGGATGGGAGGCCCCAGGGCTGGCAGAAATGCCTTGCATCTTGCTTGCTGCTTCTAGGGCTGTCACTAGGATGGTTGATGGTGGACTGTGAGGTTTTATGGCCATCCTTCCTAAGACTTCAGAGGCATGAGCTTAGTTGAAAGCAGTTTTCACTGGGAAGAACAGCAGCAGCTTCTCTGGCATCCAGGCAGGCCTATCTAAGAAGCCAACAGAAGCAAAGGACAGCCTACCTAGTTACCAGGGCACCCCAAGGACTCCACCAAAACCTGACAGTTTCAAGATTCAAAGCGCTGGATATTAGAGAAGCTGCAAAGAGGAGCTGTCGAAAGAAAGGAGACTAAAGTCAGTCTCACCTAGATGCGGCAGTTCCCTTCATACATGCACCTGGCAGTGGGAACCTCATCTGGATGCCTGAATGCCAGAGACCCAAGGAGGGTTTCAATCTTTACTAAAAAGAACAGCTGCCCTTGCTCATGTGCTAACTGGGCTTCTGGGCCTGTGACATCTGGACTGGAACATGGACAGCCCAGAGGATCTTATACTCTTAGAGCCTCAGACTTATATTCTTACAGCCTCATCTTCTTTTTCTCCTTTTGACTTTTGTTCTCAAAAAAGGGTCTGTGCATATGTATCGCTGGGGTCTTACTTCCCAGCTTAACTCTCCCTGCCAAGGGCTTTGTGCACATGTGCTACACGATACCATCCATCTGAAGTGTTATGCTAAAGATATGTGAAGATCTCTTGGGTCTGAATTAACATTCGTAAAACCTGGAGGAAGTCATTAGTCTTGTAACTTCTTATTTGGCTACACAATATGTGTAAGGGAAGAGTGTGGAGAAAAGACCTACCCAAATTCTGCCACATGCTGAAGAGTTCATAAGCCATCATCACACGCATGTCCCCATACCTGGGAATGGAACACAGGAACCAGCTATTAGCATGAGAAGCTTCAGGAAGACAGGAGGCCAGGATTCAGCTCTGTTTCTAGCATTTTCCAAAAGACAAAGTCATTTTGCTCTCAGTTGAGCTCTTACACTTGGCTCCTTGGGAAGCTACCTCAGTGAGAACCTTGTGGACGTCTCTAGGAGCCCCTCCTGGAAACATAACCCCATCTGGGCACATGTAGGAAGATGGATAAGAGACATATGTCTTACTTATCTAGAATTTTCTTCCTCTTGGTGGAAGTAATGATTTCTAGCTGAAGGCTTGGCTGATTTATGAACAGAACTGCCAGGCTAAAATAAGAATTCCACACCTAGAGAGAGAGAGAGAGAGAAAGAGGAAATATGTGACAGCCTGAGTTCTTAACCTTGCAAGGAGAGATTCTAAATATATGCATGTAGCGCAGAATTCATTTCAGTGTTAAGATCTTGGTTTTTAGAAAAATATCTTTACAAATAGGACTTTCCCCTGCTTTCTTGACTTCTCTGAAACCAACAGTGTTGATTCTGGACTGGAAAACAAACTCATGGGTTTCTGGCTCCCAGCACCTCCAACAGGGGTTTCTTAGGTTATACTCTAATCATTATCAAGCCTGGAAGCTGTTTGATACAATGAACAGATAAAGAAAGCCCCCAGCCACCTATCATACACTTAGCTGAATCCTTCTCAAATTCCTGACCTGCAAACTTGTGAGCAAAATAAAACAGCTGTTTTAAGTAAAACAAAAACAAAAATAAAAACAGGGAGTATGGTTTTTGGCTTTCTATGGTTATTACAAAGATAGTGACGGATTTTAGGAGCTCCCACCTTGAAGTCGAAGTCCGTCTCTGTGAAATTCTTGTGCAGTGCAGAAGACAGGTACTGGACAGTGGTGACTATGATGCTGCAGGGGACAAGGCGTCGGAGAGTTAAAGGACTGGCACTGGCACCCTGCAGCTTAGCATCCGCGGTCTGCAACCCATGTACAAGCTTCCTGAGTACAAGTAGCTCTCGTGTAAGATGTGACTTTAAGTGAGAAGGATGTGCATGCGTGCTCAGTTGTGTCCAACTCTTTGCAACTCCATGGACCGTAGCCCACCAGGCTCCTCTCCCTATGGGATTTCTCAGGCAAGAATACTAGAGGGGGCTGCCATTTCCTTCTCCAGGGGATCCTCCAACCTAGAGATAGCACCCCTGTCTCCCGCATTGGTAGGTGGATTCTTTAGCCTTGAGCCACCTGGAAGCCCATGTGAGAGGAAGACATGGTGCAAACCCCACAAAAAAAACCCTGTGGAGAATTGCCCTACCAGTGGGTTCTAGACCAAGCTCTGCTGATACCTGGTCTTGACACTACTTTTCTTTGGCCACAGTTTCCCTATAAAAGGAGGGGAGTAAGGTTTCATGGTTCTTTCAGGCTTCTTCCAGTTCAAAGAGTGATTCTAGTACTGGGGGGATCTTAGGAAAATGAACCTGTATTATGACCAACAGAGGACTTAGAGTATCATTCTATTACTCCACTTGATAATAGGGGTTTACAGTTATTAAATCTCTACTTTTATCATATACTGTTATTTTCATGTGTAAGTAATTTGACTTCAGCCTTTGATCTAGAATATCACTCTGTTTTTGCTTGGGCACATTTAAGGGTTAATGGGAGGCTGACTTGCTAGAGTCAAGAGCACAGGTTAAGGGAGAGAGAAAGTAAAGTGGGACAGGCGATTAAGGGTTTAATTACCAAGGGCACTGAATGCCTGGCAAAGGAGCTTACACCTAACAATGACCACCTAAGCTTTGGTGCAGAAGAGGGGCAAGGCAAAAAGTGCATTAGAGAGACTCATTACCAGCAAATAAATTTGAAAAGTAAAAGCCTTGAAAGAAGAGGCTTGCTCCTGCAGAATGGGCTGGAGAGCCTGAAGTGCTCTGAGTAGAACTAAGAGACAGAAACAAGAGGGGGTCAAATGGAAAATCCACTATTTAAGGAAATATCTCTGCAACACTGTTTATAACCATTCTTCTGTTCTGTATGAAATGTTTGCAGTTTTCAAAAAAAAAGAGCACTATAAAACGTACAGAGTAGAAAGACCGTCCTGACAGCTCGTAATAAATCTAACACAAATGATTTCACTACATTCTGCATAATGCTGATGTGAAAGGGCGATCAGAGGGAGGAGGCAGTAGGCTAGAGAGTGGACACCATGTGGCCTTCTCCTGAGTATAGGGGGACCTGACAAGCAAGCACCCTACCACCCACATGACTTGTTCGCTTTGCCAGTGAGAAGCACAGGGCAGAAATAAGAATGAGGCAGACAAGCGGGGTCAACCTTGGAGTGAATTCTGTGGCCAGTGTCAGAGCCTCTGTCAGAGGCAGAGCCTCATAGTCTTGGGTGAGTAATTAGCACTAGCTGTGGGGGTTGAGCAGTGTCTGGCAGACAACACAAATCAAGTGAAGAGGAAGGCTTGTGATGCTGCCTGAAACTGCAGAGCAACAGAGGCCAATGATGAGGCCCTCCTCAAGCAGGAGCCCTCCTCTGGTATCACAGTTCACATTCATAAAAGTTCCTTTCCTACCCTTACCAGGACACCATCTGCCAGGCACTTAGACTCTACTTTTGAACTATCTGACTATTTCTCCTCCTTGAACTTTGGTAAATGGCAAAGTCCTGCTGACTGCGCTTCCAAACACTTTCATATTTGAACCCTCTCCTCTCTGTCCCCACAGCTTTGACCTTGACAAGTTTCCATCTCGCTTCTTCTTTCACATGTAATAGTCTGGGGACAGCTGCATGGAGGCTGGCGCAGGGCCCTTCCACACTCACTTGCTTGTAAGAAGTCTCATCACCATCCAGTCCCGAGGAAAGACACTCATCTTCATCAGGTTCCGGAACACGCAGAAAATCTTCAGCAGGAATTCCTGGGCCGAGAGGAAAATCTGATGTGAGAGACCACCTCTACCACTGCAGTACATACTTCCTCAACAGGTTCTCTGGCCTCTAGATCATGAGAATGGAGGGGACCAGTGGGTGACGCTCTGGCTCCCTTCATGAGCTGCTTTTCTCTTAGAGGGCTGTGTGGCAGTGAGGTCTGGCCACTGCCGCAGGCCAGTCCCAAACTGGGGAGAAGAGATGCAGCTCTATACCTGCTCAGCCCTGTGCCTAAAGGCCAAAACACAGGAGGTCCAGCAGACATGGCGTCCAAACCACTGATCTCAATCTGTGGGGAACGGCCCCTGAGCACTTGATTGTAAGAACTTGTTTTCTTGGGTGTTAAGAACACATGGACTGGAGAAGCACTTCAGGAATAGATGAGTAAGTATCTTAAAAAAATGTGCCTCTCCATGAAAGCAATGAGAACAGTGCAAAGACTGGTTAATGAAAGGCTTGCTGATTCAAGAGAATCAGCCTCATTTTCTGTGGGAAGAAGAAAATAAACAATAACTAAAACATTTAAAAATTTAAATGGCAGTAGAAGCTACTTGAAGAACAAAAGAAGAGTTCAAAGTGGCTGCTTTGCGGGAGTAGTGGGTAGACGGGTCAGGATGAGCCAAGGAACCAGTTTTATTTACATACTTTGTAAGATGCTTTGGCTTTTAAAATCGTATATACATACTGCTGTGATAAAAACAAACATTTAACTAAAAAGTAAGGGAATGATGCTTCTGATTGAGAATTGGTTAGTGTCCTTCTCTCTCTCACAAACACACACACATATGATGAAAATGATCTAGAACAGTCAGGACTGGATTTTCGAGCTCTGCACCCCAGCTCAAGCATTGCTTGACCTGTATATGAGCTCCAGGCCCTGGTTAACTTATGGCTCACTTCAAGGGCTGTCAAGTTCATCCCTCTGAGAAGATAGGCTGGCCTCACCGCAGTAAGTTAGGGATAACAATCTGCAGAGACCCACATCTGTGGAAAGGTAGGCCAGATCAAACACCAGAAAGTGTTAGTGATCCTTTAATGTGTTAGTGATACTGATTAACTCATATGATTAATAAAGATTACACAAATGGAAAACAGTATAGTGCATTACTGTGAAATATTGACAAGTGACTTGACTCTGGATGGAGGCAAAGCATAGATATAAAGTATAGATAACAGATCCTTTATCCAGGGATGAACTCAGTAGCTTAGTCTAATGCAAACACACAAGCCCTTGGAGTCTGTCAGCAGCTGATACTCTTCAAAGTTTGGGAACACTCTCCTGTCATCTGGACCATGGGCCCATTTCTCTGGACTATCTGCCCCTCAGTGCACTAGATCCAGAGTGATAGCCAATGGACAGTGTTTGTATTTGTTTTCTACAAATATGAATCTTTCAGAAATATGTTTTACTGAAGAAAAGTTGTGATTATTATTATTATCACTACAGTTATTAAATAGTGAAGCCTGTTTCATGGGTAACCTACAACTCAACTGCTGTGTTTATAAGAGAAGGAAGAGACCTGGTTGACTGATAATTAGTGTGGCCCAGAGAAGTGTCTCTTAGAGGCACATCGTCATGGGGTTGCGATCAGTCAAGGAAGACTTGCCAGTGTTCCTGGGGTCTGGCTGTAAGGGAACACTGCTGGTTATCTGCTTTTGGAAGCCATACAGTGAGCCGTAAAGCGAGGCTGGTAAATCTTCCACTCTTGGCAGGGCAGGCCACTTGCACTTCTCTACTGGCAGGGGGAAAAACTGCTGGGCAGTCTTAGCTGCGTGCTTCCTTTCCTGGGTGAAAGGTCAGTGTTTCTCGGCCTACCTTGAGCTCATCTTTGCTCTGGAAGTTGTCCAGGAGGTGCTGGTAATGCGTGTCACACATCTGGCGGAGCAGCGAGAGAAGGCAGGACACATACTCACCCTGGGGAACAACCCAAAATACACTTAGCAAAGCCAGTCACAAGAGCTGTGTTCCCCCAATCCACAGAGGGCAAGGAGAGAAGGAAGGGTCTGAGATGGCCCCAATGATCATGAGAGGGAAGGTGACAACTCTGGCCCTGAAAATGAATTTTCTTTTCTGCTAAAGGGGTGCCTGGAGGGCTTGGGAATTTTAATAAGACTGCTGCAGCATGGGGCTAATTGAAAAATCTTAGCCCATAAGAAAGAAGCACTGCCAAACGAGACAGATAATCTAGTTTTTTCCCTAGGGAACTTTTGGGAAGTTCCCTAGGGAACTTTTGGGAAGTCCTTTGTCATTATACGCTGCCAGGGCTCCAGACTAAAGTCTGGAGGGGCCCCTGGGAATAGGAGCTCAGACTTCTCTGGACAGAATTTGGATTCTGCCCATCCCGCTGGGCTGGAGCAGTCTTTATACACGGATCTCCTCTGGGAGCTCCCAGAGCTGATATGTGATTGCTGGAGATAGAACACAGTAAATCAACATGACCCTCAGGAAAGCAGAGGAGTCAAAACTGACCTTTCTGAGAAGATGAGCTAATGGCTTTGAGTAAAAATTTAAAGATAAAAAAAAAAATGAGTCTTTAAAATTTCTTCAGGTTCCAACTGGGGTATACAGATGAAAACCCTGGCTTAAGGACTCCAAAGACTTTTACCATCTCTTGGAAACTTCTGTCATGGGGCAGCTGAGTATGGTTTCCTCTTACAAGGCTGCCTTCTCAGAGGAGATAGAGGGAAAATGACTTCATGTGGGCAGTTTTCAAATGTTTTTAAGTTTGTGGGACTATGGCAACTCTTTTTTAGTCTCTCAAATCCTTTTGTGACTCATGAAATTATTAGACATATATGTATGCAATATATATACAGGTACATGAACCTCAGTTTTATCTGAAGAAATGGACATAAGCCGTAATTTGTTTCGAGAATCAGATGCATTAATGTACATAAAGTATTTAAGTAAAAAGGCCAGCACACAAAGAAGTGCTCAATCAACTGTTGTCATCGTCATTAGATGTATATGAAATAAATCACTTCTTTAGTAGAGTTACTGTTTATAAAGTGCATAAAGCAGGGTCTGGCCCACAGCCAGCACTGTGTCATTGCTGGTTAGAAGGATGGGCTACCAGGACACGCCAGGAAGCATACCTATAGTTCTTACCTATAGTGAGAGTGTCCTGCGTAGGAGTTCCTAAGGGAGCAGACATTCTTTCCAAGCCCATATACTCTAGAACACAGTTGCTCTCTGCTCTCCCTAACGTGCTGGAGCTTGACTTGCTCCCACAGGAGCTTTTCTACAAAGGGATCACTGTAGTCTCCCACCTGCCAACAGGAAGATCCCCAGCAAGCTGTTTATCATGTCCCAACATCAGGGCTAAGAAGCGCACACTGCATGGGAGCAGAGGGGTCTGCGGGTGTCTCTGCCTCTCCTGCAAAGCTCTCCCAGTCTGCTTCCCTCCTAGGTAGATCATGGGAAATCACTGTCCAACAATGCCAGTGCCATTCTACCTCATCATGTTTTCCCTGATGCTTGACATTTAGATACAAGTACTGTGAGCGACTGAACTGAACTGAACTGTGGCCAAAAGAAACTAATCTGTAGGTACAAACAGACTGTGAGAAAATTACTGTGGTGCACACATCACTGGCAAGAGCCTGCTCCTAGAAGGAACAGTCAACAGCTGTCATCTTCATTCTCTGCTTTATTCCATATTACAGAAAGTGACCTGGCTCAAAGGCAAAGGCCAGTGGAGATTGTGTGCAGGAAAACAGGACAGGAAGCATCCCTGGGCCTGTCCCTAAGTACACTCCTCTGAGCATGAACCTAGAGAGGAGACGGAGTCCGACTGGAGAGGGGAAAAGGGCAGCATGCAGACAACCATGCAGGGAGGGAAGCTGAGATGAGGGTGGTGTGATGTGAGATGAGGTTCCGTGTGGAGGAGCCCCGGGTTAGAAAAGAAAGCAAGAAAACCTGAATGTTAGTTACTAACAGTGATCTCCGCTGTGCACTGCGGGCACCGCTGCCCTCTTACCGCCTCCTGCGCGTGCGATTTGCTCATGATGGTGAGCAGAGTCTGTAAGAGCACGTCCAAGAGGCTTTCCACCATCATTTCTACCTCCTCCATGACATCTGCCTCCTGGAGTGAGCAGCGAGAGAGCACAGCGTTAGTGCTAGGCTGGCTGACGCACTGTGGGCAGTACTTACTACATCAGCCACGGTCAGGAGCGGTCTTCTGACTTAGCTCTCAACACTGAGCCCCCAGCCTCACTGGCATGCAGTGTCTCAAGGAACCTGGAACAACGGCTCTGTGAGGAGGGGAGGCACACCTGCCACTGTTGCCCTGGTTTGGGGGCTGGAGATTGAGCCTCACACAGCAACACCCTGGCACCTGCAGTTCTGAACTGCAGGCAGATGCGTTAATCTTGATACACAAGGATGAAGCGAAGATCCTAAGTTAAATGTCTTCTCTGATTTTCCTAGAAAAGTCAGGAGAGAGCACAACACTGCTGACTAACTCTGAGAAAATGATAGAGTTCACACCACAGGGTGTGGGGGCAGCAGCTTCCCTACTGCTAATGCACACAGAAGTATCACATTCTTCCTCAGGACCATTTTCTCTGTGCGTGACCTCAGTCTTTGCCAGGCCTGCCTGCTGCCCAGACACGCTCCCTCAAGCTCCTGGGCATTCCTGCTCACGTTCCCTGGCCGACCAGAAAGACCCTGGTCTCGGTGTGTCCCTCTTAGGCAGCCTCACAAAAATAATGCAGCACGCTTCCTCACTGACAGCTGCTTCCCAGTCAGCAAGTTCTGACTTTAGGAAGAGTCTGTGCTATCTTTTTCTAGACCTCTCATATGCAATCCACATCCTACAGCCTGATTTTCATGATCTCACAAAGAGATTCCCATTGCCTCTTCTCCAGTCCCTTTATACTATTACTGGTCCAAATGTCCATCCATCTATCAACCTACCATTCACTAAGTATCTACCATGGGCCAGTATCTGTTTGAAAACCTGAGCATACACAAGTGATCAAGAAAGGTAAGATCTCTGCTTTAGTGGAGCTTAAATTTCATTCACCCCTGCCACCAATCCCAGCACCCCCCCAACTCCCCCGGCCAGCTGTCCATTCAATGTAGTTTTACTGAGTCCCATTCCGCAAGAAAGATTTGAAAGGCTCTTGGGACCACAGTCTTATTCCTCATTTGTTGAACTAATCATAACACTTTTAAAACCTGTGATGGCTCTCTGAGTAGCTTTGAGTCTCTAACCCCACAAATACAACCATATCACTTCCTTCAGATTTTCACTTGCTCCCATTCCTCTTTCTTCCTTCCCCTTCCCTTGCTTTTCCCCTGCAATTTATCTCTTTCCTTTAGCAACCAGCCTCCCATCCCCTCAAGCTGACCCTGGGTCACCAGTACACCTTATGTGCCTGGTGCTGCTTCTCTGAGGCCTGGTGGGAAGGAGAGCTGCCGGGCCTTGCCTGGAGCCAAGAGCAAACAAAAGGGCCACTGCAGCCATCGTAGTTGCTCTGCCAAGGTTGACCGCTATCACCAGATGGTCCTTTAAGTCTGGATACCAGATACGACAGCACCCTATTGAGTCCTTGCATCTTGTTCAAACCAAGCACATTTTTTCTTCTCTGCACCTCTCCCAGGCTATCTTCACAGACAAGCTAACCTCCTAAGTTTGTATCACTTGGTTCCTGGTATTTATTTTAAATGCACTTGAAATTTTATTCTCCAGAAACCTTATCTCAACTTAGGAAGATTGTGTAAATAAAGACTCAGTCTTATTTTAAATTTGTTCATACTTTCCTATAATTTTCAAGTTTTCTAAAAGAAATACTCATTTCTTCCGTGGTATAAACATATAACATAAAGATAATTAAAATAAATTCCTACCCTTATACATGCCTGACACATGTTTTTCTGCCTTCCTTATCTCCCCTCCCTTCTAACATGGGTCTCTTCTAAAAAACTGAAAGTAAAGAAGAAAGAAAACAGGCAAAAGCACTGCCAGTGAAGCCTGAGCCCTGAAGTCCCATCCCAGCATCCCGTGAGGCTGAGGACTATTGCGGGCAACATGCATCGCTCGTACGCCGTGTCTCATCTGGCATGGTATAGGAATGCCATATGGGCGGAACCAAGCTGCCAGGAAGCTGACAGAAAAGTCTGAATGAGCAAGCTGCCTCTCAGCCTGGGCCTGCCTCCTTGTGCTCGTTCGTGCCTGAGTATCCTCAGAACACTCCCAGGAATACAGAAGTAATGTCTTTTGATAGAAATAGAGCAAGCAGCATGGGATGGGGTTTCTGGTACTACAGATGACTATGTTTCTGGGTGTATTTACGGCAGTACTTTTTTTGGTTTTTGTTTTTTTTTTTTAAATAGCAAGACTGTGTTGTGTTGAGAAGCCTGCTGGGCACACATAGGCAGGCCTCCATTCACTTGGGCACCTTTCTGTCACTGATGAAAGCTTCTCTGACTGGGAAGTGAACAAAATGATCTTTGTTGGTCTGCCTCTGGCTAAATTGACACAGGACGGGGACAGAGCTTAGGGCCGGGTGGCACAGGTGTACAGCCACTACCAGAGAGCTGGTCTTGACGATGGAGAAGATGCTGCCGAGAATCCCTGAGCAGATGAGCAGCTCCTTCTGCTGCCTCAGGTGAAGGTGGATGTGATGGAGAACCACTGGAAGCAGGATGCGGCGGGATTCTGGGGGAGAAAACACAAAGGTGAAGCAGCCCTTTGGAGAAGAACCAGATACCTTTGGAAGCCAGGGGCAACAAAGGATGCAGCTGGCCTCCAGGCAGGTGGGGCTGGGACTGCAGCCACACTGGAAACCAGTCCCTGCCCATGGGCAGGTCTAACAGCCCACCTCCCGGACATCTGAAGACGAGTCACAGCATTTTCCTTCTCTCTAGCTTTTCTTTTTTCACATTTCAGGCTTCAATTATCCAGGGCCTTTTATGCAGGATGTATGTTAGGAGATTGCTTCCAAATGAAATCTCTTTATTGACTAGACTCCAAATTAAACTCCCTCTAAATGACACACTTAGTTCTATGAACTATGCTGATGGAACTAACTAGCAGACTTGATATGGATTATAAATGGTCCCTCTTCATGATGCCCTGATGGCAGCCCGGTGCTTCCACCCTCCTAGGCCTTTACTGTACCTTCCCCCTCTGGCCTGTGGGACGCTGTGTGACTCCACAGTAATGAAAGGGACAGAAGGAAGACTTCCACCTTGTCATAAGCCTTTGATAATTAGCTAAACCTCTTTGTCAGTCCTACTGCATACATTAAAATATTTTTCTTTTCTTTCTTCTTCAATGCTAATGCCTAAAAAGTATCTTCATCAGGGGGTGACTATATTTAGTACTCCAAATTCAGGAAGGTTAAATACTAAATCAAGCTCTTTTATCAGTTCTCTCTAAGACCTTAGGCAGGTTGATTCCTTCTACAGGTTTGATTTCTCCCATCTATACAATGAGGTGCTAACAGCCCCTTCTGCATGTACTTCACAGGTGTGGTGAGAAGACAAGGGGAAATGTAAGTGTGGACGTGTTTCTGGTATCTTGCACTCCTATGTGGTCAATGACTGTGTGATTAAAGTGGCACCAGAGCCAGTCAGCATGACTCAGTTAGACTACCAGTAACACAAACAAGTCATGGTATTTTGGATTTGTTGTTCATATTTGACCATAATTAAGTATTCTAGATGAAATTCAGAATGAAAATCTTTATTGGCAAAAGACACATTACGTGATATACGGGAGATATGGAGGACTGCCTTGTCAAATACTTAGAACATGTTGAAATAAAATGGAGTGACAACTATTATATGTTTAAAAGGATGCTTGGATAAAAGAGAAGTCCCTACTGTCTTTTATAGACCAAAATGCCAACAGAGCAGGATTTGCAATAACCAATAGCTGCCTGCAGAAAAAATAGCAGTTTGTGACTGGAATCTGCTGATGAAGAAACCAAACTGATATGCTCTGAGAAATGTAAGGGCTGGGTTCAAGACATCACTGGTAAAAGTCCTTCTGCCTCAGGAAAGATGCTGCAGCTCAGGCATTCAATGAATGTGAGATGCAAGTGAAAATCTGGTGGTGGCTTGTTATCTCCAAATCCAACTACATAGTTCCAGCCACATAAAAACAATTTTTCTTAAGTGATTATGAGAAGCAGCTATTAGATGCAAAAGTATTAGAAATAAAGTATGTCAGTGAGGGCACTCTGCTGTCTGTCTTCCCATACACTCAGAAAGAACCTGCTTGCTCAACACAGGAGCACCTCAGTACATAAGACAAATACTAACAGACATAAAAGGAGAAATCGATAGTAAACACAATAATAGTAGGAGGCTTTAACACTCCACTCACACCAATGGACAGACCATCAAACCAGAAAATTAATAAAGAAACACAGTCTTAAATGATACATTAGATGAGATGGATCTCATTGATATCTTTAGGACATTCCATCCAAATGCAGAAGAATACACCTTCTTCTCAAGTGCACATGGAACATTCTCCAGGAAAGACCACATCTTGGGTCACAAATCGAACCTCAGTAAATTTAAGAAAATTGAAATCACTATCAAGCATCTTCTCTGACCACAACGCTATGAGACTAGATATCAATTACAAGAAAAAAAACTGTAAGAAACACAAACACATGGAGATTAAACAACATGTTTCTAAATAACCAACAGGTTACTGAAGAAATCAAAAGGGAAATCAAAAACTTTCTAGAAACAGATGACAATGAAAACACGACAACTCAAAACCTATGAGATGAAGGCAAAAGCAGTTCTAAGAGGGAAGTTTATAGCCATACAATTCTACCTCAAGAAACAAGAAAAACATTGAATAGGAGAAGGCAATGGCACCTCACTCCAGTACTCTTGCCTGGAAAATCCCATGGACAGAGAAGCCTGGTAGGCTGCAGTCCATGGGGTCGCTAAGAGTCAGACATGACTGAGCCATTTCACTTTCACTTTTCACTTTCATGCACTGGAGAAGGAAATGGCAACCCACTCCAGTGTTCTTGCCTGGAGAATCCTGGGGACAAGGGAGCCTGATGGGCTGCCGTCTCTGGGGTCGCACAGAGTCAGACATGACTGAAGCGACTTAGCAGCAGCAGCAGCAGCAGACAACCTAACTTTACACCTAAAACAACAGGAAAAAGACAACCCCCCCCAAAAAAAATTTAGTAGAAGGAAAGAAATAATAAAGATCTGAGCAGAAATAAATGAAAAAGAAATGAAAGAAACAATAGTAAAAATTAATAAAACTAAAAGCTGGTTCTTTGAGAAGATAAACAAAATTGACAAACCTTTGCCAGACTCATCAAGAAAAAAAGAGAGAAGAATCAAATCAACAAAATTAGAAAAAATAAAAAAAATAAAATAAAAAACAAAATTAGAAATGAAAAAGGAGAGGTTACAACAGACAACGCAGAAATAGAAAGGATTATAAGAGACTATTATGAAGAATTATATGGCAACAAAATAGATAGCCTTGAAGAAATGGACAGATTCTTAGAAAAGTTCAATCTTCCAAGACTGAACCAGGAAGAAATAGAAATNAGTCCTTCTGCCTCAGGAAAGATGCTGCAGCTCAGGCATTCAATGAATGTGAGATGCAAGTGAAAATCTGGTGGTGGCTTGTTATCTCCAAATCCAACTACATAGTTCCAGCCACATAAAAACAATTTTTCTTAAGTGATTATGAGAAGCAGCTATTAGATGCAAAAGTATTAGAAATAAAGTATGTCAGTGAGGGCACTCTGCTGTCTGTCTTCCCATACACTCAGAAAGAACCTGCTTGCTCAACACAGGAGCACCTCAGTACATAAGACAAATACTAACAGACATAAAAGGAGAAATCGATAGTAAACACAATAATAGTAGGAGGCTTTAACACTCCACTCACACCAATGGACAGACCATCAAACCAGAAAATTAATAAAGAAACACAGTCTTAAATGATACATTAGATGAGATGGATCTCATTGATATCTTTAGGACATTCCATCCAAATGCAGAAGAATACACCTTCTTCTCAAGTGCACATGGAACATTCTCCAGGAAAGACCACATCTTGGGTCACAAATCGAACCTCAGTAAATTTAAGAAAATTGAAATCACTATCAAGCATCTTCTCTGACCACAACGCTATGAGACTAGATATCAATTACAAGAAAAAAAACTGTAAGAAACACAAACACATGGAGATTAAACAACATGTTTCTAAATAACCAACAGGTTACTGAAGAAATCAAAAGGGAAATCAAAAACTTTCTAGAAACAGATGACAATGAAAACACGACAACTCAAAACCTATGAGATGAAGGCAAAAGCAGTTCTAAGAGGGAAGTTTATAGCCATACAATTCTACCTCAAGAAACAAGAAAAACATTGAATAGGAGAAGGCAATGGCACCTCACTCCAGTACTCTTGCCTGGAAAATCCCATGGACAGAGAAGCCTGGTAGGCTGCAGTCCATGGGGTCGCTAAGAGTCAGACATGACTGAGCCATTTCACTTTCACTTTTCACTTTCATGCACTGGAGAAGGAAATGGCAACCCACTCCAGTGTTCTTGCCTGGAGAATCCTGGGGACAAGGGAGCCTGATGGGCTGCCGTCTCTGGGGTCGCACAGAGTCAGACATGACTGAAGCGACTTAGCAGCAGCAGCAGCAGCAGACAACCTAACTTTACACCTAAAACAACAGGAAAAAGACAACCCCCCCCAAAAAAAATTTAGTAGAAGGAAAGAAATAATAAAGATCTGAGCAGAAATAAATGAAAAAGAAATGAAAGAAACAATAGTAAAAATTAATAAAACTAAAAGCTGGTTCTTTGAGAAGATAAACAAAATTGACAAACCTTTGCCAGACTCATCAAGAAAAAAAGAGAGAAGAATCAAATCAACAAAATTAGAAAAAATAAAAAAAATAAAATAAAAAACAAAATTAGAAATGAAAAAGGAGAGGTTACAACAGACAACGCAGAAATAGAAAGGATTATAAGAGACTATTATGAAGAATTATATGGCAACAAAATAGATAGCCTTGAAGAAATGGACAGATTCTTAGAAAAGTTCAATCTTCCAAGACTGAACCAGGAAGAAATAGAAATTATGAACAACACAATTAAAAGCACTGAAATTGAAGTTGTGATAAAAAAATCTCCCCAAAAACAAAAGCCCAGGACCAGATGGCTTCACAGGAGAATCCTATCAAACATTTAGAGAAGAGCTAATACCTATCCTTCTAAAACTCTATCAAAAAATTGCAGAGGAAGGAACACTTCCAAATTCATTCTACAAGGTCACCATCACCCTGATACCAAAACCAGACAAAGATAACACAAAAAAATAAAACTATAGGCCAATACCACTGATGAACATAGATACAAAAATAGTCAACAAAATTTTTGCAAAGAGAATTCAGCAACACATCAAAAAGCTCATACACCATGATCAAGTTAAGTTTATTCCAAGGATGCAAGGATTCTTCAATATATGGAAATCAATCAATGTGATACACCATATTCACAAACTGAAAGATAAAAACCATATGATCATCTCAATAGATGCAGAAAAAGCCTTTGACAAAATCCAGCACCTATTTATGATTAAAACTCTTCAAAAAATGGGCATAGAAGAAACCTACCTCAACACAGTAAAGGCCATATATGATAAGCCTATAGCAAACATTATTCTCAATGGTGAGAAACTGAAAACATTCCCCCTAAGATCAGCAACACGATATTATTATCACCACTATTATTCAACATAATTCTGGAAGTCCTAGCTATAGCAATCAGAGAAGAAAAAGAAATAAAACGAATCCAGATCAGAAAAGTAGTAAAGCTCTCACTGTTTGCAGATGACATGATACTGTACACAGAAAACCCTAAAGATAGTATCAGAAGATTACTAGAGCTAATCAATGAATTAGCAAAGTTGCAGGATACAAAATCAATACACAGAAATCACTTGCATTTCTATATACTAACAATGAAAAATTAGAAAGAGCAATTAAAGAATCAATTCCATTCACCATTGCAACAAAAAGAATTAAATATCTAGGAATAAACTTACCTAAGGAGATGAAAGAACTGTACACAGAAAATTATAAGACACTAATGAAAGCAATCAGATGACATAAACAGATGGAGAGACACTTCATGTTCCTGGATTGAACACTGTCATTGAAATTGTTCCTAGGAAGAATCAAGATTGTGAAAATGACTATACTACCAAATGCAATCTACAGATTTAATGTAATCCCTATCAAATTACCAATGCCATATTTCACAGAACTAGAACAAAACATTTCACAATTCATATGGAAACACAAAAGACCCTGAATAACCAAAGCAGTCTTAAGAAAGAAGAATGGAGCTGGAGGAATCAAGCTTCCTGACTAGAAAGTATGGTGCTGGCACAAAAACATAAATACAGACCAATGGAACAAGATAGAAAGCCCAGAAATAAACCCATGCACCTATGGGTACCTTATTTTTGACAAAGGAGGCAAGAATATACAATGGGGGCAAAGACAGCTTCTTCAATAAATGGTGTTGGGAAAACTGGACAGCTACACATAAAAGAATGAAATTAGAACACTTCCTAACACCATACACAAAGATAAACTCAAAATGGATTAAAGACCTACATGTAAGACCAGAAACTATAAAACTCTTAGAGGACAACATAGGCAGAAATAAATCAAAGCAAGATCCTCTATGACCCAGCTCCTAGAGTAATGGAAATAAAAACAAAAGTAAACAAGTGGGACCTGATTAAACTTAAAGCTTTCGCACAGCAAAGGAAGCTATAAGCAAGGTGAAAAGGCAATCTTCAGAATGGGAGACAATAATAGCAAATGAAGTAACTGACAAAGGATTAATTTCCAAAATATACAAGCAGCTGATAACAACTCACTACCAGAAAAACAAACAACCCAATCAAAAAGTGGGAAAAAGACCTAAACAGACATTTCTCCAAGACATACAGATGGCTAACAAACACACGAAAAGATGCTCAACATTGCTCACTATTACAGAAATGCAAATCAAATCCACAATGAGAAATCACCTCATATCGGTCAGAATGGCCCTCATCAAAGAGTCTACAAACAATAAATGCTGGAAAGGGTGTGGAGAAAAGGGAATGCTCTTACACTGTTGGTGGGAATGTAAATTGATACAGCCACTATGGAAGACGTTATGGAGATTCCTTAAAAAACTAGGAATAAAACCACCATATGACCCAGCAATCCCACTTCTAGGCATATACCCCAAGAAAACCAAAACTGAAAGAGACACATGTATCCCATTGTTCACAGCAGCACTATTTACAATAGCTAGAACATGGAAGCAACCTAGATGTCCATCAACAGATGAATGGATAAAGAAGTTGTGGTGCATATACACAATGGAATATTACTCAACCATAAAAAGGAACACATTTGAGTCAGTTCTGATGAGGTGGATGAACCTAAAACCTATTAAACAGAGTGAAGTGAGTCAGAAAGAGAAAGATAAATACAGCATTCTAACACATATATATGGAATTTAGAAAAATGGTACTGAAGAATTTATTTACAGGGCAACAATGGAGAAGCAGACAGAGAGGAGACTTATGGACATGAGGAGAGAGGAGAAGAGGGTGAGATGTATGGAGAGAGTAACATGGAAACTTACATTACTATATGTAAAACAGATAGCCAACAGGAATTTGCTGTATGGCTCAGGAAATTCAAACAAGGGCTCTGTACCAACTAGAGGGGTGGGATGGGGAGGGAGATGGGAGGGAGGTTCAAAAGGGAGGGGATATATGTATACCTATGGCTGATTCATGTTGAGGTTTGACAGAAAACAGAAAAATTCTGTAAAGCAATTATCCTTCAATAAAAAATAAATTGATTAAAAAAAAGAAAGCACCTGCTTGTGCAAACCATTGATTTTATCTTCAGTCCATGAAGTGGTGAAGAGAGAAGGTGCTTCCCATGAACAGTTACAGGTTGAGAAAAGCTGAATTTCTTGGCAGCTTTAGTCTCAGTAATTCCTTACACAGGCAGTGTTATTGTTTTATACTGCAGATGTGTGTAGCTCTGGGATGAGAAATGATTGTTCTCATACTTTGAAAGTCAAACTCAAAAAAAATTTGATCACCAAAAAGTTCCAATTATAAACATTCTAATAATAATTGCTTTGTTAGCATTTTAGGTTTATTTCTATGCCCTAGAAGTTTATTCCACAGTGTGATATTCTGCTTAATGGACCAGACTCATGCTGATTGTAACATTTGACTACTGAATATTTGATCATGTTCAATGTGGCTTCAGGTATGAATCCAGAGGTTCCTTCTGAAAGACAGTCTAGGCTGCTGATTGCATTATATTGTTTTTTTTTTCCCTAGTATTTTTTTTTTTTTTCTGACTATACCAGGTCTTAGTTGTGGCATGTGGGATCTAGTTCCCAGACCAGGAATTGAACTCAGGCTGCCTGCATTGGGAGTGTGGAGTCTTAGCCACTGGACCAGCAGCAGGGAACTCCCTGATCGTATTATGTTTGCCAGGCTTTCCTGATCTCTTTTGGAGTGTGGTGTGCTCAGCTGCTCAGTAGTTTCTGACTCCCCGCCACCCGTGCCATGGGCGGTAGCCTGCCAGGATCCTCTGGATGTGGGATTTCCCAGGCAAGAATACTGGAGTGGGTTGCCATTTCCCCCTCCAGGGGAACTTCCCTTCCCAGTGACTGAACCTGCGTCTCTTACATCTCTTGCATTGGCAGGCAGGTTCTTAACCACTATTTAAAGTGTGGAGGGCTCCCTGTCTATCTCTTTGTCTAACCTTTAGAGGCTCCTCCAAAGAGAGGAAAAGGAATCTATCTGTCTGGTAAGGCAAGGAAACAAAGTGCAGTGGGTCCTCAGGTCCTCCTTTCAGGGTTTCTTTTCTTTCCTTGACTCATCCTACCTTCTTGGGCTAGACCTTTCTCTCTTGTTCCCCCTCCTTTCACTCTGCTTTTTCATCCTGCTGGGGCTGTGGCAGACCCCTTTCTTGGCAGCTGGCTAGATTTGTGGGCCTGGAGGTTGCTCTGCAGGCCACCTCATGTGGGTCCCTAGAAATAAGCTGTGAGGAAGGCAGTAGGCCTAGGTTTTGGCTGCATTCTCTAACAAAGGTTACCAAAACCTCTGCATTTTAAGGTCCACTGACTTCTCACATGATGGCTGGTAAAACTGAGCCTTTGCTTACCACTTGGCCAACACCCTGATAAGGAAGAAAGGTGAGTCTGACTCTCATCCCAACTTGATTTACCCGAGAAAGAAAACAGGCGGCTATCCACAGTTCTGGCAATGGACTGCAGCTTCACGACATCCATCGACTGCCCAATGTGTACAGTGCTTGGCATGCTTCCCAGAGTCCCTCTTACAAACTCCGCCACCTCCTGCACAGTGAACATCTGAAGGAGCTCATCAAAGATGGTTGGGAAGGAGTTGAGCAATGCAGCCTGCAGAAGCACGTGAAGGTCTGGTTAGCTCAGAGTTAGGTCTGCATCTATCTGTGTGCTTAGACAATCACACAGCAGTGAGAGGGTGAGAGGTAACTGCAGCACCCCTGTCTTGAACGGGCTCCTCCCTGGCCTGTGATTCCACCCATCCCTGTAGTAGTCTTGGGGCTGAAGCAGGAGAACCAAAAAGGAAACCAAAACAAGAGAATTTACTGGGATCCAGGCCACTAGAAGCTTTAGAACTTGCCAAGGCATTTGTTGGCAAGGGAAGGAATTATATAGAGAAATTAACTCTATAGCTTAACATCCATAGCTGCTTTTGCTCATAAAATGGATTTAATTTATTTGTCTGTCTCTATGATCAAGTTCTTGACTTTCCACTTTCAGCCCCAAATTCAAGCCAGGAAACTCTCAAAGAAAGGAGGTCAAACATAACTGAGTGACATCAAGCAGCAGTAGATGAACTCCATTCACAGTCCTGCAGCCAGCAGTCCAGCTCTGAAAACGGGACCATTTCCTCAGAATAGTGACATTTATTTGAAACCATAAAGTGTGAAGACTTTGTAAATTATTCCTTCACATGCGATGCCTGGCAGTCTCAAGTGTAAATCCAAAAAGGAGGGAGAATGTGTGGATTTAGTCAGCCATGAAATCCTGAAGACTGTTGATGATGCTGACCTAGCGTTCAGTGACCTCGACTGACTAGACAAGTGGTCTGCGTGTGTATGGAGATTTGTCTCCTAGGATCTCAGCTCTGGGAGACCCATGAGGTGGCTTCTTGAAAACAATCAGAGCCTCTGGGAGGCAGAGTAGTTTAGGAGAAAGAGAATGGGTTTTGAAATTGGACAGACATGAGTTTAAATCCCAGCATTACCACTTATTTGCCACATAACCCTGGGTGAGTTACTGCCTAGTCCTCCTTTTTCTCATCTATGAAATGGAGATGAGGCTATCACTTATCTCCTCATACTGGTATGAAGAAGCTGTCTAGGTGCACCAGGTTAATTTCCAGTAGACTGCCTGGCACACATACCAGGCCTTCAATAAATGCTGGCTCTTGTTCAATTTCTCTCGTCTAAATGGAAACAGCATGAAGGAGGCTCTTCACGCTGCTCAGTTCTCTTAGATTATTAACCCAAGATTTACAAAGGGAAATGGAGTGTCACCTTGAGACGAAGTGAGAGTGCACTCTTTCTAAGTGGCAGGTTAGGGGAGGGGAGCTGTTTTTCAGGCAGTAAGACACTGTCCTTGACTGAGTGAAAACTTATATAGGGGAACAGGTCTGTCACGCTGCACTCTATATTCAGGCCAGGACCATGACTGAACTTCTGTGAATTCTATGTGCAGATTTATAACTCCCTGAGATATCAAGGAGACCATTCCTCAGTAATGAGAACCAGCACAACAACTAGATACAAAGACGAAGAGAGGAAGCAGGTATTTCTTTTGGCTGCATCACAAACCTTGCAGGACCTTAGTTCCCTGACCTGGGGTTGGTAGTGAAACCCGGGGCCATGTTAATGAAAGTCCCAAGTCCTAACCACTGGACTGCTAGGGAATTCCCAGAAAAGCAGGTAATATTTCATAATCAACGACCAACAGTAACTGATTTGCCCTCTTTAATGGTGAAATTTTCTAATCTCATGGCACCAGGACAGAAGGACACTTGCACCATAACATCTCCTAGTGGTCAGAATCAAAGACATAAAGTCTGACTGAACTGTATACTTGCGGAGGGTTCTGAAACTCATGAAACATAAGCCTGGTACCAAAGAAGCAGGTCTGATTCTGACTCAGGTCTAAGCTGAGAACAGATCTAAGCTATTTATCCCGATGTGGGAGGAACATGCTATTGAGAAGAGGGCATTGCTGAGTTCTCAGAAAGCAAATCTGCCTTGCTCTGCTAGCTACCTCTAAGCTCCCCAGATCTCCATAGGCTCAGAGATGAGTAGGTGTCTTGGGCCTTGGCTGGCAGGAACTGATAGGCTGGGGGAGAGAGATGACTGGCCTGGGGTATTCAGGAAGGGCATTCAGACCATGGAAGGAGGCTTTTTTATAGAGATACCTGGTGACCTTGATGTATTCCACTTTTATAGAGGCTATCGCCCAGCTGTTCTTTTGTTCTCTGGGCCAAGGAGCCTATGGGCAACTGGAATCTAGAGGCAACATAGGAGGAAGTGGGAAACGAACAAACAAACAAAAATTGGGACTATTCTAATCTTAAAGGAGATATTTGAACATATATTTGTGCTGACAGGCCTAGCAGTGACTGAATGAATGGACGTGAGAGAGGCTGTCTAGTCTCTGTTCATAAGTTTTGATGTAACAATTGCCTTCAAGAAATCAAAGAAGTGTAATTCATTAGATATAATCTTGACATTTATCTGGAAGAAAAAAAAATAACCTCTTTGTGACTGGGGTAAAGAATAATATCCTTGATCCCTTCTAGGGTATGGGTGCATGGGAAAGGTAACTGATTAACTGACCAGACATATTTAATACAAGGAAGCTAACTTCCTTTCCACACTACTATTTCTAATAGAATCTAATCCTAATTCTTAGCCAAAGTTTTCTAGTTATTTCTGCTGTTTTTCAACCAATTTCACTCTTAACTTCTAGAATGGATCAATACTAACCTGAAGTTGTTAAAATTAATATAGTGACTAGGAAATAAAATTCTCTTTGCATTCTGAATATCCTTTATAAATAAGATGTTCATATACAACTAATAGTATGGCAGCTAAATAAAAATCTAGCCAAAAGAGGGCAAAGTTAAACTTCTTCTCCACCATAAAGACAATGGGCTGTTTTATATTTGGAACCTAGGACACAGTTGGCTTTGAAGTAAAAACAGCATTTTATTTTAGCAGGTATTTCCTTATACCTCAACCCTTACCCGAAACATAGAAACCTGGCAGGGCTTTGACTCTGGAAGCCAGGGGACAAAGAAACCACTTGCTAAGACAGACAAGAATCCAGCAGCAAAACTTTCCCACCGCTCACAGACCTGAGTGAAAAGGAGCGTTTCTGAATTTCTGCTGTCCAGACTGAGCACAAACCGGATGGACTGGAAAAGCTCTTGGATGCTGGACCGGAACTGTTCCTCTTCCATCCCACAGGTGGCACGTGAGTACAAGATCCTTGACTGCACGATAAACTTGAAAAGGTACTCCAACGCCTGGCGGTGTGGGAGAAAGAGGGATAGAGAGGTGTTAAAGATGGGTTTCCCAGGTGGAGCTAGTGGTAAAGAACCCGCCTGCCAACGCAGGAGACATGAGATGTGGGTTCAATTCCTGCATTGGGAAGATTCCCCTGGAGGAGTGCATGGCAACCCACTCTAATATTCTTGCCTGGAGAATCCCATAGACTGAAGAGCCTGGCAAGCTATAGTCTATAGGGTTGCAAAGAGTTGGACGTGACTGAAACAACTTAGCACATAAAGATGGTCAGGAACTAATATATGCAGGAGTGAAGGGTAGAGTACCAGCAAATTATACACTAAACTTGAGAGATGGACATTTCCAACTTTGGAGATAAGCACTTTCATATTTAAAAAAATTTTTATTGGCATGTGGTTGTTTTACAATGTTGTGTTGTACTAGTTTTTGGTATATAGTAAAGTGACTTAGTTTTTATATATATATAAAGTGTATATATATATACAAAGTGTATATATATATACAAGTGTATATATATATACACTTTTTTTTTTAAGATTCTTTTCCCATGTTGGCCATTACAGAGTATTGAGTAGAGCTCCCTGTGCTATACAGCAGGCTATTATTACTTATCTCTTTTATACATAGTAGGGAAGTACTTTAATCTTTTTAAATTAGAAAAATGTTTTTTACTTTAATTTTTAAAACCTTTCCTCAAAAGTAGAAATGGACCTTGAGCAGGAAGTATCTATATACTGAGAGAATTGCCAAATTATTTCATGTAGCTGTGGAAGTGAATAAGCATAGACTATTATGGAAGCAGCTGAATTCAAGAAGATACAGGATCAAAAGAAAATTAAATTTCTCTCATTTTTCTCAGGTCTAGAAATAAAAGGCTACAAAGGCAATGATATAAGAACCTCTCTTAAATTTATTCCAAGAAGGAAGGGTACTTTAAGAAGTCTTGTGCATCTTTGAGAAACAGCTGGCACCTGACATGTGCCAGCCATCTCACCAGGGGTCCGGTTTGGAGAAAATCAGCCTCTAGTTGCACAGGAGCTGGCAGACCCAACACACCCATTCACCATCCTCTCCCAGACCAGGACACCTGCTGTCAACAGTTTATGAACAAGACAGGAGACAAAACTCCCATAACATGTGTTGGGAGCAGAATCTGATTCTGAGGAGCCCCTGGAGGTTGGCCCATGCTTATGAGCGGAGTAATTCTCTTTTAGGAGAATTCAAGATTCTATATATTCTAATCAAAGAAAGGCTAAAGATCTCTCAGACACTGGAAAGGCAGAGTCATGCAGCATTGAGGAGAAATTTATCCAAGGATGAAATATGGAGCTCAGGCCACCTTCAGAGAAGCTTTTCCTAAAGTCTTGATGTGAAGTAAAATCTCCTCTCCAGCCACTGTATGCCAAGATCCTATTTATTTCTTTAATAGCATAATTAATTTTTTCCTCACTGCCTCTGTATGTTTACTTTTGTATGGCTTATCTGTTGGACATGTTTATTGTCTGTCTTTTCCCCACTTGAATGGAGGTGCTATCAAGGCCAAATCTTTCTGTGTGGGTTCCTGCTGAATCCCCAGTGGGTAACCCAATGTCTGACACATGGCAGGTATCAAGCCATACTGGCTGAATGAATGACTCTTAGAAGAAAACTAAGATACCATCTCCAAGGCCTTAAGTAGTTAATTTCTGAACTCACACAGAACCTTTTGCATTTAACCCCACATGTACCCCTCAATTATGAAGGGAACCTCACAGGTGCTGGGGTTCAGAAAAGAACAGAACCCAGGCCCTGCCCTCACATCACACTTGGCACTCTGTTCTACACTTGTGTTTGAGCCTAAATCCCTTTAAGACACAGGGGATGTGTTCTTCCAGGGGAGAGGGCAGTCTTACTCCTCTCTGCATCTCAGCAGCCATGACATGCTGGTTGCTCAGCCAACACATATTGCATGAAGGTCAGAAGTGAGACTTGCGGCCTCAGGTTTTTACAGAATCTGCCTGCTGAGAACAGGCAGGGAAAATACAGATTTATGATTTGATTTTGCCTCTTTAAACTGATGATACTTAGGAGAACATGCGTTTGAACTGTTACCACACGAATAATGCAAGCATAGGCCCATTAGTACTTAGAGCAGATGATGAGATATTCAAAGAGGACAGAGGAAAAGCAGAACTACTTTGCTGCCATTATTCTTTTATTACTAACTAGAAAGGGTGGGAAAGACATGGTTAAAAAGCAATCTAAAACAAGTGACTCAAGAACAAGAAAAGACAGGGACGAAAGGAAAGAAAGAAACCATGAACTTGCTTTAAGTGAATTCTCAGAGGATATGAGTTTTTTTTTTTTTTTAAATAGTTAATATGGAGAACTGCTGAGCAAGAGAGAAATCAACATTCTCATAGGTGGTTCTCTACAGCAGAAGCAGCAGTCATGAGAAATGAGTTACCAGAAAGTGTAGTTAACTCACAGTGTGGACAGTCCCCTGGAAAGGGGAGCTGTCCAGCACTGCAAAGCGCTGCCTGATCATGGCTTTAAGATACTTGCTCAGTTCTTTTTACTTAAAACAATTATACAAAATACAGTGTTCAATAAATACTGAAGAAGGGGAAAGTATTAGATAACCTTATTTCTAATCAATGTTGGCTTATTTCTAACCAACACTGGCCTAGAAGGAGATACAATACTTTAGCCAGTGGAAGCAAAGACTGACACTAAGGGTAGAAACGAGGCAGTGGGGATGACTACGAGCCACATGCACATCATCCCTCCCTCCCGCTCTCAGATAAAATTATGAGGAATAAAGACCTTTTAGGGAAAAATCAAAGTGAGGAAAGGGCAGTTCGGTGGATCAAGGCAGTTATTCATTCCACACTGTCTACACTTGTCCTGCACTCTACTCCATGGAGGTTACTTGCAAAGTTCTGAGGGGTGGGCCCTTCTTAGGACATTACCCGCATGGCTTCCTGAATGTGGTCCTGACGAATCAGTTCTGCAGAGCAGTCCATGTACCACTTCAAACAGCGGATTAGCTCCCTGAGAAAAAGAACAGTCCAGAAACCCCACTTTAATCCAAAAGCAATGCAGCCTGAAATACCTGCCGTCCTAAATTAGCCATAGAGGAAATAATATACTGCTGACAAAGCTAGAATGGAGCGATGGATTCATTACAGCTGTGGAATCTTTAGACCACCTGAGACCAGACAACACTCCTGCCCAAGAGACGCCACATTTCAATCAGCAGTTGGAATCATTCTTTCCCACTTCTCCTGAGACACATTTCTTTTGATTACAATAAAGTTTTCCCAAAGTCATGGGCTGGATGTATGGGGGTTTTTTTTGTTGAAAACTGCTAAGTCTCCAGAATATACAACAATGACTAGTAAATAGCAGGCTCTGAATAAAGGTGTATGCTCCCATGTGCCTCTCCTTGCCATCCCTATCATCTTATTTCCTTAGGACCAAGTTATCTGAGTGGCATGGGACTGCAGGGTCACAAAGTCTGCACATATACATGGCCAAAGAATTCAGAGGTCAAGAGAATAGGCCCTCTGCAACAGCAGGGTTCACATCTGGGGCGTATCAGTCTCGACCTCTGCATCCTTGAGCAAGTTATGTGAGTTCTATAGGCAGCAATAGTACATCTCAAATTACTGTGAATTCTAATGAGATGACACGTGTAAAATCTACAGCACAGTGCCTGCTCTCTCCAAAATGACATCAAAGTATCAGAGACCAGTGATTCCACAGCTTCACTACTCTTCAGGTTTTCTCTCTTCAAAACTTATGCTCATTCCATAGAATAACACGGTGACTTTTAAAATTGCTCTAATGGCTTTAGATAACCTGTGAGTGCTTCCCATGTTTACTCTTTGTATTGTCTCTTTTATTGACTGTCTTTTCTTTCCTTTGATATTTATTTGTGGATGCTATATTTAGCTATTAACATGCTTCTCACTGAAAAACCAAGACATTTTTAGCAGCTTTTCCATCATTTCTTACAAGGAAAAGTATGAAAACTATGTAATAAACTATAGTATAAAATGTCAGCAGAAAGCCCACAGCTAACATCATTCTCAATGGCAAAAGCCTGCCTTTCTATTCAAACACAAGTCCTAATGATGATGCCAAATGCAACTTACTTGTATGCCAGGGCTCCAGCAAAGTGCTTCTGGATGTACGTGTCCATTACAGGTCGGAAGTGGAAATATTTGATGTCTCGGAGCAGGTTGATGATGAATACCTGGGAGAGACAAGGTGTAGCAGAATTCAGTGGAGGCCTCAAACCTACCCCCAGAAGGAAACAACTCTTGATTCTTCAAGGGATGGAAAACTACAAGTGTTTTCTCCAGTGTCTACAGTGGATGTAAGACTGCCATTCCGGGTACATATTTCTGTCAGGCTTGTTCTACTGCTAACAACCATGGCCTCCCATACCAAACTTGGGACTCATTTGTCAACACCAGTGACTTTGACCTCCTCTCTTCACAATAATGCTCAGTGGTACAATATGGACCAAGGGATATCTGTGTTGTGGCACAAACATTAAGGTGTCTCAAAAGCTTGGAAAAGAGAGAAAAAAATATTGTCCCCTGAGCCAAATCATCCTACGAAAGGTTGCACCCTTCAGAAATTAGGGTTGGTTGGCCACGGAGGCAAGAAGAAAAGCCAGAGAAATAAACTTTGCAAAATACCACTCTAACTCTTGCGTCTGCTGCTCATCTATCATACAGACTTTAAAGTATCTGGTTGTCCTTGAACACAGAGACCTCCTGGAGGACTGGACATGTTCAACAAAATGCACTAAATATTCAGATCACTGTCTTTTCTCACTGAGCAACCTTCTGAGGCTCTGGTTCCCAGACAACTGTTTACAGGGAGAGGGTGTGATGCTCAGACCAGCACAGAGAGTCTCTGCTTATCCTTTGTTTTTGTTTTCAATATTTATTTACTTGGCTGTGCTGGGTCTTAGCTGTGGCACACAGGATCTTTAGTTGTGGCATGTGGGATCTAGTTCCCTGAACAGGTATTGAACCCAGGCCCCTTGCACTGGGAGTGCAGTCTTAACCACTGGACCACCATAAAATTTTCTGTATCCTACTTTGTAAGTGGAAAATGAGCTGTCTTGTTTCCTTTATTGGTCTCTGGGCCTTTTGTTGGTGTAGGTCACTATTTCGGCAACCCTGTGATAGTATGAGACTGAGTATCAAGACCACAAAGCAGANAGTGCAGTCTTAACCACTGGACCACCATAAAATTTTCTGTATCCTACTTTGTAAGTGGAAAATGAGCTGTCTTGTTTCCTTTATTGGTCTCTGGGCCTTTTGTTGGTGTAGGTCACTATTTCGGCAACCCTGTGATAGTATGAGACTGAGTATCAAGACCACAAAGCAGAGGTCCAGCTTTGCTCATATAGAGATGTGCCAGGTAGGTAGGCTGCTGGTCTTCCTTGGTGACACTCATCAATCCCTTTCCTGTTGGAAACATCTGCATCATGTGCTGACTCACTCAAATAAACTGCTTTCCTCAGATTTTTAAAAAGTATGTGACAGGAATAATCAATAAAAATCAGGAAAGGTAAGACTTACCAAAGACTGAAATACCAGCAGGCCATATTTCTCTGTGTTATCATCCAAAATCACAAAGAGTGTATCTAAGATGTCCTGCAGAAACTGCAACAGCATAAAAACCAGAGGGCTCAGGTCTTAGGACCTTGGACACATGGTCAGATGTTCAAACACCAATGAATTTATCTCCCAAACAAACAAAATCAAACACCTCATAAGACCTCAAAATAACACATAAAAATAACCTGGTATTCCATCTCACCTAGCCAAGAAATAACTAGGTGAACTTTGGGTGTTTGATTATAGCCCAAAGGGCCCTAAGAGAGACCTAAAGAGGCTCTTCCTGCTGGGTAAGTGCTAAATTTATAAGGAAAGAGCAATTACCTAAAAAATTTAGACCACCCACGAAGAATAGCAATCTTGAAGGCAATCTAACTGATTTTGATGCCAAATTCATTTTTGAGAAAAAGTGCTTACTTTCCTGGGACCCCAAAATTCAGTAGTCTCTTATTGTTTACTATGACCTAACTCTATAGAGGACATCTGGATAAGGAAGTGACAAGCTAGGCCTTACCTACAGAAACTTATTTTTTGGTCTAGAAATTAGTATCCTAGGAGAAGAGAAAATGCAGCTGATAAGGGCTGTCAACTATAAGCAAAGTGAAAAGACAGCCATCTGAATGGGAGAAAATAATAGCAAATGAGGCAACTGACAAACAACTAATCTCAAAAATATACAAGCAACTTATACAGCTCAATTCCAGAAAAATGAATGACCCAATCAAAAAATGGGCCAAAGAACTAAATAGACATTTCTCCAAAGAAGACATATAGATGGCTAACANGTCTAGGTTCGATGCAGGATGCAGGATGCTTGGGACTGATGCACGGGGATGATCCAGAGAGGTGGTGTGTGGTGGGAGGGGGAGAGGGGGGTCGGGATTGGGAGCTTATATACACTCGTGGTTGATGCATGTCAACGTATAGCAAAATGAATACAGTACTGTAAAGCAAAACAAACTAAAAAATTAAAATTAAAAAAAAAAGAGGGTAAAAGATCTGGAGACAACATTTTTCTTTTTTTGAGCAGGTGCCTTTTTCTTTCTAAGATGCAAAAGTCCAGGGAGAGAATAATAAATATTCATGGATGCTCCCAGTCTTCAAAAATCAAACCTAATACTCTGTTGGTCAAAATGCAATTTAATGATATAATGTTTACAATTTGCTTCAAAACAACATAAGGTAGAAGGCATGGATGAGGGATTTATGGGCAGGACTGGCCAGGGGTTGGTGACAGTCAGGGATGAATGACAGGGGGATACGTAGGGTTATTTATTTTGTCTGCATCTTTGGATGCTTGAAATTTTCCAATAAAAAGAAAAAATAATTAAAATGCTGGCATATTCCCTTTACATTCTCTCCTGGCTGGCTTGAGACAAATTTTGATGCTAAAACCAGAAATGCTGGTAGGATGTTCTCTTGTCAGGAATGTAACAACTCATCCTTAAAAAGATCACAGAACTTTCATAGTATGTGGTCTGTTCTACTGGTGAAATTTTTAATATGTTTAGAAGGAGAAAATGTCCTGAGTGTAAATTTATCTTAAGTTTCAAAACTAGTTTGTAAAAGTTTCAAAAGCTTGTTTGTATAAAGAGTTCTTTTAAAAATTTATGATACTCTGATCAATTAACACAAAATTCATACAAGTACAAAGAAATACACAGACTTTAAAATTACCCCTCATTTGGAGACACCGTGTTGTGTATTACTGAGTCAATGGAGCTGTAAAATGAAAGTACAGACAGTGCAGTGGTAACAGATTTGATCCTTGCAATGATGGAGCCAAGAATGTCCACACACAGACAAGGCTCCTTTTTGAAATTCAATCTCTAGCCTACTTTCCACTGCTCTTGCTGATCACCCAAAACACCTCCATTCTCCTCAGTTGAGTTCAGTCCATTGTGCAGAATCCGCCTACCAGGCTTTCACCATCGGGAAGTGCCTAGGGTTCTTCTTGAGCTCAGGTCAGGCGGGCAAACACCTGGCTTCTACACAGTGTGGAGAAGTCCTAAGGGTAACAGCTGGGGCTGGGCAGTGTTGCTGTCAGTTTGCTCAGGCCATTAGATGGGAAGTGTCACAAAAGCACATGAGAAAGCCGATGAGGCGGAGAGGAGGGTAACGTTCCCTGATCTGGACTCTTAAGTGAGAGACTGGGCAAAATCAGGAGTTCCAGCTCATGGAGAATATTTAGAGTTCTTCTAGATAATCCAGAGAGTGGGGCCAGGAGGACACCAGGCTGGGTTTGTGGCAGAGGTTTACAGAGTAAGCGAAGAGAGGAAGCGAGCGAAGAACTAGAGGCATGCAGGCGGCAGCCCACACAGGGATTGTTTCTGAGAGGCTGCCCTTTAATTATCACTTTGCTTTCTGGGAAGAAAAACAAGCCAGAAAATAGGGTTTAAAACTTAAATATTGTTTCTAAAAGGTAATAAACCTGATATGATACCTACTTTAAAGAAAGCTAATTGAAAAAAAGAAAAATAACTTTATCTCTACTCACTTAACTATATACCTTAAAAAGTGGTCTCAGAGGCTTATAGGCAGAAATCAAGGGAAAGTAAGGCCCTCTGCCCAGATTCTTGCTCAGCTAGCACGTGTGAATTGGGTGAAAGCCATACCTTAACAATTTCCTCCCCACTGACATGCCGTAGCCGCCCAAGGATGTCCATGATCCGGTCTGGAAAGGCCTTCCATTTCAGCAGAGCAAGGAGGTCCACTAGGAAGCAAGCCCCCAAAATGGGGAACCCTAGTTATGTCATGGGCAAGCAAAGCCTAGACTCCCCCTGCCAAGGGTGGGTGGGATCTAGAGAGACAGAAATAGCTGGAAGCAGTGAAACAGCCTCCAGAGTGCTGCGATCAAGGCTACAGACACCTCTGTAAAACCATGGAAAACCCCATAGCTTGCTATTACCAAGTGATTGCTTCAACTTCGAATGAGAAGAATCCCCTCATTGTGGCATGAAAAAGCAGAAGCAACTATTTCTGTCTCTTGACAAATACCAGCAACACAAAGTAGCAAGCAGGGACAGTGGAGGGCTCCACGTTGCAGGCACCCTGGCCTACCGTTCTGTGTGAGCTTGGTGGAGGAAAGCTGTGTGGAAATGAAGAAAGACTCTTTGGTGCTGCGCTGGAAGATGAGGCTGGAGGGGATGTTAGGGCAGCCATTGTAATCCTCTTTGCAGCAGGGCAAGCCCAGGTACAGAGCGTGGTTGTTAAACGTGCTATTCTCATCACACTGTAGGCATAAGTAGAGAACACAGAATATTTCTGGGACCATGCCACGTGTAAAACATCAGGTGCCAGGGATTTTTGGGTTCTTGAGGCTGGACCTTGGACCTCAGATCCTGTTAGAAGAGTGCTTCCTAAGCACTTTATTATTATTATTTTTTCCATCTCAGGTGTACATGAGTACACTTTCAAAGTGTTTTCGATTTCTTCCCCCAGAATGGCTCACATGCCTTTTAAAGAAAACATGGCGAAGCTCATGGCCTTTATCTGTTGTGCAGGAAACTTCGGGTTCCGGCTATGCTGTGATAGCTGACAGAATCAGAGTCTCAAATGGCAAGTCTCAAAATGTATGAGCCAAGGCCGTAATGGCACAAAGGAGCTGAATAATACATCTCCATGACTAGTGGAGTGGGAAGTTGGAAATAAAGGCCCTGCTGGCATGATCTGTGGGAAAAGACAAAAGCCTGCCCACAGGTGTCCTGCTGTCTCCACCTGCACCCCACCCTAGAACCTCTGGCCCACTCAGGGGGAACCATCTGACCGAGAACCCCATGTGAGAGTGGTCTAAGTGGGGACAGACCCAGGCTCCGTACCTTGTACACGTAGAGCTCATGGATGTCATCGGAGAGGGTGGTGCCATCGTCCCGCATCAAGGGTGAGAATGCAAAGCCGAAGAGTTTCTTTTCCCCTTTGTCTTTTGCTGCAATCAGAGGCAAGCATGAGTTGTTCTGCCTCAAACCTCCCTTTCCAACAGAAATTCCCTTTTTCCTTATCACCTTGTGTGCTTTACTTCTTTGTCCCTTACTTTGTTCATTAAATAGGTAGCAACCTGATGGCAAGAAGGATCAGAAATGTGCTAGGCTGAGTTTCCATTTATATTGCAAGGTACACAGGCTACCTAGAACCAAACAGAAACTACATGGCTAGTCTTGATAAACCAGGGGCTCTTTAAGAAGGAGTTTACTATATACAAAGGAAACCCCCAAAGAGGAATGACCCTGGCAATTATCCACTGTCCAAGTCAGACACTACAAAAGGCCAACATCAGATCTCATTTTTAAAAAATATTTCTTTTTGATGTGGACCATTTTTAAAGTCTTCATTGAATTTGTTACAATACCTAACCAGGGATCGAACCCACAACCCTGGAACTGGATGTGAAGTCTTAACCGCTGGACCCAAGGAAGTCTCCAGATCCCACACTTTTGGATCACTGTCCAAAGAACACTCTCTGATGACATCCCACCTCTGCGTACACAACTCCTCATTTTCTTGCCCTGATACTAATAAGAACTCTTATTTTTGTCCCAGAGAAGGAAGAGTTATATTCGTGTTCTCAAAGCACTGTGGAGAGAGAAATCTCACTCACTGGAACAGTGTCTGAACTCGAAGCGCAGGTGGGAGCCCCGGAAGCGGTCGACGGGGATGGGCAGCTTGACGATCTCTCCCCAGCGAGGACTGTTGCTGTGGTAGAGGACGAAGGAGTGGTAGGAGCTCCTACTGGGCTCTCCTGAGCCCAGGCTGATGCAGTCCTGGAAGGGCGAAGCAGAGCAACATGCCACCCTGCTGGGGGGTCCCCTGGATTTCTCTGTCGCTTGGACATGCTACTTCTTCGTGAGGGTCTCACTTTCCATCAGGCCAAATCTATCAGGTGACTGAAATGCAGACTCTGGGGGCAACTGTGAAGATGGCACACGGAGCCAGCAGTCACAGCGCTCCTTGTTCTCCTTGGAGCAGAAGCAACCGCACACACCGCTCAGTCCACCTGAAGGAAGCTGAGTGGTGCCATCTGAATCACTAAGGCAGACTCTTCATCCTCATTAAGAGAAAAATGGACTCAGCGAAGCAGCCGTACACAGAGCTTGCCAGATCAGAGAAATAATTAAATAACAAAACAAAGAGAACCGGTTTTCTAATCTTCAGCCCAAAGATGCACTGGCATTTTATGTTGCCTGTGGCTGACTGTTCTTGGGCATAACCAAGGGAGACCAGATTTAACTTAACCCCAGTTTCCAAATATTACTGTGAAAATGCAGTCCCATGCCCCCCGGGAAGCTGCAGGCAATATAGGCCGGAGCAGCTCCCTGTCCACAAGGGCAGAGTGAACAGCTGAGAGCTCTGCTGACCCCCACATTATTCATGCAAACAAGAATTGCCTTAGTCCTTGAGGTGGGTTTTTTTAATGACATAAATATGTCTGTTTCTAATACCACATCTACCCTCCATTTCTTTCTATTAAATAGCTTTGAGAGATGACTGTGACTAACTTTACCTCTTTCCTTCTGTAAAATATGGATGATCATTGCTGTTCTGCCTACCACATGACGTTGTTGTCAACACACAGAAACAAGGTTTGTAAAAGACTGCTTTGCCTTCTACCACGTGGCATGCAAACAATGCCTTCTCATCTGCCAAGGACTTGACCGTGACTCGACTGGGGAAAAACTGACATAACGGGAGCAGAAAAACAGCACTCCAGGTCTTCTCTTTTAATCGAGAGTGTCAGAGGGTCCTTGTGTTGCACTGGTTGGAAATCACCTTTAGGGGCCTGAATCTGCTATTCCTTGTCACATAACCTGGTATCATCAAGTGGGTATACCTATTTACTAAAGAGCAAATATAACTTTCTATATTAGCTCTAGGACCTAATAACAGGTCCAAAAGAGTGGGACCTAATAACAGTTACCCAAACTAAGCAGCTGGATTCTAGACATGTGGCTGAAAAAGTAACATGTAGGACAGAACTGGAGGGAATAGGTCTAAATGAGGACAGGAAGGATTCAGGTCAGACACTAGGAAGAATTTCTGAAAAGGCTGTATGACCCTGGAGGTCATTATCAGAGCATACTGCAGGGTTTCCCTGAAGAGAAGCTAAGGTGGAGAAGAGTCTTAGGAAGTGATTTGAGTTCAGTCCCTTTTGAGGAGGATGGGTCTCGGGATGAAGTCCACAGAAACACTAAAATTATTACAGGATTAGCTGCCATTTCAAACTGACCGGCAAACCTTACCTTCAAGATTTCGCCGTCTGCGTAAAGCACATACATGGTCACTTCAATATTCTTTTGTACGCTCTTTCCCCCTCTCTCAAAGTCCCCCTTCTCCAGGGTAAGGTACAGGTCGTTGCGGATATCACCTGCGGGGAAAGAAGTGTCACGTATTCATGACAGCAGAAGCCACTGTGCCCCATGTGCATGGAGGACAAGGCTAGCATCTGGACCCTCCAGGGTTCAGGGAGGTGCTCAGGGCATTGCAGGCTTGGTTAATAACAGTGGACGTTCCACCAGTATCAGTGCAGCAGTACTCAGGTGGGTTAGTCATGTGCCCTCTAAGTCTGAACCTTAAGGCTGTTCACCACAGGTTGGCTAGGGTAGGAAAAGGCAGACTGCGGGGGACTGCTCAGCCTCTCTCCCCTCCAGGAGAATGGCTGTAATCTAATCCTCCAAAAGAGGAAGGGTTTACAATCAAAAGGAAGAGCACTTCCATTAATCATATCTATGTCTTAACCACTAATTCCTCGTTCTTTCCCTCTCTTTCCTGCCTTTTCTTTTGGCAGCCCTCCATCTTTCTGAGTCTGCCTAGAGGATATACTGCTCCTTCCTTCTGCAGGCTTACCTAGTTTCATTCCCTGCTGGGGTGCCAGCAGAGGTCACTGGATGGTCAGGTTTTCTTCTTTTTGTAGCAAGTGCTCTGGGAGCAGATGACTCCCAAGAAGCGCAGGTGCCAAAGCACTGGGGCAACAGTGTTGGGCTCCTGTGCTTTGAATCCAGCCCATGCAGCCCACACGGGCTGCTTTAGAGCGGGCAGGAGCGGAGCCAGCTGCAAGTCTGAAATGGCCCAAGTCTCAAACGTCTTTTTCTTTAAGGGGGGATGGAACTGTCTGTTCATGTATAAAAGGAGCTTATATGGGCTGTTCTAAGCTTCTAAACCCACAAAGTGACCAATTTTACTTAACACAAACTAAAGAAGGGCTTTTGACTTGCAAAAAAAAAAAAAAAAAAAGTGAAGCCTGTGGAGGGGAGGGAATGTTCAAAGGAAGAAAATGACAAGGGAAACCAGGTGAGGCCAAAGTGAGGATGTGCTGGCGGCCTGAAGAAATCAACCAAAAGTTAATGGAACAATTCATTAACTTGCAAAGCAAACCAATTCAGAAAGCAAAGTCTTTCCACTTCAGTTTCTAGAGAAACTGGCACATCTAAGTCTGTTCATTACTTGGGACCACAATGACATAAAGAGGCTTTGTTTTCGGTGAGCTATCAAGCTTTCTGGTTTGGCCAGGTACTTAATGAGAGCCTCTTTTCTGCACTGCCCACTTCTCTAACTGTGGGTGTCTGAATATCTCTTACACATGAAATAGTGATAGACTAAGACTGGCCCATATCTTGGGCTTTAGGGGTCTTCATGTCCAAACCTTCTATTCTTCATGTTGTGTTTTTTTGTCACATAATACTCTCAAAAGAGCAGTCCATGAGGAACAATTATTCTCTGACAATGCAGAGAACTTTAACATGCAAAAGCTATTTCCCTAAACAAATAGCCCTGAGGCTTCATGAAGGGAAGAGGAAAATGCGTTCTTGAAAATCACATGCAAATACAACTGCTGGACAGGTGGGACCGACTTCAGGGGGTCCATCCTTGCAGTTTGTACAGACTTTCCTCCTGGGCTAAGCAGAACCTCTACTTTAAATTCTGATGAGTCTGGAACTTTAATCTTCCTCTGTTGAACAATCCTACTTGGGTCCTCCTTCACTTTCCTGCATTGGAGAAGGAAATGGCAACCCACTCCAGAGTTCTTGCCTGGAGAATCCCAGGGATGGCAGAGCCTGGTGGGCTGCCATCTACGGGGTCACACAGAGTTGGACACAACTGAAGCGACTTAGCAGCAGCAGCAGCAGGTCATTAAAAAGAACACTCGTGTGCAGGTAGGGTGGGGAAGGCGAGCAGGAGGAGAAGGAAAACTCAAATGCATCAGTTTGCTACTGTCAGAACAGAGGATGAAAAAAATCAGCCCTGAAAGTAAAATTCAAAATTACTGGGAACTTAACTATAGGTTACTGCCACTATAATGGGGGAAATCAGAGTTGGTTACACCTTAAATTTTTAAAAACTGGAACAGACACCTCAGAGCTTTCTCCTGATAATAGCCTCTTAGTTACATATTAGCTTTTCTATGGAACTTAAGTAATTATTCAGTTTCTAGGATGATTTGGCATAAAGTGAATAGAGAATTTTAATATCTAAAGAATAGGTGCTTTGTTTAAAATTACCCTGGGTTAAATCAGCACTCTCTGGAAGTTATTCTCAAGACAATTCATGTGACTCTTCAAAGCAGATGTTGGCTACCAGCAACAGTATTCTAGCTTGTACAAGCATTTTAAATTTCTGCGGCTCTATACAAAAGGTAACATANAAAAAAAAAAAAAAAAAAGTGAAGCCTGTGGAGGGGAGGGAATGTTCAAAGGAAGAAAATGACAAGGGAAACCAGGTGAGGCCAAAGTGAGGATGTGCTGGCGGCCTGAAGAAATCAACCAAAAGTTAATGGAACAATTCATTAACTTGCAAAGCAAACCAATTCAGAAAGCAAAGTCTTTCCACTTCAGTTTCTAGAGAAACTGGCACATCTAAGTCTGTTCATTACTTGGGACCACAATGACATAAAGAGGCTTTGTTTTCGGTGAGCTATCAAGCTTTCTGGTTTGGCCAGGTACTTAATGAGAGCCTCTTTTCTGCACTGCCCACTTCTCTAACTGTGG
Organism: Neotragus moschatus; assembly: GCA_006410615.1. NCBI lineage: Eukaryota > Metazoa > Chordata > Mammalia > Artiodactyla > Bovidae > Neotragus > Neotragus moschatus. The sequence continues at coordinate 769,766 of SJYA01002770.1, forward strand.
GTGTCTGAATATCTCTTACACATGAAATAGTGATAGACTAAGACTGGCCCATATCTTGGGCTTTAGGGGTCTTCATGTCCAAACCTTCTATTCTTCATGTTGTGTTTTTTTGTCACATAATACTCTCAAAAGAGCAGTCCATGAGGAACAATTATTCTCTGACAATGCAGAGAACTTTAACATGCAAAAGCTATTTCCCTAAACAAATAGCCCTGAGGCTTCATGAAGGGAAGAGGAAAATGCGTTCTTGAAAATCACATGCAAATACAACTGCTGGACAGGTGGGACCGACTTCAGGGGGTCCATCCTTGCAGTTTGTACAGACTTTCCTCCTGGGCTAAGCAGAACCTCTACTTTAAATTCTGATGAGTCTGGAACTTTAATCTTCCTCTGTTGAACAATCCTACTTGGGTCCTCCTTCACTTTCCTGCATTGGAGAAGGAAATGGCAACCCACTCCAGAGTTCTTGCCTGGAGAATCCCAGGGATGGCAGAGCCTGGTGGGCTGCCATCTACGGGGTCACACAGAGTTGGACACAACTGAAGCGACTTAGCAGCAGCAGCAGCAGGTCATTAAAAAGAACACTCGTGTGCAGGTAGGGTGGGGAAGGCGAGCAGGAGGAGAAGGAAAACTCAAATGCATCAGTTTGCTACTGTCAGAACAGAGGATGAAAAAAATCAGCCCTGAAAGTAAAATTCAAAATTACTGGGAACTTAACTATAGGTTACTGCCACTATAATGGGGGAAATCAGAGTTGGTTACACCTTAAATTTTTAAAAACTGGAACAGACACCTCAGAGCTTTCTCCTGATAATAGCCTCTTAGTTACATATTAGCTTTTCTATGGAACTTAAGTAATTATTCAGTTTCTAGGATGATTTGGCATAAAGTGAATAGAGAATTTTAATATCTAAAGAATAGGTGCTTTGTTTAAAATTACCCTGGGTTAAATCAGCACTCTCTGGAAGTTATTCTCAAGACAATTCATGTGACTCTTCAAAGCAGATGTTGGCTACCAGCAACAGTATTCTAGCTTGTACAAGCATTTTAAATTTCTGCGGCTCTATACAAAAGGTAACATATTATAGTAAGTATGTCCCTAAATGGAACATTTCGAACTTTTCCTAGCATTGTATGATATAAAATACTAATATCAAATTGGACATCATCTTACAGATGGATAATGACAGACTTTGGTCTGTTTTGGTTTTATAGAGTTCATAGTTTCTGAGCTGCTTCTCCAGAGTATTTTAAACCAGAATGCCAATTTCAAATGAAGGACTGAGCTAGAAATTCCTAGAGGTTCCATTCTTTTAAAATTTTCTATTTAAATAGAATGCCTTTTGTGATCATCTAGAAAATGTGTAAATACACATAACTGTACCCTCTGAGTTACACACTGAAGCAGCTTGATTTCATCAGATCTTTCCTCTTTATTTAAAGAATAGATCTGCCTAGAACCAAGGCCATTTTCAGTCAGAATAGTTGCAATTTTGTAAATTATGGCCTCAATTTTGAAAACAGCTCTTTGTAACAGTTAATGTAGCTGGGGCCTTCTCCTCAAAAGCTCTCTGGAGGATCATTTAAATTGAACTCTCCACTAATTCTCAAGGAACTAGAAGAAACAAATGTGAAGAACTCCAGGATATAACGAGCCAGCCCTGCCTTACAGAGAGCTTCCCAGGGTCCCTGCTGTTCACAGCTATCCTGATTGCACGTTACATGTTTACAAAGACTACTAGTAGGATCATGGGTTAATACTGTCTCCATGAGGCTTGTGTAAACTTTAGCACCAGTGGCCTGGAAGTATTACCAGGAGAGGCATGAGGACAGGCACCTGACATTAAGGTTGGGAAAGAGAAGGCCTGAGCAGCAGTTTCTGTGATTGGTTTGGCGACCACTGTGTATATCTGAATCATCTAGGAAGCTTGTTAGAACTAGATTTTTAATATTCACCCTTAGAGATTCTAGTAGGTCTTGGGTGGGGCTTGTGTACTTATATCTTTAAAAAGCATCAGGTAAGTCCGATGCCCTCCAGGGTTTAACATCAGGGGACCATAAAGTGTGGGTCTGCTGGGAAGATGCTAGTGAAGTCTGTCTGGGGGTGTAGAACTGGGTAGCTCTTAGGCAGCATGGAGGATTGATGGGACAGGTATGGAGGGGGGAGGCTTTTTGGAAGCAAGTGGGAGTATGTATTGTGGAGGGCAGACCTGATTCCATTTGCTAGGTGTCCTCTGCTTCCTAAGATTGGCAGAGCCTCTAAGAGCATCAGCAATGCCTTACATCTCTGAATGCTTGGTGCTCAGTTGACACGCAACAGAGTTTCTTGAATGGGAAGATGAATGAATGAGGCTGTTCTTGTAAGAGGGCTTCAGAATAAATAATCTTTGTGCCTTTTGCCGTTTCACACAGAAGTCAGTGACAGCTGTTGGTACAGCTGCATGTCAGAGAACTAGGGACTTAAGAGTCGGCAGAGGCTGGCAAACTTTTTCTGGAAGAGGCCAGATAGTAAGTACCTTTCAGGCTTTGTGGGCCACATGTTCTTTGTTTTCACAACCCTTTTAAAACGTAAAAAACCATTCTGAGTTGGCGGACAGTATGAAAGGCTTCTAGATTTGGCCTATGGACTATAGTTTGCTGATACAGTGTTCAACTGTCCAGAGCAGCGTCACTACCCAGCAACACTCCAGATTCCTAGAAGACGACACAAAACAGCTGCTGGGGAGTGAGCCAGGTCAGGGACCTGAGGCCGTCTGATGATGTCAGGGATTGGCCTGAAACATTCTGGGGTCCTTAGAGAGAGAGGTCTCAGAAGGAAGCAGTGCTTTGCAGCTACCAGAATCCCAGGGGGCTGGGAAGCACTGGGACAGAGCTGCATCCAGCAGAGAGAACAGCGCGTGCTTCAGTGGCTGGGCCTGATCATCCAAAGACCTGCATACTAGTGCAACTTTGGAGAAACAGTTCATCACATGTTTGCAGGTCTCCTCTGAAAGCAGTCTCTACAGAGGTTTCAGAGTCTTTGAGGTCCGGCTCAGGCACCAGAGTCTCTGTTAGCAAGATCGTCTCTTGCCAGACACGCCAGCCTTACTTGGAGTTTGGGGGGCACTACGTCTTGCTTGGATTCTTTATTACATTCATGTTCCTTCTGTACAAATGATTCACACTATGTGTGAGGCTCTGGGTTCAAGGATAATAGTGTTAACTACTACATTATTTAGAACTTGTCCAATTCGAGACAGGATTAGAAAGATCTTCTGTGGATAGTGCTTTCTTTCCCTTAAGACCATGTAAAACTAGAACACATCTTCTCCAAGGAGACACTGCAGCCTGCTCGGGATGGGGCCAATTCTATCTCTTGGCAGAACAGGAGTCTCCTGACAGCATTCAGAGATGTGGAGATGTTAACTACCATCCTGTATGGACAGTTTCAGACATGTGGCCAAAGTTTTATATGCTGGAGTAGCTCTTATTCTGAGGAAGAGACCTAAAAAAAAGAAGGCTCTTGGGAAGATTTCTTTAGAGTACCCAGGAAAGACAGGCTCTTTGTTTTTCTAACCAAGTCTTCAGTGTCACACTTCTATTGGTTTCTATTGCTACAAAGTCAGTGACATTCCGTGCTCTAACAGAATGACAGGAATGGGCACGGTGTGACATCACTGTGTATGGTTATTCCTTTCTTGGGTCAGGGATGTGGGGATATTCCAACCAGCTGTGGGACCAGATGGGATCATTCCTAAACCATCCCTTAGAGATATGGGCAAAGCTTCATGTGATACTCAGACTGACCACAATCTTTTGAATCTGCTTGTGGTAAATACTGTCATCACTCTTTTGAGGAGAACTTTTCTTTCAAAAGTCATGAATGTGTCCAACAGAGCCGATAAGAGCAGCTTTCTGCCTTTCTGGTTCTTCGCAGCTAGGGATAAGCACTACTCATTTTCTTTTCAATGGGAATAGCTGATCTTTCTCATACAAATCCTTTCCTGTATCTATTCACCTAGGGCTTTGTAAGGTTTTCTAAATATTCCAACATGTCCTTAGTTTTCTCTGATCTTAATAAACACCTAAAGTAATACACAGTCTCTAGGTTGGGCTGGTAGCTTCCCTAACATTTTGTCAGTTATCTCAAAAGGTGAGGCTGATGAAGGATTAATAATGTAAATGACACCCCACCCCAGTATTGCAACATTCCATGAAACAAATGAAGATGGAAACAAAGCAGGCAAAAGCAGACAGACACACAAAAGCAGGAACTTACACCCAACTATCTTCATCTCTGCACCAGAAAGAAAGGCGCGAGAATGAGGGGACAGCACAGAGAGAAACAAGAACAATTAAGACAAACAGGAAAAGAGAAAAAAACATCACTTGCAGGTTGGTGATGAAGCATGCACTTTATATCAGGGGTCAAAGCAAAGGACAGAGTGTATTTCTGAGCACAAGGGCAAGAGTCGGGGGGCTCCCTTGAGGGCTGCCATGCCAGCATAGCTGCCTTCTAAAGGGCAAGGTCAGGGCAACCCAGAGAGGAGCTTGTACCAGGTCTGATTCATAGAGGGGCAAAGCATCCCTAAAGCAGAGTACTCTTTAGGACACAGTTCTCAAAGGGGGCCCTAAACTATCGCCTGATAGCCTGTGAGGAATACAAATCCTCAGGTCCCACCCCAATTCTCCTGTATCAGAAACTCTTGGGGTGGGTTTAGCAATGTGTTTTTCACAAGCCCTGCAGGTGATTCTGATACATACTAAAGTTAGAGCAATACTGGTTTAGGGAAAAAAAAAACAAAAACAAAAACTTAGCCATCAGCTAGAATATATTAAAATCACAGGGCAGATTTCTTCTGACAAAAGAGAAGCTCATTTAACTAATATGAAACTTGACCCATAACGCCCACAGTAAATGATAACCTTGCAAATTCAAGGCTTAGAAAACAAGTTAAAAGGTATCTCCCACAGAGCCATGACAGCTCTGTATTCCTACTGACTCCAGGGAATAGACTCTCCTAGAAAGCTGACACTTAGAAAATTGCACAGAAGCTGGTGGCACACCCCTGCTGGCTTAGATGAGGTTTGGAGGAGGGCACAGACCACTCTGGAGCAAGAGGTTTCAAATCATTCCCTTTCAGTTTACAGTCTTTTGGCTGACAGTTTTCTTGAAAGTTCTAATTGGGCTAATGCTGACAAGTGAGTCACAGAAAACTCATTCACCTGAAACGTCTGCCCTGCTCCAGTATCTCCTCTCCATTTTCTTGAAAAAAATCTCAAGGAGTAAAAGTGTGTTGCAGAGTTATTAGTTTCTGTAATGAACTAAAATGAGTTGGGAGGGAAGGAGGAACTACCCACAGAAATATGGTGATAAACCAACAAAAGGCTATTAGGTGCTCAGTTTCAAAATCAGGCTTAAGTTCCCATATGGTTTATTCTTCTATATTCTTGGATGGAGTTTCCTGGGTTTATGTACCTTCTCTGCGACTCCCAGAACACCACGAGCAATGGTGGTCATGCCTCGTGCTCACTACCGTGAGTCATGAACACAGCTGGATGCCTATGCAGTCAGGGCGTTGGCTGTGGCAAAGAGTACCAGTCACATGGTGTATCTTACGCACTCATGGAAAGCAACAGGAGACCACTGGAAAGTCCTTTTCTGAAATCGTGTGTCAGATACTGGTGTGGTTAGAACTTGTCTAAATGCTGTAACTCAGACCTATAAGCTCTGTCAATATGCTTTGACAAGGACCTGTCTGGGCCATCTGACATAAAGGACCTCTCCAAATGAGTATCTAGTAGTTTCTCCCAAATGCTGGTAGCTTCAAAATAAGAGCCATAGTATATGAACCATTCTAATTTTTCCATGTATTCTAATTTCTCAGACTTCAGTGTTGAAACGCTCACAGTTACTAACATAATTCACTTCATTGTTCATTTCTCTTATGACCATGTGTCAAGAAGCTGCAATTTCTTATAACTCGGTTATACCAGCACTATGAAGGGCCGAGGGACCACTGCAGCCCAGATCCAATATTCCCACGGGTGAAGAGTGGACCAGCTGCAGGTGGAGGGTGACCTCACAAAGAGACTTCCTGTCACAGATGTGGTTTCCCAGGACAGGTGGGCCACACCTGGAAACACTGCTGCACACTTTTCCTGCTGATCTAGCAGAACCTTCAGGGCCAGCCCTATCACCTCACCCAAGGAGCGCAAACCCACTCTCATGATATCTTATGGGGGCATTAAAGCACTGTCAGTTGTTAGCGCACAATCTGAAGAGTGGCCATCTGTGCAAAAACTTCTTTCCTCGAGAGGAGGTAAGGTAAAAGGAGAGACACATAGAGGACTGCTTCCTGCCTGTGAATCAATCCTCACTTTCAGCTCCAGCACTCAATACTTCAAGGGCAAACAACTCAGCAAAGAGCACATTCACAGCCCCAGTCTGGACACCCTAGGACTGCCAGTGTCTCTGTCTTGTGGGGCAAATCAGACGGTGACACCTCAGCTGCCCAATGGAGGAAATGCTCCTGACACTCCTCTTGCCTCACCAATGATACGGATACTGCTTACTTCCAAGGTCATGTCCAACTTTCTCAGAAGGCCTTTATCAACCTGTGTGCCAATGGCACAGAGATTCAGAGTGCTCACAAAAAGATCTCTTTCCACAGGTGGAGGTATGGATCCTGTAACTCTTGAATTTAAAGTCTGCTTAAAGACTTTTGACTGAAGCTTGTTTCCTTCTAGTCTCTGCTCACTTTGTTTTGATTCTATGACTGTGTGAGGGCTAAGAGGAAGGCAATGTCCAAATCTTAGACAAACTAGTTCTTAAAAGAGAGAAAGGACTTCAAGCATAACTTTCAGAATATATGACTCTATACCATGAGCCTGGATAGCTCATTTAAAAATGATCATCAGATCAGTTTCGGTAATCACCAATTATTTATTCAGTGACATGTTGCCAAGAAGCTAGGGATGATGTCTGGGCTCTTTTCCTGATTACTAGGGTCACAGAGGGCTGAGAAACATTGTCAGGACAGGATGAGAGACATGTCCTGTGGAGGACATCACCCTCCACAAAAACTAGATGAGGGCCTTTCATAAGCATGGAGTCTTCTAAACATTTAAAAATAAACACAGAATTGACAAGGAATTGATTAAATGGCCTAGGACTGTCATTCAAAAGACCCTCCTGTGTGCATGAGCAAGAGACAAAGGCTGTTCACAGCAGCTTGCTCTGCAGTCACAGTGTCTATGGAGAGAGAATAAAAGTGACAGAAAACAAGCCTGGGCATAATGTGGGGAGCAGAAGGACAGCTGGAATCCATCACACAGCCTTCTGTATGCTTAGGCCATACTCTCCCCTGAGTATATGCTGGCATATATTTCCAATAAGAGGAGTTTTCAGGACCATGGAGAATTCCAAAGAGGTGATTATTTAGAGTGGTCACTATCAGTTCAGTCTAGCCTAGCTTGGCTCTTTTAAAAAAAGCGAATAAGCTTTTAGCAGAACACTGAATGAAACTCAATGGAAAAGGTAGGGTCACGCCTCCTGTAATTCATCCAGACAAGGAGCTATTTCCTTGTTCTTCCTTCCTTCTCCTTGTTCCCATCTTCTCTGGCTCCAGACTGCCTCCCATCCATCAGAGCCACGCCTCTATCCTTCCCTCATTCCCCACAGCCCCTTGGTTCTGATGGCCTGTTTGGATCCACTGCTCTAGCTTGGACCCACATCTGCCTCACTAGGAAGCACGAGTTTTGGATTAACCTGCTGGAACCACACTTAGAGCCAAAGCATTCCCACTTTCTGCCCTGGCTCTCCATCAGGCATTAGGTGAAAGGGGTTAGGACAATTTCTGGCCAGGTAGTACTATTCACACTGCCTAACCTATACCATTTGCCAATCCGTTTTCCTGATATGGTATGGTGTTTTCATTGCTATGACTCATTTTTCTGATACAAATATATCTGCTACTCCTACATGAACTATATTCACTGATACTACAGGCATTATTTTCCTTAAAGAGGATGTTCTTATGAGGCGAGTCTCTTCTAAGATATGTAACTAAAGAGAAGAGTGTAAAAAAGGCATCCCTGTGAGGAGCTCTGTGTTGATTCCTAATATCCAGTCTCCATAGGAGACAAAAAGGTTCAAGTGCCAGATTGTGCTGTGTTGCCCTGGTGAAAGTATGTGGGGGCTTCTGGAAAAGAACAAATGCCAACAATAGCCAAAGGAGCCACTGGCTGCAGACTGTAGTCAGCAACCCGACTCTGGCTGCAGAGGCTGTCAATGGCTGCGGGGCTCCTCCATAATATGGTTTGCCACCTGCTCATAAGGGGAGCACCAAACTCCGTTCCCCTAACCCTTCTCCCACCCCAGCCCCAAGAGGTTCTGCCTACCTGGCATGATGACATCAGGAAATCCCAATTTTCTTGTAATTGCCAATCCCCTATTAAATATCATGGGATTTTCTCTCCTAATCTGTTCCATGTCTCCACGAAGAAGCTGCAGAGAAATGATAAGACCTACAAAAACAAAAGCATTTTTTTTTAAACTCAGAATCACACTTCTACCCTAGAAAACACATAAAGAGTTTGTTTATTTGTTTTTCAGAGGAAAATGTGCAAAATTCAGCATTTTTCTTGAGAAAAGTTTTGAGGCAGAAAGTATACATTAATCTGAAGAGATATTCTAGAAACCTAAAAGAACCTAAGTCAAAACCATCTCAAAAACCCAGAGGACTATTCTATTAAAACTCAGACTGAGATCTGGGAGATCAAGGTGCCCTCCTCTCTGCTCCCCAGCATCCTGAAACCTGGGCTCCCTGGTTTAGCCACTAAAGTATCTGATTGAGCTTCAGTTTCTTCATTTACTCAATGAGGGAGTTGAAACATGATTTCAAAACAGCTTCCAAGTTAAGCCCGGCCAAGATACAGTCAGACACACACTCCAAAGAAAAGCAGCCTATTTCTCCTCCCGGGTTTTCCACAATTGCAAGAAAACCTGCCCTCAGTAGGGCCATTCTAACTGAGGCTCTCTGAAGCCTATGGTGCTCCCAGCACAGAAGGCAGGGTGCTTTTCTAACACTGTTTACGTGGCCAGTGTCTGTGAGTCATGGACAAAAATCATATGATATTGACAATGGCACGGAAACTTTGGTCATTCTGGGAAGGAAGACAAAATTCAGCATTCTAACTTTGTTAGGTGATGGTGGAAACTGCTTTTTGGTGGTTTCTTTTAATGTATTATTACTGCTATCCCTCTTTTAAAATGTTTTCCATGCTTTAAACACACCATAGCTTCAGAACTTGTAGCCAAGGGCAGCTTTTTATAAATAAAATACATAAATACAGCAAAGAACAATATAAATATTGGCATGAACAGGCTTCCAAATTGCAACTTGTCTTGTTAAAAAGTAAGGTTCTTGCTTTAGTCCGGCTTTAGGTGAGGGATATGAACTCCCTTCACCTTCCAGCACACTGCGTGTATGTAGCTCCTTGGCATCCAGGCACATATGAGGAAAAATGAGCTCTTAAAATCAGTGAGAGAGGCCCTGGGGAACCCCATGCTACAGAGTTTTAGAGAATTCAAGTACTCCCAGCTGAGCATCTCAAACTTTATAGCCTCTGGGTGGGAACTGCTCTGAGGACCCTCCTAGCTGAAAATATGCTGATCTTGATAGAGGTTCTTCTCAACAACTCTAAGAACTGCCATGCCTTGCAGTGGCTTTACACTGTCATTTAAGAGCAACTTGGGAGATTCCCTGATAGCTCAGTTGATAAAAGAATCTACCTGCAATGCAGGACACCCCGGTTCGATTTTTGGGTCAGGAAGATCCTCTGGAGAAGGGACAGGCTACCCACTCCAGTATTCCTGGGCTTCCTTTGTGGCTCAGCTGATAAAGAATCTGCCCACAATGTGGGAGACCTGGGTTCAGTCCTTGGGTTGGGAAGATCCCCTGGAGAAGGAAAAGGCTACCCACTCCAGTATCCTAGTCTAGAGAATTCCATGGACTGTATAGTCCATGGGGTCACAAAGGGTAAGACATGATTGACTGACTTTCACTTTCAAAGGCAACTTTGCATTTACAACAGGTTTATAACATTAAAACAAAGGAGGTTATATAAAAGAAGTCATGAAATAGTTTCAAGGTAAAAATTATCTGGAGAAACATGGTTCTATGTAAATTTGATAGTTATCTTCAAGAATATATTAGAAGTTCACAGGTTTTTATTTATATGTTAATTGAGGTACAGTAGATGTATAATATTATGTAAGTATCAGGTGTACAACAGAGTGATTCTCAACTTTCAGAGGTATGTTCTTTTTGTAGTTACTATAAATGACTGGCTATATCCTCTGTGTTGATACATTGTTGTAGTGTGCTTATTTTATACATAGTGATTTGTACCTCTTAGTCCCTTACCCCTCCCCATGTCCCTTTCCCCACTGGAAAGCAAGACCTTGTTCTCTATATCTGAGTCTGTTCTTTTTTTGTTATATTTACTAGTTTGTTTTACATTTTAGATTCAAAATGTAAGTGATATCATTAAGTGTTTTGTCTTTCTCTAACTTATGTCACTTAGCATAATACCCTTCAACTCCACCTATGCAGCTGCACATGGCAAAATTTCATTCTTCTTTAAGGTCGAGTACTATTCTATTGTACATATACACTACATCTTCTTTACCCATTCATCTGGTGATGGACACAGGTTGCTTTCATATTTCAGTAATTATAAATAATGCTTCTATGAACACCGGGGTGCAAGCATCTTTTCAAAATAGCATTTAAATTTTTTTCAGATATATACCCAGCAGTGAAACTGTGGGGTCATATGGTAGTTCTGTTTCCAGTTTTTTGAGAATCCTGTGTACTGTTTCCCACAGAGGCTACACCAATTTACATTCACACCAACAGGATATGACGGTTCCATTTACTCCACAGCCTTGCTAACATTTGTTATTTGTGTCCTTTTTGATGACAGCCATTTTGACAGGTTTGAGGTGATATATCATTGTGGTTTTAATCTGCATTTCTCTGATGATTAATGATATTGAGCATCTTTTCATGTGTCTCTTGCTCATCTGAATGTCGTCTTTGGAAAAATATCTATTCAGGAGGTCTTACAGATTTTTAAACAGTGCTTCTAATTTAATCAAACATTTCATATTCAGTTTAGAATTAATGCTAACATGTACAATTACACCAAGATTTAGATACATATTAAACATAGTTTTAAAATAAAGGCAGGAAAAAAAAGAAGTTGAACTAAGATGAAAGCTGCTTTGAAATAAAGATTTTCTATTTTAGTTTCCAAATGACTGATAATGGCAGACTAATCATTGATTCTCACTGGTGTCAGGCTTCCTCGGTGATGCCAACACTGAAAAGTGATATTAATATGTGTCTTTTGTGGGGGGGCTGGGTATGCAGCCTTTGTTCAGGAAAACACAGACTTCACAATGTGACAAACCCTGCAACACTTTTGTTCACTCTGGATTCGAACTGCAACTCAAGTTACCTATCAAAGCACAAGGAATTCACCACAGGAAGAGCAGAAAGTGCACTGTGGTCAGAAGTAATGGCCAAAAAACACATGAAAAGACACTCAACATCACAGATTATCAGAGAAATGCAAATCAAAACTACAACAAAGTATTTATCACTCACACCAATCAAAATGGCCATCATCAAAAAGTCTACAAATACTGGAAAGGGTGTGGAAAAAATAAAACCCTCCTGTACTGCTGATGGGAATGTAAATTGGTACAGCCATTGTGGAGAACAATATGGAGGTTCCTTAAAAAACTAAAAAACGGGACTATCATATGGTCTAGCAATCCCACTCCTGGGTATGTATCCGGAGAAAACCACAGTCTGAAAGGATACATGCACCTAAATGTCCACTGCAGCACGGTTTACAACAGCCAAGATCTGTAAGCAGTTTCAATGCCCATCCACAGAGGAACAGAGAGAAAAGTCTCATACATATGTATAATGGAATATTACTTAGTCAAAAGAAGAATAAAATGATGCCATTTACAGCAACATGAATAAACCTAGAGACTACCATACTAAGTGAAATAAGTCAGACAGAGAAAGACAAATATTATATAATACTACTTATATGTAGAGACTAAAAAATGATACAGATGAACTTATTTACAAAACAGAAATAGTCACAGATGTAGAAAACAAACTTATGGATCCTAGGAGGGAAAGGAAAGGTTGGGATTGACATAAACATCACTATATATAAAATAGAAAACCAATAAGGACCTTCCGTATAGCATAAGGAACTCTACGCAATACTCTGTAATGACCTATATGGGAAAAGAAGTTTTAAAAGCGTGTATATATGTATGTGTACAACTGATTCACTTTGCTGTAAAGCTAAAACTAACACAACACTGTAAACCAACTGCTGCTGCTGCTAAGTCACTTCAGTCGTGTCCAACTCTGTGCGACCCTATAGACGGCAGCCCACCAGGCTCCTTCATCCCTGGGATTCTCCAGGCAAGAATGCTGGAGTGGGTTGCCACTTCCTTCTCCAATGCATGAAAGTGAAAAGTGAAAAGTTAAAGTGAAGTCGCTCAGTCGTGTCTGACTCTTTGCAACCCCATGGACTGCAGCCTATCAGGCTCTTCCGTCCATGGGAGTTTCCAGGCAAGAGTACTGGAGTGGGTTGCCATTGCCTTCTCCAGTAAATCAGCTATACTACAATAAAAAAATTTTTAAAAGAAGATTAATAATTAGAGAAGGTTTCAAATCATCACAGAAGGAAATAGATGCCTGAAAAGGAGAATAAATGTCTGTAGGAAACAACTTTATATCTGGCAACTGATCAGCACAAATAAACTAAGGCGTGTATGATAAGCAATTGCAAATGCAACACAAAGTCTTCTAGCCAGAGAAGCACCTTACCATGACTGGCACTGGGGGCAGAGTACTTGGCGCTGGACTTGCGGATGATATTCTCGTGGATCTGGGACCACTCACTCTCATTGTTGCACCTGTAACAGAAGGACAGGCATTATGACAGTCAAGAGTTTTAAACATCTGGTCTGATGTTCAATGTGCAATAACACTTTCCTACGCGTGACAGATTCATGTTGATGTATGGCAAAACCAATACAGTATTGTAAAGTAAAATAAAATAAAATTCAAATAAAAAAGACAAATAACCTACTGTATAGCACAGGGAACTCTATTTGGTGCTCTGTAATTACCTATATGCAAATGGAGTTGGGAAGAGAGTAGATATATGTATAACCATGGCTAATTCGTTTGGTTGTACAGCAGAAACTAATGCAACATTGTAAATTATACTTCAATAAAAATTTAAAAATTAAAATACATTTTAAAAAAAAGAAATGAACTTACATCTTACTAAATTAGACAAGGCTTGTTTTCTTGCAAGGCACACAGAAGATTCACATTTGGGGAAAGAGTAGAAACTCTAAAACGAACCTCTGCAAATATCTCTAAGTGCCAAAATATCCTTTTGTCTGAAGTAGCACTTTCCTGCGTGACAATTTTTTTCTTTGTCAGTTCCTTAAACATACTTGCAACTAGGCACTAGAGGAAAGCTCCTGACAGAGGAAAAGAACAGCTCATCTCAGCAAGTACTGCTGTTTAGAAACGCCCATGTCTTGCATTGGCTTTATACTGCCAGTCAACTGTCACTATAATGGACTCAGAGAAAAATCCTGCTAACTCAGGGCAATGTGCATATTTGCCTGTGGTTTTATTTTAGCCAGATCAAGCTAAGAAGAAAAGTTTAAGAGAGTAGTGGGCTTGGTTCACTGTGAAATCTTCTGTAGTCAAGGGGAAGGAGGCCTTAGAGAGAAGTCTGGATGCCTAAATATGTAAGAATTAAAGTTCTTTCCTAAGAATTTCAGGAGTGGAAGAAAAGAGAGAATGGAGGAACAGACCTGTACCTCTGCTAATTTCTGACATTTTTAGAGTCTTCCCCTCTAAAGAACATTTCCAAGAAAGCTTGCAGTCATACAACCATTTAGTACACCTTAGGAACAGAGACTAGGAAGGGACTCCTCATCTGAAAGTAGACACACTGATGAAACAACTGAAGTGAGATTAGGGCCATCTCTTGAAAATTGCATGAGACACTGGGAGTCTTCATAGCCTCAGCCCCTCCTTTCTCCTGTTAGATAGGGAGAACCACTGACCCCAGAAAACAGAGCTCATGTACAAGGAAAACCCACAAGATCTTTCCATGGTTACTTAGAAGTGTGTAGTCCGGCACAGCCACTTTTAAGTGGAAACTCCAGCAAGAGTTCTATCATGTGCTATCCAGCGGTGTGAATGAAGCACAACTGGTCTCTAAATAAAAGACTTTGTATAGAGACCATTCAGAGATAAAGGAGGTTGGTCACTAGACTAATTTTTTTCTAACCAGTAGCTCTTCTGACTTCTCAGTCAGTATAAACAAGCCTCACTTGCTCAGAGATATTGCAAAGAAGTGTGAGAGACAAGGTTCTCACAGTCCAGAGCTGTGAGGATAACTTCTGCTCACAGAATGCCTTCCAAGGAGTGGAAGGGAGACAGTGTTCTTTAGAATGATCACTTATCGTGATGAACAGCTCAGTCTGAAGTCAGAAGTGAGAGGCGCTGGCAGCAGCGCACCGTGCCCCGCCTGTCTGACATGCACACGATCGCATCTCTTCCAACCAGGCACCACACCAGAGAAGTGCCCAGCTGGTGAGGACCCAGACTAGTCTTGCAGTCAGACTCCTGTCGCTTTCTAGCTTTACAAGATCAGTAGTCCTTTCTTTAACAGAAATCTGACTACAGTTTGTCAGAAATAGTGTACTCCCCCATCTCACTTCAAAGTAAGAGTCCTGACTAATGCACAGTATAATGCATACAGATAATAATATTGTAGTATAATAATGCAACATGATAAATATTGCTTCACTGACAAACATATTACAAAATATAAATACATCAAAGTAACACATTATACATCTCAAATATACAGGTATAAAATACACACACACACAAATAAAGGAATTCCTATAAATAAAAAAAACCAAAAAGAATCTTGTAACTTAACTTCCTCTCTCAATGGGTGGTATAATTTCAGTGCTTCTCCAATAAAATACTCACTGGTTCTTTGGTGATATACTGAAGCTGGTGCTTTACCAACCACATCAATAGTGACAATGTGTATTACTTCACTGACACCTACCTTTCCAGCCAATACACACAATTCAGATGCCAGGCACTTGATGGCTTACCCCTCATATTCTCCCTTTGTACACCCCTTAACTATCACTGGCCTTCAGAGCTCTGCAGTGGAAGCCCATTTCCTTCCTACCATATAAGCTTTCTGGGCTATCTCACCTGTTCCCATGGTTTCAACCACCACCAAAAGCTGCCAAGACCCAATGCAGAGTCTCCAGCCCAGACACCCTGCTAAGCTCTTGACCTGCATGGCCACAAGACAGTCTGACGTTTCCTATCTACCTGTCTGCTCTGAGAGATTGCTTCTGAGTAGAACCCACTAGCTCATGAAGCTTTCTTAAAATCTGTCACAAATGACCTCTCTTCTTCATGGCCCTGGTTCAGCCATTATCATCTCTCTTTCAGACCAGTGTAGTCACCTCTTAATTGGCCTTTCGACTCTCTTCCTTTCTAGAATGCCAAGGGAACTACTCAAATCATCTGAAACTCAGTGGATGCAGTGTCATCGGCATATTTTAATCAATCACTAGGAAATTCTCTAAGGAAAAAAAATGTAAGCATTTATTAACCAAATGAGTTATGATTATAATGAAGCATGATTATGTTGTATCCAATCAAATTAATATTTAGAGCATGATTAATGATGTTGATGGTTTGTCCTCAATCATAAAACACACAAGGGACTGTAATCTAAAAGAGGTCTGTGTGCCTCTGTGGCACACCTTCCCCACAGAGATAACCAGCACAGGCAATGACGCAGCACTTCACCACTACATGTCCAGGGATTTTACAGATGGCCAACAGGCACAGGAAAAGATGCTCAATGTCACTAATTATTAAAGACATGCAAATCAAAATTACAAGGAGGTATCACCTCACGCCAGACAGAACTGCTGTCGTCAAAAACTCTACAAACGATAAATGTTGGAGAGGGTGTAGAGAAAAGAGAATCTTCCTACACTGCTGGTGGGAGTGTAAATTGGTATAGCCATTATGGAAAACGGTATGGGGGTTGCTTAAGAAACAAAACATATAGCTTCCATCAGATCCTACAATCCCACACCTGGGCATATGCCTTGGGAGAGCTCTAACCCGAAAAGATACATGCAGCTCAGTGTTCACAGCAGCACTCTGAACAACAGCCAAGACATGGAAGCAATCCACACGTCCACCAATAGATGAATGGATAAAGAAGATGTGGTACATACATGGTGTACACACACACACACACACACACACACACACACACACACACACAGAGGAGAATTACTAAGCCATCAAAAAGAATAAAATCATGTCATTTGCAGCAATATGAATCTACCCAGAGATTATCATACTAATTGAAATAAGTCAGAGAAAGAGAAATATCATTATGATATCACTTATATGCAGAATCTAAAAAGAAATGAACTCATTTATGAAATAGACTCACAGACTTAGAGACTGAACTTACGGTTACTGAGGGAAGGGTGGGGGGAAAGGAGAGTTAGGGAGTTTGGTATTGACATGGACACATTGCTATATTTAAATATGTAATCAACAAGGACCTACTGTATAGCACAGGGAACTCTGCTCAACGTCATGTGGCAGCCAGGATATGAGGGGAGTTTGGGGAATGTTGTGATAGTTTCAGGTGGACAACAAAGCAGCTCAGCTATACATGCGCATGTATCCCTTCTTCCCCAAGCTCCCCTCATATCCTGGCTGCCACATAACATTGAGCAGAGTTCCCTCTGCTAAACAATAGGTCCTTGTTGATTACATATTTAAATACAGCAATGTGTCCATGTCA
This sequence comes from Neotragus moschatus, assembly GCA_006410615.1. Classification (NCBI taxonomy): domain Eukaryota; kingdom Metazoa; phylum Chordata; class Mammalia; order Artiodactyla; family Bovidae; genus Neotragus; species Neotragus moschatus. Next base: position 786,752 of record SJYA01002770.1, read on the forward strand.
ATACCAAACTCCCTAACTGTCCTTTTCCCCCACCCTTCCCCCAGTCACTGTAAGCTCATTCCCTAAGTCTGTGAGTCTATTTCATAAATGAGTTCATTTCTTTTTAGATTCTGTGAATAAGTGCTATACTCCAATATAAAATAAAAAGTTAAAAAAAAATACCTCATAAACTGTGAGTGCGGAATAAGTGTGCATGCTGTGCTAAGTCACTTCAGTCCAATTCTTTGCAATGCTATGGACAATAGCCCGCCAGGCTCCTCTATCCATGGGATTCTCCAGGGAAGAATATTGGAGTGGGTTGCCATGCATTCCTTCAGGGGATCTTCCTGACTCAGGAATCAAACTTGCTTCTCTCAGGTCTCCTGCTTTGGTAGATGGGTTCTTTACTACTAGCGCCACCCAGGAAGCCCCAGGCAGTAAGTAATAGTAATACTCCTCAATTTTACATCTGTGACTGAGCACATAATGTGTTATATACATTTTATATAATTTAAAATATGACTAAAGTGATAAATTTAATATTTTATCTAAGTAGTTATTTATCTACTTCATTAAAGTTGGCCTAAAAATGTTTGAACTTTTTTCAGTGTCAAGTTGGAGAGTGGTCATCACATATTCAGAGGTGTCTTGCGTTGATCAAATGTACTATCTACAGACAATCCCCACCCCATCTCAATGCTCCTTGGCATTCTCTCCTTTCCCGTCCTAGGCTCCAGATTCAGATTCCTTGTGTTTCCCTGCAACTCCTGCCTCTCTGGAGGAGGAAACGTGATGTCTACATCAGAATAAACTTCACACAGTGGTTATTCATTTGTGATTTTTAAGGTTTCTGGTTCATTGAAAAGTGACCTAGTTTTTACACCTCAGCTTCTTGTTCTGATTTTTTAAAAAGGATGTGTTGCCTTCGTAACACACGTGATATTAAATATCTATAAAGCCAGAGCAGTGATCATGGCAAAAGAAGTACAGAGCTTGAGGTTGACTCTGAATAACATAGGAAATGATGAGAATGTCAACAACTAGTGATGCATTTTGCCAATTCACTGATTAAAACTATACAAGAGGGTTTTTTTTTTTTAATCCTTGCAAAAGTCAAGCTTCCAACTCAGTCTACCAAATATATCCTCTAAAACTTACTGGAAAATATTACTTTTCCTGAGGGCTGAATTCACTCTGCTGATGTGGATTTAAAACACTAATCCTAGAGGAATTCCATACCGTGCACAAAATCGATTATTTCACAAACATGGACGTGTCTTTGAAAGTCTGTCAAGTAGAAAAACTATCCTACATTTTAACTCTATTACTCCTTCAAAAATTTATTAAAAAACTATCTTCTCTGTTCAAAAAAAAGAAAACATCTTTCTTTGGCTTTTTAGAACTGATATGATAGGCACAGCTCAGAGCAAGGAGCTAAGAATAAGTTACACAAGAATCCCACTTCTTGAAAAGTGACATGTTGGTACTGAAAGCTCTTGTTTTTGAAGGAATTAGGCCAATTAAGCTTGACAGCATGATTTCAAGAGAAGCGCTGTGCAAGCCCCTTTCACAATGAAAATTTGCACAGAAGCCAGGAACAGGTGATATATGGAAAGAGATGCAACTCTGGAGTGCTATCTATAGACTCCCTGCCCTTGGACAGAGTGGAGTAAGATGACAATGATGATGGTTTTGGATTAACATTTAGTCTTTTTCAAAGGGAGGAAGATTTATCAAGAACCAGGTCCCACTACCCATCAGTGAAGAGATTTTGTAAATGGAGAAAGGCTATGACTGATGCATGAAAGGAAGAGAAAACCCACTTCCTTTGTAAGTTATTTCAGAGGAAGATCCTCATCCCATCAAATACACAACACTGAACAAAACACAGCTTAAGGCAAACAGGTAATAAGGGTATCTGGGCTTTTATTTTCAAATTAATAGACTGTAGTTGATTATACAGAGGCCCAAATTAAGCAGAATTGTGAATTAAGTTCACTTCATGCCTGATTCAGATACAATAGTATGGAAAAATTCCCACAAATATGGTGAAGATATATTAACCTTGTGATTGACAATATTAGATTTAATTTGAAAAAAAATTTGGGCTAAAACCAAAAGAGGAGTTTTTTAAAAGAAATTTTCACAGACATACACTTGCTTTAAAAACTCATTTTGACATAAAATCGCAGCAAGATCTTTTTTGACTGACTTCCTAAAGTAATGAAAATAAAAACAAAAATAAACGGGACCTAAATAAACTCAAAAGCTTATGCACAGCAAAGGAAACCATAAATAAAATGAAAAGACAACCCTCAGAATGGGAGAAAATATTTGCAAATGAAGCAACCAACGAGATTAATCTCCAAAATATACAAACATCCCAATGAAAAAAATGGATGGAAGATCCAAACAGACATTTCTCTAAAGAATATGTACATACAGCCAACAAACACATGAAAAGATGCTCAACATCATTAATTATCAGAGAAATGCAAATCAAAACCACAATGAGGTATCACCTCGCATTGGTCAGAATGGTAATCATCAAAAAATCCACAAACAATAAACGTTGAAGAGAGTATGGAGAAAAGGGAACCCTCTTACATTGTTGGTGGGAATGTAAATTGGCACAACCACCATGGAGAAGAGTATGGAGGTTCCTTGAAAAATTAAAAATACATCTGCGATGACCCAGCAATCTCACTCCTGGGCATATACTCAGAGAAAACCATAATTCAAAAAGATATATGGACTCTAATGTTCACTGCAGCACTATTTACAATAGTGACACGGAAGCAATCTAAATGTCTAGCAAAAGCGGAACGGATAAAGAAGATGTGGTACACATATATATAATGGAATATTATTCAGCCATAAAAGGGATGAAACAGTGCCATTTACAGAGATGTAGACAGACCTAGGGGGTTTCCCAGGCGGCTTAGTGGGTGAAGAATACACCTGCAATACAGGAGATGCAAATTTGATCCCTGGGTGGGGAAGATGCCCTGGAGCAGGGCATGGCAACCCACTCCAGTATTCTCGCCTGGAGAACTCCAGGGACAGAGGAGCCTGGTGGGCTATAGTCCATAGGGTTGCAAAGAATCGGACATGACTGAAGTGACTGAACATGCATGCAGACAGACCTAGAGACTGTCATACAAAATGAAGTAAGTCAGGGAGAGAAAAACAAATATCATATAATATCGCTTATGCGTGTAATCTAAAAAAATGGTATAGATGAACTTATTTGCAAAGCAGATATAGAGACACAAATGTATGAATACAGAGAGGAGAAGGGGAGTGGGATGAACTGGGAGACTGGAATAGACACATATACACTATGGTGTAAAAAACAGGTAACTAATGGAAACCTACTGTATAGCACAGTCTACTCAATGTTCTGTGGTGACCTAAATGGGAAGGAAATCTAAAAATGAACGGATATATGTATATGTATACCTGATTCACTTTGCTGTTCAGCAGAAACTAACACAATATTGTAAAGCAACTATACTCCAATAAAAATTGGACTTCCCTGGTGGCTCAGACAGTAAAGCGTCTGTCTACAATGCAGGAGACCTGGGTTCGAGCCCTGGGTTGGGAAGATCCCCTGGAGAAGGAAATGGCAATCCACTCTAGTACTGTTGCCTGGAAAATCCCATGGACAGAGGAGCCTGGTACGCTACAGTCTATGGGGTCACAAAGAGTAATTTAAAAAAGAATGCAACCTAGATGTCCATCAGCAGATGAATGGATAAGAAAGTTGTGGTACATATACACAATGGAGTATTACTCAGCCATTAAAAAGAATACATTTGAATCAGTTCTAATGAGGTGGATGAAACTGGAGCCGATCATACAGAGTGAAGTAAGCCAGAAAGAAAAACACCAATACAGTATACTAACACATATATATGGAATTTAGAAAGATGGTAATGATAACCCTGTATGTGAGACAGCAAAAGAGACACAGATGTATAGAACGGACTTTTGGACTCTGAGGAAGAGGGAGAGGGTGGGATGATTTGTGAAAATGGCATTGAAACATGTTTACTATCATGTAAGAAACGAATCACCAGTCTATGTTCAATACAGGATATAGGACGCTAGGGGCTGGTGCACGGGGATGATCCAGAGAGATGATATGGAGTGGGAGGTGGGAGGAGGTTCAGGATTGGGAAATCATGTACATCTGTGGCTGACTCATGTCAATGTATGGCAAAACCAATATAGTATTGTAAAGCAAAATAAAGTAAAAATAAAAATTAAAAAATAAATAAATAAAAAATAAAAAACTCTATGTAATCAAATAAGCTGAAAAAATGCTGCATTTTAAAAAATGGAAAATTTGAATAGTCTTTTATTATATTGAAGATTTTGAATTAATTTATGATAAAAAATAAAAATAAAAAAAAAGAATGCTTTTTTTCCTACTCTGGCTATGTTTCCATTTACTTCATAAAAATATTAATATTCTGGAAGGTAAAGAAACTCACTAAACCCACCACTGATCATGTTTTCAGCACTATGATTCACGCCTGCATGCGTGCTAAGTCGCTTCAGTCACGTCTGGCTTTTTGTGACCCCATGGACTGCAGCCCACCAGGCTCCTCTGTCTATGGCATTCTCCAGGCAAGAATACAAGAGTGGGTTGCCAAGCCCTCCTCCAGGGAATCATGTAGACCCAGGGATCAAACCCATATCTCTTATGTCTCCTGCACTGGCAGGCGGGTTTTTTGCCACTAGCGCCACCAGGGAAGCCCGTGATTCATGCCTAAGTCTCTATGAGCAAAGACAGATATGCTTGGATTCTGTACTACTACTCTTTGTTTTTATTTTATATTGCTTAATAAGAGTCAGGAGGAGATGCACCGCTTCTATAAGGCAGAGCCCTTGGCTGCTGAACACTGAAAATAATGCCATGCCTGGCTGGTGACTTATAGATCAGTAGTAGCAAAAATGAAGAGTAAAGCCTCAGCTTCTCAGAGAAACTGGCTTTTCTCCTAGGACAGGGCAACCTGACTCGTGATCATTCTCTGAAGCAATTTACATCAGCAGCCAGCTCACTTACAACAAGCATTAGACACAGAGGAGTCTTTTACAGCCGAAACACGGGAGAAATTAGATTATTAGCTTCCTGTAAACACATACTAAGGCTGGCTAGTCCCAGAGAGAAGAGGAAAAGTGCATCAGACTTTTACTTCAGGATAGACAGTTCCAAGTTCAGCTGCTTCAGAAGCACTCAGGGAGCTTATTAAAAATGCAGTTGCCTGGGCCCATCCCAAGCCTTAGATGGAAATCTTTGCATTTTCCAAAAACACCCTGTCCTACATATCCCAATGAGTTTGTGTCTACCAAAGCTTGAGAGCTTCTGCTCTCAGGGGCAATGCTGGGATGTCTTATGCTGCAGATCATCAACATTTCTGATGTTCATTACTCACGTGTAAACCTTAAGAACAAAATCCTTTTCTTCCTTTAACTCTGTGAGTGACTGCAGGACATCCAGGATGCTGAGGACTGCACAGCCATATGGTCGGCGGTAGTGCAGGTGAGCAGGGCCCTTCTTGGAGTCATTCAGGAGCATCCGGCCTGAGGCATAGCAGAAAACACCAGTCAAGACTGGGAACTCCATGCTCCTCTAAGGCATCACTGAACTGTCATTCAAGGATGCCAGAGCTATAGGCACCTTAGAGATCCTCTAAATTGGAAGACTAAAGATGAAGGGAGCCATCCGAGGATGCAAGGATGTTCATGCAGAGGAATGACAAACAGGCCCTTGGCCAGTGCTTCTCCCCTGCACCACCTTCCTTACTACCTGTCTCAACACTAACAGTCCATTTATTAATCATATGAGAATGAAACAGTGATTTCATGAATTTCTTAGAAAAACCAAAGTGCTAACAGATTTAAACTTCTTGGGTATATTAAGGATACACAATTTAGTATTGTAGCTGCCAGGAAAAAGCTATGTGTTCACAGATAAGGAGGACAACATACTGTTCTTCCATCCAAAGCTGCTCCTGAACCACTGCAGGAGCAAGAGCCGTATGGGAGCTCGCTTGTCCTGCTTACCAAGGCTGTGCTTACAGTGGCAAGAGGACTTGGAAACGCACAACTGGAACCTCAACAGATGCTTTATTATACACAGCAGAACAAAAGGCAAAATACAGCAAAACAAAAAGCAGTACAGCAAAAGAGCTGTTTTGTTGGCTGAACAAGACATGCCAGAACTCAAACCTATGAAGGAAGAGTTGGTCAGGCATTGGCTCCCAAATTATGTCATAAACTTGAAATAAGACTAGGCAAACAAACCACAGGTAGCAAAAATCTTGGATCGGGTAGAAGGAAGATACTATCCGTCTCATGTAGTAATGATGGTAACCTTAATTTTGTGAAAAAATAGCATAGACACATACTTTTGGATACAAAACACAGCAAAGGCTATTTACTACCTGTTAAGTTGGCAACCCATTATAAGATCCCTGAGGTAGAGGGCTGATCAGAGGCAGAACATTAGATAGAGCAAACGTTTTAAAAAAAAAAAAGACCACTTCAAATAAAAAATATGGGTCCAAAAACAAACAGGGAGCTGAAAACGCTTTCATTTCTATCAAGTTCAGCCATTACCAGCTAAACTTAAGGTAAAGCTACAATACAAGCTGGAGTTAATCCTGAGATCTGAATTAAAAAGGCAAGTGCTCAGGAGAAGACAGAGGTCAAACAGTAGATACTTATCCCAAGTTGGGCTGGTCTCAGTTAAGTGGACTGGATAAAGCGGACCATACCTATTCGTATCACATGGGCAACTATATATAAATCTCTCTTCATATCCTTGCTGCTCAGATCCTAAGAAAAGAGAAAAAGTAAGTAAAGTAAGGCAATGAATACACAGAAAATAATTAAAATTAAACTTTGAACCTCATAATGATTGCTTTTGCTGCTTTTAGCATATGTTATAGATGGGAGAAGGGGTTTAAGCACAAAGAAGCTAAGTGTTTATAAGATTCCTATAGTCAAAGTTTGTATATCTTAAATGTCTTTGGAACTTTATTACATTGACAGTATTTTTTCAGCTCTTATTTAGACCACCTGTCTCTAAAAGTTCTCACATTAGAAATCTTCATGACATTGGCTTATCCATGTTTATTCTAAAATCATGTAACAACAGTTTGTAACAAAAGAAATTCCCAGTGTAGAAAAAAGGGAACACACCGAAAGGCTCATTAACGACAAATTCTGAAAATCTACTCTCTATTAATTGTATATTCATTCTGTTGCCCACACACTAGATATGTTCCCTTGAAAAGAGACTACTTTGGTTTTAGTGAAACATCAATAATTAGATCTCCCGTTTCTAAATTTAGATATATATAATTTATGCTGAATTATAAAGTGAAAGGAATTTTATCTGGAAAATTTTAAGGGCTTCTTTTAATTAGACACTTTTAAAACTGGAGTTACATTAATAAAAATAATTTTATGCATTATTTATGTTGAGAACACATTTTGAAATAGAGTATTTTTACACTTTAACACTTTATACTTGAAGTAATAAACTTCCTTTAATATACATTGTTTCTGCCTTTTACCAGGTTATTAACTCACTGCTCACTCCCAGCCATTGTTATGAAAGATGACTGAAGGGGTAACCTCTATTTTAATGGGACAGTTGCCCATAATTTCCCTTTTGCTTCCAGGCAAAGTTCCCTTAGTTCCATTTCCTTCTCATCTTTCATCCTTTGATTAGTCCCAGATGCTTGTCTCTTTCCAGTAAGGCAGTAAAACAAACGATCAAGCAGCAATCATGATTGCATGAGCTCTGAATCCAGAACCACCATGTTTGCTGTATGTCTATACCCTGTGGCAGAGTTAGGTCTATGCTGAGGCAAGCAAGGCATCTAAGTGACAAAATTTAAGGTTTCCTTCTCAGGATCCTGTGCTTTGCTTGCTTCAGCATAATCCCAGCTCTGCCCTGTTGAGTGGTCCTGAACATATGAAAGAAAAAGAGGCCTTAGAAAGTAACATATGATGTTGAAACTGAAACTTTTAGATTTTAGATGGTCATAATATTTTGCCAAATTCTTGATGGAATAATGAAATACACTTACAATGAAATGGGTTACAAAACAATTCAACATAAATTGGTATCTCTGGAATCACAAAGATATATTTTTGCATGAAAGTTATCTTTTAATATTGAAAAATGATGTTTCAGACTCCATTTTAATAACTCCTTTAAAGTGATATCTTCAAAAGAGTACTATATATTTTGACAAATATTAAGATGGCTACTAAATAACAAACAATGAAACTAAAAAATAAATTACCATTTTATGGGAATTGAAACATATCTATTACTAAAAGATCACATTTCAAAGTAAACTGATCTTCTACACAGCCTGGATTTTATTAATCCAAACTATCAAATTACTGGTATAATTATAAATCTCAATATACTTAGAGAATTCAAGCCAGTTACCAAAGATGAACAAATACTAACCAGACGGGTTGTACCCAAGAGCATGGGACCTTGCCCTTGATTCTGTTCAGGTGAAGAAAATAAAGAAGCCTAAAATATAATTTATGGTATTTTCTGAGCGGCTGGGTAGGGGTTCTTTCTGACCATTTTGTACATGGTATCCAGAATTCTCTGCGGTATTTATTTGAGGTCAATAAAAATAAAATGATAATAATCAGTATCAGAAAATATTTTAGGTATAATTATTTGCTGAGTTCCACACAATTTCATTGTCAAAATTCAATGTAATAGCTACCATATTAAACATAAGAGCAAGGTTAAACACTTTATCATAAAGTTATTAAACATACACTCTCTGATACTAAACATACACTCTCTTGATACTAAGTACCAAGTGTGGCTATCCATGTCACAAGGCCTGAAAAACCAAGATAGGAAGAGAGGTGACTCATCCACCATTCATCTGGTGAGCAGGGTTTGAATTCAGATATACTCAGTGGATCATACCCTCCAATCCTACATAACTAAAATAGCTGGTTCCCAGCCACCTGGTGGGTAGCAACGACAGTGACTCAGGGATCAGCATCTTGCTCAGTTACTACAGTTCCATTTGAAACATGGAAAAGTCAATTTACTTTCCTATGCCTGGACTACCCTTTTTCTGAAGAGACAATGGGATTTACAAATATAAAACACAGCCAATTCATTCATTCTTATGCTGCATAAAGGAGGCAATATTTTAATAAACGATGTTATTATGCTAATAATTAAGTCCATTCTTAATTCTAAGAAATCACTACCTAAAATTCTATTTTGAAATGTGAAAGAGTATAAATAAATGGAAAAAATGTAATGCCAACTAAAGCAGGGAAAACGACACAAGTTCATTCTTTGAGTTGGTCACTCAAAATATAACAGAAAATAAGCATTATTAATTCATTTATGTAACAAACGATTAGTATTTGCCAGGCACTGTGTGTGAGGCATTGGATATCTGGGCTTCCCAGGTGGTGCTACTGGTAAAGAACCTGTTTGCCAATGTAGGAGACAGAAGAGACGCGGGCTCGATCCCTGGGTGGGAAGATCCCCTGGAGGAGGAAATGGCAACCCACTCCAGTATTCTTGCCTGGAGAATCCCACGGACAGAGGAGCTTAGCAGACTACAGTCCATGGGGTTGTGGAATAAATACACAGACATGCTCTCTTGTGCTCACACCACACAGCTACTGTTAATCATGAAAGTCATCAAAGTCTTCACTGTATTAGACAATCATAAATGTATGAAACACTTCCTTCTTGGATAAAATTCTCCCTGCACAGGAAGCCCTGAAATCTAACGTGGTCAGAAAAATACAGGATTTACCAAGAGCAAGACTGCGTCTAGACAAACATGACTGTCTGTAATACGGCTCTGAGGCAAGCTTAAGTAATCCTGCAAAAGTGCTCCATTTGTACGATTCCCTTTTCCTGATGTTAAAGTAAGCTAACAGGTCGGCACGGACCACAGATGTGGCTGCATTTTCTTGCGTTTCCTCTGAAACTCTGTTAACACAGATACCAATCTGGAAAACTCCTTTGGTCCATAATCAGAAAATAGTTTCCGTCAAAACTATTATTTCATATAAGCTTAGAGTAAAATATGAAAACCCTGGTTGGGACAATCTTGCTCAAAACTCTTCTGGGCTTTGAAAAAAATTCCTCAAATCATTTTCTTTTTTTTAGTATCTTAAAAAAAATCCAGGGCTGTATTTCAAAGGGAAGTATAAAAGTAGATATTTTTAGCAACCTTGAGCCTTCCCATTGTGGCAGAGTAAGAGCACATCCTATGTGTTTTGTGCATCTCTGATTTATAAAGCTGGAGCTACAGCTTAGGCCTCTGGGCCCATACAGATAATTAAAATGCTGCTGAATGAAAATTTTGATTTATTGTAATTACATTCAAATATCTTCATAATTAAGTTCATTTTTCAAGAGACAAGGACTGCACTCATCATATTCAAGGACAGCACACACACACACACACACACACACACACAGACAGACACCTCTGTTCCCACAATGCCAAGGAACAAGGAATCGCTAACTTCTTTTGTTGCTTTAACCAAACAATATTGGAGAATCAGGATCTAAAAAAGACTCCTAAGGTTGCTGAGACACTCTAGACAGATGGGTGTCTCATCTCATCCTAACCCTGTTTCAGATAGGCGGCCCCAGAGAAGCAGCTCCGTGTTGTTCAGGTGCTCTCACGTCTCACACTCTCCTCCAATATTCCAACCTACATCCCACTACCTGCAACTGGGACCCTTTCCCTTGTTCTTCTCCGACTGAAGACAGAGCACTGATCTTTCCAGGCTGAAAGGTCTCAGTTCCCTTAGCCATCTTCATGCGTCTGCTTTTCTTGCTTTCTCTTCCTGTACTATCTCCTAAGTTTTGAATGCTGAGCTCAGCAATGTACAAAACTCCATTTTAGCTTAGCTAAATTTATAAATCTTCCTGTACATCTGGAGTACTTTCAATACAAGTTATCCCTGTAGAGTGGCTAAAATTCAGGTAAACAACTCCAATTTTACCTCTCAGAGAAAGTCACATATCAGAGTCCTAGATAAATCCCACTTGTGTTTGAGGTACACTGTTAAGGTTTGAGACACCTGACTATTACCTACCCATCAACCATGCACCACACACGAGGGCAGGGGCACTGTGACACCCTCCCTGCACTCAACGAGTTCTGATGTATCTCAGTATCACTGAAACAGACCAAAGAATCTATGACAGTCAAAAGTGGTTGAAAATTGTGACAGTCTTTTCTCCTTAAGCAAATAAATTAACTGAAATAAATAAGGCCAGGCACTTAAGTTTCATAACTGGGTAAAAAATTAGTAAATCAGAATCAACTTGAAGTATACAAAAGACAATATGGTATTGTGAGGCTTAATACTTTTCAATAAGCAGGTTACCAAGCCTTCTCTGAGCTGATGGATCCATGATCTCAGAGAGCACAAATAACAGCATGGTTATTTAGAAAAAACTAAAGTATGGATCATGGCATGAAAAGACTTTGTTTAGTGTCTGAAAGAGGAGGGCTATTTAGTCTGTCTCTCTTTTGATAAACTCTTTTTTTTTTAAATTAAAAAAACTGCAAAGCTGTAAGTTTGGTGGATGCCTTGAGAGAAACTATACTTACACATCAGAGAAATCCCCAGTGGTCTTGAAGAAGAATAGAAAGAAAGACTGTTCTCAAGTTTTAAGTGTCTACTATATTAAATTGCATCTAAAATATACATCAGTAGGAGGTACTTATTGTATTTTTAAAAATAAATTCAATTAAAAACTGCAGCTTATTTCAGTTTTCTTAAATATTTCATTAAAACCTGATAGACACATAAATCAAATTCTATTCTCACCAGTGTGTGTAGGGAAGTAAGAATTATTGCTTGTTTCCAGGGCAACAATATCCACATAGCAGGACCCTAGTTAGAGTCAACAGCAGAGAAGGGAAAGAGAATTTGCACATACTGTAAAAAGGGCACACATTCGTTCTATCTTCTCTGGGTTCCTTGGCCCACCATTCTTGTTCAGTCTCACCAGAAACCGCTCACTGAAATGTAGGAGAGAGAGAGACAGAGAAATGTAAGGGACTGCATGCTCCAGAACAAATAAAAAGGGCATTCATAAAGAGACCCTAGCCACTTTCAGGATAGCCCATTAGAGATAAGCAAGAAGTACATGTCCAGTGGCAGGAGACTATCTTTCTTGGCAAGCAGCACGCAACAGACACAACCAACTGTGTCAGAGATGCTGCTGTCTACCTGCCAGTTATGGCTTTTCTCTTCCTAAAGGCGTGTGTTCCCCGAGGGCAGAAATGAGGACCGTGTCTTGTATTCTTCCCAAATACCCTCAAAGCTCTGGCATAATAATAAGCCCACAAGAAGCAAACACATTCTTTGATGTGAACACTCAGATCATCACAAAAAGATTCATAACACTAGGTCTGAAAGAGTCTACATTATCCAGTTTACATCTTACTGCATAACTTTTTGAGAATCATTTTAGGGTGAAGAAAAAATGTTACAGGGACTTACAATAGCTTGGGTGAAAAGTAAAAAAAGAAATAATGTATGGTAATTATAAAGATGTACTCAGAATTCAATAGGGCCATATTTCTCAAACAATATAGGTTAATTCTTGAAGGAAATTACTGAACTGAAAAATGTTAGAAACAGTGTTTGCAATATCTGGAGCAATGTCTCCCTGCTCTCTTACCTCTTTCCTGCCCATGCCCAGGGCCTCATTCCTATCTCAGCATCCCAAGGTTCTCTACCAATTGTGGCAGGAAACCTGAGTTACGGCAAACACAAAGTATGTGCTTCTAAAAGTATTTGCTTCTCCCGTGCCCAGCGTTATGCACTCGTTGCATGTGTCAGGCATCAGTAAAAGGGCCAATACTGAAGCACTGGACTAGAATCATACGATATGCTATATCAAATGCACAGGTGGCTTAACTTGTTCACTTATTCCTTTGTTTATTTAGCCAATGAACAGTCATTAAGTTCTCTGTGCTAAGCACAGGAATACAAATATGAACACAAATGTATACAGGACACTTTTCTTCCTAGAGCTCATGGTCCTGGTAGGCAGCTAAATGGGCAGACATGAAGTTCAGAAAAGATCTGGGTCAGATATAAATTTGAGATTCTTAAGCCAGGGAATTAGATGGGAATAGTAGGTTGCATGCACAGAATGAGAGGGAAAAGGGGCTCTGGACAATCCTGAGAAACACTGACATAAAAGAAATAGGTAGAAGAAGAACTTGCAGAGTAGACATGTGGGATCAAAAATAAAAACAGAAGAAAAATAAGAAGAGCGGTGGGATGCTATATTAGTTAGGGAAAAAAGTATCTGAAAAGGAGGCAGGAGGATCACTGAGGCCCAAGGACGCTGAGAATCACATGAGACAACAAAAAAACAGTATCCACTGGATGTCATAACAAAGAACACTGGTGATTCTAGCAAGAACCCTTTTAGTGGTATGATAAAGAGGCTTAGTGTGAGAGTAAGAAAGAAGCAGAAACAGTGAGTCTAGACCACTCTCTGAAGAGATGAAGATGTGGAAGTGATAAGCTTTCAGTTAAATGGGCATGTTGAGGTGAGGGAGATCTTTGTCTAAAAATGTGGTAACACATATACATCAATTAATTTTCAGTATCAAAATTCAGTGAGGGAGAACAGCAGTTTCAAAAATGGTGCTGAACAATCCATATAAAGAAACTGAACCATGATCCCTGCCTACAAGAAATTAACTTGAATTTATCATAGACCTAAATATTAAGAGCTAAAAACTATAAGAATACACACAAGAAAAATGAGACAAGTACCTTTGAATATCTTGTTCACATTTGTTCTTCTATATTGAACACATAGTAGAAAAATCTTTGTGATCTTAGATTATTAAGCAAATATTATAAATCAAAACAAAATAAAAATTGGACTTAACCAAAGTTAAAATCATATTCTCTTTGAAAGACACTGGTAAGAAAATGAAAAAACAAGCTATAGACTGGGTGAAAATATTTACAAACTATTCTAAGAAAGCACTGTATTGAGAACATATAAACTAATCTCAGAACTCAATAAGTAACAACTCAAAGGTGGACAAAAAATCTGAACATACCTTTTATCAAAGAATATACAGGGACGGCAAATAAGCTCAAGAGAAGCAGGGGACATAGATCCCTGGTCCAGGAAGACTCCACATGTTGTGCAGTAACTAAGCTCGCACGTCATAACTACTGAGTCTGTGCTCTAGAGCCTGGGAACCACAACAGAAGCCACTGCAATGAGAAACCCATGGACCACAACTAGAGAGTAGCCCCCACTTGCTGCAACTAGAGAAAGCCCGTGTTCAACAACAAAAATCCAGTGCAGCCAAAAATAAATAAATAATTTTAAAATTTCTTTAAAAAGGACACCATCAAGAAAGGGAAAGATAACTCAGTGAATGAAAGAAAATATTTTCACATAATATATCTGATAAGGGACTTGTAGACAGAATTTATAAAGAACTCTTACAACTCAATAATAAAAGAACTTAAATGGACATTTCTGTTTAGAAGATGAACAAAGAGCCAATAAAGATATGAAAATGTGTCCAACATTATTAGCCATTAGGGAAATGCAAATTAAAACCACAATGAAGGCACTATTTCACTTCTACTAGAATGACTTTAATCAAACAGATAATACCAAGTGTTGGCAATAAGATGGAGAAACTGGAACCATCATACAATGCTAGTGGGAATATAAAATGATATAGCCACTTTGGAAAACAGTCTGGTGGTTTCTCAAAAGGTTAAACATAGTTTAACATAGGATCTACCAACTCCACTCCTCAGTAAATATTTACAAGAGGAATTGAAAATATGTGGCCACACAAAAAACTACATGAACATTCATAGCAGCATTTTTCATAACAGCCAAAAGATTTCTGAAAACAACCAAAATATCTACCAACAAATGAATGGCTGAATAAAACATGGTAGGTATATCCATACATTAGGTTATTATTTAACCATAAGAAAATAATGTATCTTCACAATTTGTGAGAGTCAAAATGACCTTTTTTTTTCATTTCAAAGAACCCTAGGTATAAATCAAATTATTTCCTGTTTTGCTGACTTCACCAATGGGTATGATAGATAAATGGCACTTTCTGTTAACATTCAAACTATTTGAAGGCAAATATCTATCCAGTGTTTCCTAATTTGGCAACAGCTCTTCTGCAAAAGAAGTGGTCAATATTGCTGGGACATACGGCATTAAACACAGTTAGGTTTCTGTCTCCCAGGACTTCTCAGAGTCTTGAAATGCTATTATGTGTTGAAGTATCAATGGGACTGGTGACCTTTGACTCCACAACCTGCCTCTGCATAAGACCATGGAATCTGTCTGGATACAATTTGATAAACGCTGAGTGAATCTATTTGCCAATGAGAGGCACAACTCCTCATATATCCTAAAAGTGGGAAAGGAACTGTGGCCAAAAGAGTAAAATTTATTTAGGAGACTTTACAAACATCCAGACCTCTATATGAGAGCAACAGGTCAGTTTTCTCTGGGTAAAAAAACTCTTAATTCTTTCAAGAGAAAAAAAAGAAAAGATGGTTAAATTCTGATTCTTTAATAAGCAAGGTTATGAGAGAACTGTTCTACATTTACTTGTCTTTATGATGGGCTATGCATGAACAGTATATTAAGCTACATTAATTTCATATTATTGAGCAAGGTCTTACAAATGAAATCCATAATTTGAATCTGTGGCAAGTCTAATAGAGTCTTAATTTTAAGATCATTTGCTTTTATGAGAGCCCTAATTCCTGGTGGTAGTGCATTTCAGACACTTTCCCACTGATGGTAATTCATGCATCCCCACAGCAAATGTCTGATGACCAACAATGAGGAGGCAGTCCATGCCAGGTGCTGAGGCAGGAACAAAATCTTATTCCTTAGGTAGGCTATTTCCTGAAGACTCTGCTTTGGAAATATAAGCACGCACCTCAAATAAATTCAGAGGAATTCTCACAGCTCTTTCAATGTAATCTTCACACTTCTTCACATTGGCCTCTGTGGAAATGGATGCCAACCACTTAGCATCTTTCTCATGATAACTCCCCAGGTGCTTGAAAGCAGCAAGTGGCCACAAGGCCATACTATATGGCACAACCCAACTGATTAGGAAATCTCTAATTTTGCCTCACAGTTGCAGTTTCCAATTTAGATTCTTGGCTTTATTTCTCAAGTTCTTCAAGTTTTCCCACTTCATTCTAAATCACAGAGAGTAGAGATGCATAAAGGGATTTCATTAAGGTAAATCAGTGCTGCAGTTTTCAAATTTATTTTTAGTACCAACTTTTCCCTTCTTTTCAACAGACCTTATACTATTCACCAACACATGAAAAATTTAATAACAGAGCTACTTTGGTTGAATCAGAGGCAGAGAGAAGGATCAGGAACAGGAATCCTCCCTACTTAGGCCTCCCTCCTAACCACCACCTGTGCCTGAGACACATCAGGGCTCCAAAGAACATTTTTATGCCTTCTAGTACAACTCAAGAGTTCTCCCCAACCTCCCTCTCTCCTTTTTATTCTTTCAACAAGCATTGATGAACCCCTACCATGTTCCAGAATCTCTAAGTAAGAAGATGGCAATGGAGAAATAAAATGGTCCCTGTCATCAAGGCTCTGAGTCTACTGGGAGAAAGAGACACAGAACAAAAATGACAACGCAATGTGAGAATTCTATAATTAACCACACAGAAATGGGCTGACAAGCTCCAATGGGCTGAAGACAGGCTGCCCGAATGAGATACTGGGACGCGTTCTGGCAATACTGCTAGACTCTGAGCATTTGGTAAGGGAAAGTTAGAGAAGAAGAGAAGGGGGTTCCAGGAGAAGTGTGTCCCAAGGCAGCTTGATGGTGGGAAAGTGGAAGAGGGCACTGGAGAGCTGGGGCGTGCTGGGCAATGCAGAGAGGACAAGCCCACAGTGTGGTTACAGGTGAGGGTTGTCCCTCTTGGCTATCACAAGGTGTACCTCCCAGTTTAGTAAAAGTGCAGATTCCTGTGCCCCATCCCAGATCTGGATCAGAACCTCTAGAGGGGAGGACTTTTGGAGGAAGTCCAAGAATTTGTATTTCTAAAAAGGTCTCAGTTGGTTGTCAGGATTAACAAGTTTGGAAAACCCCATTATGGGCCTTATAGGAGCTCTGAAAGTTAAACTAAGACAAGCAATGCTGATCTCATAAGTTTTTAGCAGGATCACTTCAGCTGCTGTGTGGAAGGCAGGCTTGTGACATAGAAAACACTCTAAAGACAGAGAAGAGCAGCCCTGGCAAGCTACAATGCTGTTCTGGGGCTGAAGAAAGGTGAAAGGATGTGAGGTATATTTAGATGACAAAGCTGACCAGATGGAGCAGTTAACCAAATGTGGTAGTGTCGACCAAAGGAGGTACAAGGAAGAAGATATAAATTTCCAATCAGTTCAGTTTAGTCGCTCAGTCATGTCTGACTCTCTGCAATCCCATCAACTGTAGCACGCCAGGCCTCCCTGTCCATCACCAATTCCCGGAGTTTAATCAAACTCATGTCCATTGAGTCATCTCATCCTCTGTCGTTCCCTTCTCCTCCTGTCTTTAATCTTTCCCAGCATCAGGGTCTTTTCAAATGAGTCAGTTCTTTGCATCAGGTGGCCAAAATTTCAGATAAGCATGCTGAATTTGGATATGCAAGTGAGCAAAAAACAGGCAGCTGAAAGCCCAAGTGTGAAGCTCAGGGAAAAGGTGCGGTAGGGGGATATAGCCCTGTACTCAACTTGCTACAGCAGCAGCTGTTAACAGCTGCCACTTAATGAGTGTCTTTTGTGTACCAGGCATTGTTTAAAGTGTTTCTTTTCTTGCCTAATGGCATTTAATTCTCATAACAGTTATTTCACCTCTGAAGAAACTGAGAGTCAAAGTTTCTGACTTGAGATAAAAAAGCAGAGTGGTAAAGTCAGAATTCAAATCTAAAGCTCTTTGACTTCCAAGCCCATGCTTTATCTGTATTTCATCTTATGAAATGAACACTGGAAAAAAAAAAAAAAGTGTGTGATGGAAGGGAGGAGGGGATCGCTGGGCAAATATATCTGGGAAATTCTGCAAACCACATCCTGTCCTAGAGATGAACTGAGAGTGTCCACGTCACACAGGCCCCCAGAGGGGCTATGTGAACAGGCTAGTGCCTGGGGCTAGTGCCAGGATCCCAATCACCCACAGGGGGCACGTGACCCCTCTGATTAGAAATGCCATTCCAAGCTGGGACTCCAGCACTCCCGGTGGCACCGAGTCTCTTTGAGATTCATGGCATTCCCACCCAAAAGACTTAGAGATCAGGGGAGCAACACTTTGTCAGATTTGGAACAAGCAGAGACTCTTGAATGACAATCCCAGAAAACAGATTCTTTTCATTTTCTCTAAAGCAAAAGAGACACATGAGTAAATCTGTTATCACACAGTCTCAAAGTTACAATAGCATTTCTACAATTATACAGGCCCTATAGGTTCTTCGGACTTTTCAGGTGGCTCAGCGGTAAAGAACTCGCCTGTCAATGCAGCAGAGGCAGGAAATGTGGCTTTGACCCCTGGGTCGGGAAGGGCTCCTAGGGGAGGAAATGGCAATCCACTCCAATATTCTTGCCTGGAAACTCCCATAAACAATCCATAGGGTCACAAAGAGTTGGACACGACTGAGCGACTGAGCGCACATGCACGCACAGGGTCTTTAGAAATCATGTACTTCTCAAGAAAATGAACTCAATGGTAGCTTAATTATCAGTTACATAGGGAGCTACAAACAGTTGTTTTTACTCTAAATGATTTATGCTCTCACCCCAGGATCAAGCTTCCAATTTTAACAATGTGCTTAGTCGCTCAGCCATGTCCGACTCTTTGTGACGCCATGGAATGCAGCCCGCTAGGCTCCTCTGTCTATGTGGATTCTCCAGGCAAAAATACTGGAGTGGGTAGCTGTTCCCTTCTCCAGGGGATCATCCCAATCCAGGTCTGCCACATTGCAGGCAGATTCTTTACTGACTAAGCCACCACAGAAGCCCAAGAATACTGGAGTGGGTAACCTATCCCTTCTCCAGGGGATCTTCCCAACCCAGCAATGAAACCGGGGTCTCCTGCATTGCAGGCAGATTCTTTATCAGCTGAGCTATCAGGGAAGCACCAATACAAATTTTAAAATAACAATGTTAAAAATAAAAATTTTACATCAATAATGTTAAAATTAACAGTAAAAATTTTAACAATAAAAAATATGTAAATTGCCAACATCTGCTGGATCATCGAAAAAGCAAGAGAATTCCAGAAAAACATCTATTTCTGCTTTATTGACTATGCCAAAGCCTTTGACTGTATGGATCACAATAAACTGTGGAAAATTCTGAAAGAGATGGGAATACCAGACCACCTGACCTGCCTCTTGAGAAACCTATATGCAGGTCAGGAAGCAACAGTTAGAACTGGACATGGAATAACAGACTGGTTCCAAATAGGAAAAGGAGTACGTCAAGGCTGTAAATTGTCACCCTGGTTATTTAACTTATATGCAGAGTACATCATGAGAAATGCTGGGCTGGAAGAAACACAATCTGGAATCAAGATTGCTGGGAGAAATATCAATAACCTCAGATATGCAGATGACACCACCCTTATGGCAGAAAGTGAAGAGGAACTAAAAAGCCTCTTGATGAAAGTGAAAGAGGAGAGTGAAAAAGTTGGCTTAAAGCCAACATTAACAAAACGAAGATCATGGCATCTGGTCCCATCACTTCANGGGAGAAATATCAATAACCTCAGATATGCAGATGACACCACCCTTATGGCAGAAAGTGAAGAGGAACTAAAAAGCCTCTTGATGAAAGTGAAAGAGGAGAGTGAAAAAGTTGGCTTAAAGCCAACATTAACAAAACGAAGATCATGGCATCTGGTCCCATCACTTCATGGGAAATAGACGGGGAAATAGTGGAAACAGTGTCAGACTTTATTTTGGGGGGCTCCAAAATCACTGCAGATGGTGACTGCAGCCATGAAATTAAAAGATGCTTACTTCATGGAAGAAAAGTTATGACCAACCTAGATAGCATATTCAAAAGCAGAGACACTACTTTGCTGACTAAGGTCTGTCTAGTCACTGCTATGGGTTTTCCAGTGGTCATGTATGGATGTGAGAGTTGGACTGTGAAGAAGCTAAGCACCGAAGAATCGATGCTTTTGAATTGTGGTGTTGGAGAAGACTCTTGAGAGTCCCTTGGACTGCAGGGAGATCCAACCAGTCCATTCTGAAGGAGATCGGCCCTAGGATTTCTTTGAAAGGAATGATGCTGAAGCTGAAACTCCAGTACTTTGGCAACCTCATGCGAAGAGTTGACTCATTGGAAAAGACTCTGATGCTGGGAGGGATTGGGGGCAGGAGAATAAGGGGACGATCAAGGATGAGATGGCTGGATGGCATCACGGACTCGATGGGCGTTGAGTCTGAGTGAACTCCGAGAGTTGGTGATGGACAGAGAGGCCTGGTGTGCTGCGATTCATGGGATCGAAAAGAGTCAGACATGACTGAGTGACTGAACTGAACTGAAATGAACATATGAGGCTGAAGTGAGGGTGAGATTCCACTGACAGGACAGCACAATGTGGAGTCAGCTCATCTTTGCCACCTCCAACATTCAAGCCATAATACTTCTGAGGAAGGTGTACCTCCATGTGAGGAAGCCAGGAGGCAGACGGTTGGCCCTGCTTTCTTATAATTTGCTAATCACCCCATGGGGACTAAAGAAGTCCCACACTTTTACATTTCTCAGCTAAAGGTCAAGCAGTCTGAAGTACTGTAGGAAAGTAATCATGATGTCAAAAAAGCAATGTTAAAATAGTGGGTGCCACGGGCCACTCTCATTCTACCTTCTGGATCTTGCTTCCCTCCTCCCCCATACTGACAATCTCTTGTTCTGGGATTTCCCACTCTTTGTTCATGATGTGAACATTATTGTTCTTTTTAATTTCATTCCTTTACTCATGTTTTCCTCTGATTAGCATAATATAGCATAAAAGAAATATATATTCACAAATGAAAGAAAAATCATAGTATTCGTCTAAGGTTTTTCCTGGTCTGTCAAACACACACACACACACACACACACACACACACACACACACACACACACACACATCTACAGATTTGGCCTGTTGTAACTACATAAGTCCTCCAGTTAAAGATAACAGAACACATATTATTTATACTTATTAACTTGTTCCTGTCACTATTTCTGCGCAAATGAAGCAAAGTCTTACAGTTTAATAGATCATGAGGGAGTCCTGATGGCAACAGCGGAGCTTACAAAAACCAAAATAAACATATACAGAAGAAATAGAAAAACCTTGATTGTTTCTTGAATGGAAGCTAGAAAACTCAGCCAATCTGAAAACTAAATAAATATTTTTATCTGTCAGACATTTTGCTAGATATTTTCTAGGCTTTTAAAGTATAAGACTGAGAAGTGCAGAATAATCTCAGGAAACAATAGCAAATAAAGATTTCATAAGTACTAAAATTTTGAATGAAGTGTTTGAGAACTTTAATTTTTTTAAGTATAAGATATAAGAACAGTGTTCACTGCACTATGTCAAAATCTTTCTTACTTTCCCTTAATACTGAAAAACTGATATTTTAAAGAACAGTATTACAGTGACATAGCTGACATGGTATAGAGACAACACTACAACTTAGGTCTGGATTCTTCAAGATCAGTTTAGTCACTCAGTCATGTCCAACTCTTTGTGAGTCCATGGACTGCAGCACGCCAGGCTTCCCTGTCCATCACCAACTCCCTGAGCTTGCTCAAATTATGTCCATCGAGTTGGTGATACCATCAAACCATCTCATCCTCCATTGTCCCCTTCTCCTCCTGCCTTCAATCTTGCCCAGCCTCAGGGTGTTTTCCAATGAGTCATTTCTTTGCATCAGGTGGCCAAAGTTTGGAGTTTCAGCATCAGCATCAGTCCTTCCAATGAATATTCGGGACTGATTTCCTTTAGGATTGACTGGTGTGATCTCCTTATAGTCCAAGGGACTCTCAAAACCTGTACTAATTCCTGTAGCCAACTGTCTTTCATTATACATATTTAAATAGCAAAAATAATATTCAATATTGATCAAAAAGAAATAAACCAACTGAAAATTAGTGCATCTCTAAATATTATATACCTAGGAATGTACACAAGTGGATATATCTGAGACCACAAAGGACCTTCTCCTTGGTCTTCCTCTTTTGTGTCATTGTCTTGCCCTCCTCTTGATATCCTGTGCACAGAGATTAAGTCTACCCTGCACAGCCAGTTCACCAGATCACTCCCACCAGGATCTATGCTGTGCCATTATAATATGGTACCCACTAGCCACATGTAGTTACTTAATTAAAATTAACAATATTAGAAACAGTTCTCAGTTACAGGCCATATTTCAAGGGCTAAACAGCCACATGTAGTTAGTGGCTACCTTGCAGATCATAATGTTCTGCCATATACAGAACATTTATATTGTCCTAGAAAGTTCTATTTGGATAGCACAACTGTTTAGGGTTGGGGGAGGAGGTGGTCACTGAGACAAAGGGCTCTATACTACTGCACAGCAGCATTGCTCCAAAGCACAAAATTGTAATGCTATCAACACCAGGGTCAGGATACAGAGTTGGAGTTTTGGGGTTGAAGGAAAGTTGTTCAGAGGGCCAGATTCAGGAATGGCAGTCCTCTGAGTAGGCATTCCTGGTCTCAGAATGGGTATGTGAGAGGCAAATAGACCTCTGAAAGGGTAGCAATCAAACAGCCAGATGAGGAAGTCTACAGATGATGTGGACCAAAATTTTGTGAGCTAGGAGTATAGGACCCAAATGAGGCAGTCTGAGATGTCAATGGCCAGGGATCTGGGACAAGAGTCTAGGAAGTCGGACTATAAGGCATTGCCAGTAAGCACATCCCATGTGGTCTGCCCTTTGGTCCCTTCTGAACTTTTTATTGAGAGTTGGGCAGCCTTGAAATCCAGATGTGTGCAGAGAGTAATTTGCAGTTTCACGGAAGATTTGTTCTACCTGAGCTTAGAGCTGGCGCAAGACAGTCAGATACATATGCAGACCTGAACTGGGGATTTGGCAGCTTCCAAGTACTCTAGTCAATATAGGTTGCATATTAGTTTTAAGTAAATACAGTCTTTTCTCTACATGTAGAATGTTGCATCCGTTGGTACCAATTCACTGCACAAATTAAGACAGGCCTAGAGGAGGAGCCTGGTAGGCTGCAGTCCATGGGGTCGTGAAGAGTCGGACATGACTGAGCGACTTCACTTTCACTTTTCACTTGCGTGCACTGGAGAAGGAAATGGCAACCCACACCAGTGTTCTTGCCTGGAGAATTCCAGGGACAGCAGAGCATGGTGGGCTGCCGTCTATGGGGTCGCACAGAGTCAGAAACAACTGAAGCCACTTAGCAGCAGCAGCAGTCATCTCTGGCCTGCCTGACAAGGTACTAAAGGGCAGTCTACAACACAGACATAATCAGAGTTTTCCTTCCTCATTTATTTTACCTATTTCCTATATACTGAGGTGGGCCATAAACTAATGAGCATCTTCTGAAACTAATGAGCATCTTCTGTTTGGGAAACATATCCAGGTATCTTCTGCAGCCTTCCATCTCTAGGACTTCGACCTCCAGACCAGATTATCTTCCACCAAAGATGTATCTCCTGCAAACATGCCTTGAACTATATGACTTCCTGTCTTAAAAGAGAAACTTTCAATGGTGTTCCATCTCTGCATATAAAACCCATAGGCCTCCACTTATTAATCCAGGTCTTGCGGCATTTGTCCTCTCCTTGCCTTCCTAGGTTCCTCTATTTCCATTAGGACATCTTGATTCTGATCAGATAAGCCTGCTTGCCTTTCCCTAAATTACTATTTTTTTGCCCACTGTGTCCTGTCTCCCCACTTCTCTGCTGCTGCTCAAACCCTGCCTAATCTTTGAGGCCCAGCTCAAATGTGTGGTATAAAGGTTTCTGTAACCCAGCAGTCAGAAGGGACCTGTTCCTTCAATATCTAACCATTTACAGCAGTGACTCTGATGGGTTAGTATTAGAGCTGGTTGTGTGTGTATGTGACACCTCTTCTGTACAGAAAAGAGTTAACATAGCAGGCCTGAGACTGCTATCCTTAGAAAGGCCTGCTTTCTATCCTTAGAAAGACTGCTATCCTTAGAAAGTTGGCCTCTGGCTGGCACCTGGGATCTGACTCTTGCAGTGTTTCCAACACTGCACCTAGACTTTTTATGTGAACAATATGGTTTATACTGAACACTTGCTTCCCTTCTGGACATTTTGTACATGCTAAACAAAGGGTTCTTATACAACCAGCCCTCCAAAATGTTGGTTGCTAGATCTCTAGTGGGCTTCCTAGGGCAGAAACACTGCACATCTGTCAGTGCATTTTAACTAGAAACGAGTATTTGAAGCCAGTGCTCTGTGTGACCCCTAATGTGACGGAGGGAGCATAAGGGAGCCTGTGTGTGGAGTCCTTCAGACTCTACCTGGTTCTTCTTCCTATTAAGCCACCGGTGTATCCTTATTCCATTGCTATAATAAATATCAGCCACAAGTACAACTCTGAGTCCCATGAGTCCTTCTAGTGATTGAACACTGGGATTGTCCTGGGATCTCCAACACATCCTTTAAGTCCAGTGTTCTTGTCTGTAAAGCAGCAGAGACTGTGCCTTCTACATCTCCGCGATCCTCAAGGAATCGAGCAGAGGTTTAGTTTCTAGATACTTGACTTTAACAACTTTAGAAGGACTACACAATTAAAACACCAAAGTAGCTGAGGGCAAAATGAAAAATAATAAAGGGGCAGTTTTCCCCAAAGGCTCCTATCTATATACACACAGCTTTTCCTTGCTTTAAAGGCTCTCATGGGCTTCACAGCAATAAATGAGTATTCTGAATGTACCCGCTGCTGCCACAGGGCTCTGATGACTTCTTAGTTTAATGAAATCTCTCTACCATCTTGCTACTCAGCTAACAAGAGACTCTTTCTCTTGTTCAAGCAAACACACACTCTGTCACTTGAAGTCCCAGGGGAGGGTGCCTGCTAGGTACCCAGCAAAAGCAGGGCCTCTGCAGCAGGGAGAATCTTTGCAGTGGCCACAGACCTATATTTGCCTTTCCTGTCTTTCAGAAGCCCATCTAAAGCACATAAAAACACTGATATTTGGACTCAAGGGCAAAGTTCTGACATGTATGATAACAACAATAATTATGAATATTTACTGAGATTTACTGTCTGCCAGGGCCTGATTTAGGGACTTCACATGTATCATCAGCTTGATGATGAAGACATTACTATTTCAAAGTTGAGGACATGGAAGTACAGAGAGGTTAAGCAGCCTGGCTTACGTGGCAGCACTAACCATGGTAAGGCAGGCAGGCTTTAGCAGGAGTGTGAATTCAGGGAGCTTAGAACAAGGCCAAGGACAGACCTCAAAGGTCAAATCCAACAATGGGGGAAGGAGAGGGTGGGATGAATTGGCAGAGTAGCATGGAAACATGTACATTACCATGTGTGAAGCAGATAGTCAGTGGCAATTTGCTGTATGATGCAGGGAACTCAAACCAATGTTCTGTGACAACCCAGAGGGGTGGGATGGGATGGGCTGGGAGGAGGGAGGGAGGTTCAAGAGGAAGGAGACATATATATACCTCTGGCTGATTCATGTTGATGTATGGCAGAAATCAACAGTATGTAAAGCAACTATCCTCCAATTTAAAATAGTTTTTTTAAAAGGTCGAGTCCAGGAATCCTGGGTTCTCCTGATTTACAAGGCTGAGGCTGAAGAATTTCAAGCAGGGTAGGTACTGGGGATGGGCCATGGATGGACTGGATTACCCTCGGGGGTAGGAGGATGAAGCCTCAGACTGATCCTGGTGGACCACAACCTGGTGACGGACAGAGTTTGGAGCCAGTATAGGTAGATGGGATGAGGTAGAAGCCAAGGCACAGGTCACAAAACAGCAAAGGGACTATTTCCAGAGTGAGTCTTTCATACCTTAAAGGAGACTTCTCAGCCTGAGGTCAGATAGGTCTTAGAAGCTTTGTGTATTCTCACAAAGAGGATGTAAAGAGGGCACGTATCCATCTTTGGGTACATGCAATCTTCCAAGAAAAAGAGTATCAAAAGGTCCTCGGCTGCTTCTCCCTGGTTTACTTCTGTGTCTTCACAGAATCTTGCAGGCTCCTGACACAGGCTAGGATGCTCTTCTAGGCAGTGGGAAGCTGACTGCAAGCTTGTGCCTCGATTTCCTCTAATGCCATACCTTTTGATTTTTGACCCTACACCAATGCCCCTAATCAGTTAAGATAAACTAGGCTAACTATTCCTCTGAAGCCATCTATACAGCGCTCATCCTTATAAGCATGAGCTTTAATATACTCCACAAATTTCCTGGAGTAGAAGTAAAAAGATGTTTTAATGCAAAAATTCAAGGCAAGCTATTTAAGTCTAACAACTTATATTTCAGGGTTTCTGAGGGAAATAATGCTTAGCTTTGATCTCAGTAAGCTTCTTCCTCAACTTATCTCCTAAATTTGGACTCCTACTGTGGTTTCAGTGATACAACATTCTGGCATCAAGAATGTGTATCTCAGGGCATTGCTAGTAGGAAAGCCCGCTTGCTGTTGTTTGGAAGGAACAGTGAGCAGCCACCAAACACAGATCCCTGGCCTGCAGGAATTCATGACTGTGACCACTGTTGCTGTTGTTTAGTCGCTCAGTCATGTGTGACTCTTTTGTGACCCTATGGACTGTAGTCTACCAGGCCCCTCCATCCATGGGATTTTACAGGCAAGAATACTGGAGTGCATTGCCATTTCTACTCCAGGGGGTCTTCCCGGGGATCTTCCTGACCCAGGGATCGAACCAGTGTCTCTGGCATTGGCAGGTGGATTCTTTACCACTAAGCCAGCAGGGAAGCCAACTATGACCATTAGGGCCCCTTAAAAGTTTCTGATTTCAATGTCCTACTGATTTTGCAATTGCTTGGATAGTCTCTCATGAATTCCTATGGCAATATGGTATAATGGGCCATGGCTGATTCATGTCAATGTATGGCAAAAAACACTATAATATTTTAAAGTAATTAGCCTCCAATTAAATAATTTTTTTAAAAAATATGGTATAATGGGAACCAGGCAGCGGATAGACCAGGACTTGAATCCTAGATAGGAAACCAGTAATCTGTTTGACTTCAGAGCTGATGCAGGGACTAAATTAAGTGACATACATAGAGCTGGTGGCATGAGGCTTGGCACATCACATACACTCATGAGTGTTCACTCCTGCTCCTTTCTAGCCCTTATTCCCCACAGAGACCAAACCAGACCTTCACCTTTCCCCTTAAGCCTCACAAGAAAATAAAAATCATTGGATATGAATGTCTTCCAGTTTATCACAGTCTAATGCAACTTATTTATGATTCCAGGCATTACCATCCCTCCTCCCCAGTCCCTGTGGGACATGCCCCATTACAGGCTCTTCTATCTTCATGTTCCCCTCTAAACACACTCTGTGTGGGTCCAGTGATTTCCTCATGGTCCTGGTGTCTCATTACTGGAGAGTCTGTCTGGCCTACAGTCAAATGAGGTGTTGTGAGCCACTCTGGAAGGATTAGTGACTAGGGTATGTAGAAAAATGCTTGCGAAGCTTGAAAGTTCTGAGTGATGTAAAGCTTCTAATGATAGTATTTGGGGCCCAATACTAGTGGTAGAAAACCTGCCTGCTAATGCAGGAGACGTAAGAGATGCAGGTTCGATTCCTGGGTGGGGAAGATCCCCTGGAGGAGGGCATGGCAACCCACTCCAGTATTCTTGCCTGGAGAATCCCATGGACAGAGGAGACAGGAGTATAGGGTCATAGAGAGTCAGACACAACTGAAGCGATTTAGCACAGCACACACAAATGTTATTGGTTTGTTTGTTTTTAAAGAGATCAATGTTTGAGGAAGTCTTCTGAGCTCACAAAGTGAAGGGGATTTGTTGGAGAGGGGCAGTCAAATGCTGAGGGCCTAGGAGGGTCAGCAATTAAATAATCTTNGGAGTATAGGGTCATAGAGAGTCAGACACAACTGAAGCGATTTAGCACAGCACACACAAATGTTATTGGTTTGTTTGTTTTTAAAGAGATCAATGTTTGAGGAAGTCTTCTGAGCTCACAAAGTGAAGGGGATTTGTTGGAGAGGGGCAGTCAAATGCTGAGGGCCTAGGAGGGTCAGCAATTAAATAATCTTGAGGCGTCAGAGTCATCTCTTTACAGGGATCTTCCCCAGGCATCTGAATTTAAAAGTCTTATGTCTCATTTTCGTGATTCTCAATTGCTTAGTTTTCTTCAAAGTATTCATATCTTCCTAGTTATATAGTATACACTTACTTATCATCTGTTTCCCTCCCTAGAATGTAAACTACAAGAGGAGAGGGATTTTTCTCTGCCTTGTTTTGCACTGATTCCCTGGCACCTGAAGCAACCTCTTACACATGGCAGTTGTATAATGTGTGCAGAATAAATTAACAAGACTGATATAATTATAACCATGAATCTACTCTATAAAAAGTAAATGATTTTCAAGTCAGTATTGTAACTACATTACTAACAAATTATTTCTAACACTCTCCTACTGCCTTCTGCACACAGTAGCTCTACCAAAAATCTGACAGTTCTTTAAACTCGGCAGTCCCAGGCAGTGATTCTTAACCTTCCCAGTACCTTGTAATCACTAGAGAACTCCTGATTTAATTAATGTGGGGAGTGGCCTGGCCATAGAGAACTTTAGCTCTAACATGCCACCAAGGTTAAGAAATGCCGGTCTAAGAACAGTTCCCTTCAATCTGTCCACTCCTTTTGTATTCCCTCCTATGGTAATAGCCTGAACATTCACTCAACAGTCACTCCAAAGAGTAATCAGAGCTAAGTCTGGAAAAAGTGAATAATAACAAAGAATAATATTTTTGTCCAATAATCAAAGAGTGACTACAAGACTTGTTTTCCTGTGAAACATATAAACTAATTTTGCTCTCATTTTTCCAGATGCTGGAATCTCTCTTCTCTGTCTGTCCCTTTCTTCTATACAAGCATCTCATCCATTTCACTCTACAGATGCATTTCAGCCCAGGCTCCTATTCCTGGGACTCCATTATCATTGATTTAATAATCTGCTAGGCGAGTCTCTCCAGTCTGTCTTGAGGTACTGAAATATTTTTATTTTCCATTAAAAGCCCTTGAAAGAAAAACTTATTTTTTTAAATGTGCTTCAGTTAAAAACTTAAGGGTAACAATCAGGTAGGCATTAATAAGAGAGTTTTACACTTTGATTTGAAGAGTCCACATAAAGTGTAATACAGCTTTTGGGGGAAGGTGCCACGAGTGTTAATAATAATCAACTGAGTTCAAGGGGGGCTTCCCAGGTGGCTCAGTGGGTAAAGAATCTGTCTACAATGTAGGAGACGAGGGTTTAATCCCTGGGTCGGGAAGATCCCCTGGAGGAGGGCACAGCAACCCATTCCAGTATTCCTGCTTGGAGAATCCCATGGATAGAGGAGCCTGGTGGGCTATAGTCCATGGGGTCACAAAGAGTCGGACACAATTGAGGCGACTGAGCACGAGCACACGAGTTCGAGGCAAACAAGTAGCAGGACCTATTTCCATATGAGTCTCTGTTCTAAACATGCTCAAAGGGAAAGTTACTTGGAGTGTTCCCTTGGAAAGCAGCAGCTACATCTTTAGATGCCATATTAAGATAAAATAAGTTTACACAGGAGTGCTGGGACAAAATATTCTTCACTGTTTTCTACTGAAGAACTGAGTTTTAAAAATTTGTAACTGTTTATATGTTGAATTTGAAATTCTAAATGTCTTTTTTCCTTGCATACCGTTAGCTTTGTCTATTAACTTGTAACTGTGGACCTTCCTGGTTCCCACATACTGCAAAGGATTGAATCAGTCTCAGAGTTTTCCATCTGCGCTATTTCTTTACTGTTTCTTCTCTTCCTTTGTGCCTGATTTCTAGTTATCCTAGTTACAACAGCCACACATCTTGCTCCATGGAGAGCAAGCCCATACATCCCATGTTCAGTTTTCCATTTTCTCTCATGAGTCTCAACTGTTCGCTTTTTTAAACAACACATACCAAATGAGCAGGTCCTAGCTGGCACTCCATGTGTCTGAAGAGTAAAAGTTCCATTGCACAGAAGAGTCTATGCACCTCTCCGGAAGCAAGGCATGCTAAGCTACTGTCAAACCACTGAATCATGGGGCTTCCACTACCACATCTTTAAATACTTCCTGACAGCATATTTCCCAAAGCTTTCTCATCACAAGGCTCAAAAAAGGCTTCACGGAGTACTCGGGGCTATGGAATTTCCACTTAGAGAGCAGTCTCCCACGCTGAAGTAGTACCTGAATCTATCTTGTTTACACTTACCAGTTGTGCTTCTCTGAGGGCAGGGGTTCTCTTGATCAGGAACACAAAAGATACTACGTCAAATCCTTTGGCCAAACCCAGACTATACATTTTGAGAAGGATTTTGACAAGAGATTCTCCCCTTAACCAAACTCTAGTCAGGCTCCTCTAAGTTTCTTAACTAGACCTCAGTTTTTAGAGTCCCATGTCCCTCTGCACGGGCGAAGGAGGGCTTAGAAGAGCTATCCCATGTTGAAGGTCAGAAAGGGCAGTGGTGTGGAGATATCCCTCACCCAAGGTAAGGAGCAGTGGCTGCACTTTGCTGAAGCAGCCATGAAGAGATACCCCACGCCCAAGGTTAGAGAAACCCAAGTAAGATGGTAGGTGTTGCAAGAGGGAATCAGAGGGCAGACACACTGAAACCATACTCACAGAAAACTAGTCAATCTAATCACACTAGGACCATACCCTTGTCTAACTCAATGAAACTAAGCCAAGCCTGCGGGGCAACCCAAGACGGGTGGGTCATNTTTCTCAAGAGGCAGGTCAGGTGGTCTGGTATTCCCATCTCTTTCAAAATTTTCCGCAGTTTATTGTGACCCACACAGTCAAAGGCTGTTGCATAGTCAGTAAAGCAGAAATAGATGTTTTTCTGAAACTCTCTTGCTTTTTCCGTGATCCAGTGGATGCTGGCAATTTGATCTCTGATTCAAGATCTCTTGAACCATCTGAGATCTTCTTGTAAACTCTTGTAAACTCTTCTTGAACCATGTGAGAACCATATCTTGAACCAGAGATCAGGATCTCTTTGCCTATAAATTCCTACTTTCTATTATTGTAGTCATAGTTGCGTTCTCTGTAGTGGTCCTTATACCTACTGCAATAGTCCTGAATAAAGTCTGCCTGTCTTTAACAAGTGTCTAAATATTTTCTTTTTTCTTTAACAAAGCCCTTAGTGATGATCAGTGGATATTCCAACCTGGTCTCTGACATCTTTGGAAGACACTGTCTACTGGTTTTTAGCAGACTGCTATCTTCAGGAGTTGTATCTGAGAAGATAAAAGTGGTTACATGATCTGTTGGATCAGGACAGCTGGAGTGAATCCTCTGAGAATTGTCTTCTGTTGACTAGCACCTGGAGGGCATCATCAGTCCAGGGCATGGAGACAGTGCATATGTGGAAAAAGAGTGGGGTGACTTAACCTGCTTGCATGGCTCTATCTGTGGCTGTGGCTTTGAGGTAGAAGTAGAAATGGGAGAAAGGGAAGAATGTCTTTAATATGAATTCTGTTTTTACACATTTCTGCAACTACAGACTCAATGCTTATGATTTTATAATGAATCATTCTTTCATTCGATAAATGTTACCAGCTCACTGTAGGCTCTGCAACATTTCTCCTTGCGCATATAATACTCTAAACAAAAAGAACGGAACAGGAATTAGTGTGTGCATTTTATGGCAATTTTCTAGTTTTCAACTAAAATTGAAAAACTTGTTCAAAAGTTTACTGCCACTTCATTCACAAAGGATTTTCCTTCTATTTTAAGTTATGTCTTCTTCTCTGCTATCTTGATAATCTTGATCTCTACTGTATAGAAAATTTCTGACACCACCCTTATGGCAGCAAGCAAAGAAAAACTAAAGAGCTTCTTGATGAAAAAAGTGAAAGAGGAGAGTGAAAAAGTTGGCTTAAAACTCAACATTCAAAAAACGAAGATCACAGCATCTGGTCCCATCACTTGATAACAAATAGATGGGGAAACAATGGAAACAGTGAAAGACTTTATTTTGGGGGGCTCCAAAATCACTGCAGATGGCCACTGCAGCCATGAAATTAAAAGACGCTTGCTCCTTGGAAGAAAAGTTATGACAAACCTAGACAGCCTATTAAAACAGAGACATTACTTTGACAACAAAGGTCTGTCTAGTCAAAGCTATGATCTTCCAGTAGTCCATGTATGGATGCGAGAGTTGGACTATAAAGAAAGCTGAAGAATTGATGCTTTTGAACTACAGTGTTGAAGACGCTTTAGAGTCCCATGGACTGCAAGGAGCTCAAACTAAAGGAAATCTAAAGTCAATCCTAAAGGAAATCAGTCCTGAATATTCACTGAAAGGACTGATGCTGAAGCTGAAGCTCTGATACTTTGACCAACTGACTCATTTGAAAAGACCCTGATGCTGGGAAAGGTTGAAGGCAGGAGGAGAAGGGACAACAGAGGATGAAATAGTTGGATGGCATCACTGACTTGATGGACTTGAGTTTGAGCAAGCTCTGGGAGTTGGTGATGGACTGGGAAGCCTGGCACACTTCAGTCCATGGGGTCACAAAGATTTGGACATGACTAAGTGACTGAACTGAACTGAACTGAAGAAAGACTAATTAAATTTAACCTCTGAGGCAACCCATTACTGTTTTGAATGATACCTGAAATTATACTCTCTTCAGTGGATTTGGCTCCTAAAACACCATGAACATGTACTTTGAAATGTGAGGAAATAAAGAACCAGAACAGTTTCAGGAATCTTCCAATATTGGGTAGATTTTAAAATTTCATTTATCTACTGACTTTTTAGCTGTACCTCTTTGCATCATTTTCTACATTCTTAAGTTTTCACCATCAATTTCAAATGAGTATTGTTCCATTTTACAAAAAATGTAGAAAGCTTACAAACGTAGAGGTTAAATGTCACTCCTTCCATCCTTTCTGCTATAGTTGTCATAAGTACATACATTAGAATACCCTCAAGAAAATGTTTTTATTTTATACAGTACTGTATTTTTTTAAATTAAGAGACAAATAGTCTTTTCTATTCATCTATATATTTATCATTTCCAATGTTTTTCATTCAGTTTTGAACATTCGAGCTTCCCTGTGATTCTTTTTTTAGTCTGGAGAACTTCCAGTAGCAAGCCTTAAAGTACAGTTCTCCTGTTGACAAGCTCTCTTAGTTTTCCCTCATTTGAAAATGTCTTTAAAATAAAGATATTTGCCTTATTTTGTCTTCATTATTCTTTCATTTGTCTTCATTCTTAAAAGATTTTTTCACTAAATATGAAACTTTGTGTTTGTCTGTCCTTCAGTACTTTAAAGATGTTTTTCTGTTACCTTCTGGACTCTATGATTTCTGATAAA
Source organism: Neotragus moschatus (assembly GCA_006410615.1). NCBI lineage: Eukaryota > Metazoa > Chordata > Mammalia > Artiodactyla > Bovidae > Neotragus > Neotragus moschatus. The sequence continues at coordinate 820,430 of SJYA01002770.1, forward strand.
AAGCTCACAATCACTTGAATTATTGTTTCCATGCATGCAATGTGTCATTTTTTTTACTTTTAAGAATTTTAGTTAGACTATGACGTGTCATATTTATTCTGTTTAGAGGGCTGGCCTGTTAGGAGGTCACTCCACCATACCAGAAATGAAACTGGCGTGGTTCTACTTCAAAAAAATAACCCGAATACAAGCCACCAACATCTCCCATCTGAATTATTGCAAAGACCTCCTATTCTAGTTTCCTTATTTATCTTTATGTGACCAGGGGTGAGAAGGCTGGTTGTAATTTCATCCCTTGGCTCCACTTCATTAATTTGGAAGTCATTTTGAGATTCAAAGCATTTCCCTGGTAGCTCAGCTGGTAAAGAATCCACCTGCAATGCAAGAGACCCTGGTCCAATTCTTGGGTCAGGAAGATTTGCTGGAGAAGAGAGAGGCTACCCACTCCAGTATTCTTGGGCTTCCCTGGAGGCTCAGCTGGTAAAGGGTGAGAAGATGGTAGAAAACAAGTCCCTCCCCTGGAAGATAGCCCCATGGTATGTTTACCAGATGAGAATAGTAAGGCCTATACTGAATACCTTTCTCAAAACAGCAAATTCCCCTTCATACTTTACTTTTTTATTCTAACACTTATCCCTCCAAATATACTATACAAACTATTTATTGATTGATTGACTCACCCTACAAGTATGTAAGTTTCACAAGAGCAGGAATTTTTGTTGACTTTTCTTCACTGGCATGTCTCTACAGAGTCTATACCAGTGGGAGCACATAATAGGTGAAAAATATATCTTTGACTGTAACAATCGACTATGACATCTACCTCTGATACCTCTTAATTTTCCACATTCTTTTCCAGGCAGAAGGTTTTTCTGAACTCATGTCAGTTCAGCTCAGTTCAGTCTCTCAGTCTGTCCGACTCTTTGAGACCCCATGGACTGCAGCATGCCAGGCCTTCCTGTCCATCACCAATTTCTGGAGTTTACTCAGACTCATGTCCATTGAGTCAGTGATGCCATCCAACCATCTCATCCTCTGTCATCTCCTTCTCCTTCCGCCTTCAATCTCTCCCAGTATCAGGGTCTTTTCAAATGACTCAGTTCTTGATGTCAGGTGGCCAAAGTATTGGAGTGTCAGCTTCAGTCCTTCCAATAAATATTCAGGATTGATGTCATGATGAATATTCATGAACTCATGTCAGAAGCATTAGTTATTCTATTCTACTCTGCACTGTGTGTTNTCCGCCTTCAATCTCTCCCAGTATCAGGGTCTTTTCAAATGACTCAGTTCTTGATGTCAGGTGGCCAAAGTATTGGAGTGTCAGCTTCAGTCCTTCCAATAAATATTCAGGATTGATGTCATGATGAATATTCATGAACTCATGTCAGAAGCATTAGTTATTCTATTCTACTCTGCACTGTGTGTTATGGTCTAGACAGAGCAGAAGGGAAATTTCTTATAAACAAAGAACTTTTTAGAGAAAATTGACCATTTCTTTTACTGTGTTTGTACAGACTCTGTAGTACATTGCATTAAAAATTTTCTCCAGCCTGATACTTAGAATATAACTAAGAGATGGCATATACAGGAGAACAATTCCTGACCTTTTTCTCAGATGAAAGAAACATACATTTAACCAAAGTATTTATCTAAAATGAAAGTTTCACCAGGTGTATCTCTAAGTAGATTTTCACTGTATTATTTCAGAGCAAGATGTGATGCCTTGGCCCTGTATATAAAAGCATGTTGAGTTAGCCTGGCCACTGAAATGAAATACATTTAGCTTCAAACTGTATTTGCATTCATTCTGTCTATATTTTCGGTTTGGGGTTAGAAAAATATATTCTTGTAAGAGAAAACTTACAATATGATAGAGTATAAAGTGTTTCACTTAAATATTCACACATTGGCCTCTCTACCCATAGGGCAAAGGATCCTGGCTTTCTTTATGGGAGAGAGTAAGCTAATTTTCAGTTTCTCTAGATCTTTGTAATTTCCAGGGAAGATATGCATATTGACAATGAGAGCAGGGTAGGAGAAGAAACTGAAATTGACTGTCAGTTAAAACAGGTCAGACTATACCACGTGGCCTTGAGTGGACGGACTGATGTGCAGGTCCTTCACTGGCTGCCAGACCTCCTGCAGATAAGCTCTAGTTGCACTGTAAGACATGACCTCTTTCGCAGAGAAAAGAAAAACTGTTTGATTTAATTAACAAAGTTCTCAGCCATCATTTCAAAAGAAAATTTCTCTCTTGAGTTACCTGTGATTTTCTCTCTTTTGGATAGAAAACTTGCCTCTCAGGCAGAGCCCTCTATTTCAATTACAGAAGCAGCTGATTTTCAAGAAAAAGTACATTCTATGCAAGCGTGTTGTGAATGCTGAGCCAACTCCAGGAGAGTAAGAAATGAGCCTTTTTAGCTTGCTTTGCACAGCATCCACGAAAAGATGGTTAACAAGTGCTTTCGCATGATAATCAAGAGAGGTTAAGTTTCTGGGGGCAGCTTTGTATTCCCAAGGCCTAGGAGAAAATCCTGGTGTACTGAAGACGCCTTAGGGAAAGCCAGTTGAGTTATAAAATCAATCATTAGCACCCAGAGGCTTCAAAGCCTCTTCTAAACTTGGAGAGGGCCAGCAAGAGAATGAGGCATATTGAGAGGCAAACCAGTAGAGAAAGAAAGTTAGTAAAACAATACTCCTCCTCCCTGTGAATAAAGAAACTCACATAAAAGAAAAGATAACTGTATCCACAAAAAAATCAAATAAAGATCAAAACACACATTCTATTCTAAAAGAATACTCTTTACACTATTTGGCAAGGTAATTATTAAATAGATTAAGATAACAGTGAACCATACATGTTTTAGAGAAATATGTTTTTCTTTTCTTTTTTAACAGAATAAAATTTTTTTAAACAAAGACAACGAGTTCCTTGTAGAAAGTGGGATCTATGATATTAGGGAAAGATATTAAGGATATTTAAAATTCTGGCCATTTACAGTCTTTGTCCTTTTCTTAAATCACTACCACTCAAAAGCAAGCAGATGTTTATTTTGGACTGCCAAGCCAGAAGGCTTGAAGAAGGGAGAAGTAGAAGTGAGAAATTTTTTCCATATTTTTCTCCTCATACAGAAAAATCAGTATTTCCTATAATTTTTATAACTATCTTTTCCTTAAGATTATTGCCAGCTACTTTAAAAAAGAATTACTACCAAAACATCGAGTATCTGTCAGTTCAAGGACAATTTTGAAAATTTTTAGCCTTTTTAAAAATTTGTAATTATAATACATTATACGCATATAGACATACATGGTTTTCTCCTACAAAGTCAAGTCATGCTATACTCACAATTGTAAATTTGTTGTCTTCACTGGACCCATTAACTTTCATATAAAGAACACGTTTATGTAGAAGTTTCCCTGATGGCTCAGGGGGTAAAGAATCCACCTGTGATGTAGGAGACATAGGGGATGCAGGTTCGACCGCTGGATTTGGGAAGATGCCCTAGAGGAGGGCATGGTAACTTCTCTAGAAAATTCCATGGAAAAGGGAGCCTGCCAGGCTACGGTCCAAAGGGTGGCACAGAGTCAGACACAACTGAGTGACTACACAGGCTCATATGCAGTCTCTGCTGTAAGCAGAACTCTACAACTGTCCCGTAAACTTTCCCTCTATAGAGGTTATAACCTTTGGGATTATAAATATGGTGACTTCTAATTCCATGATCAGGTTATCTTATACAACACAGCTGACCACAAAATAGGGAGATTTGTGGGTAAACCTGACCTAATCCCATGAGTCCTTTAAAGGCATGGAGTTTTCTCCCACAGAAGAGGAAGTAAAGATTCTCAGCACGGAAAAGACTCACTGCACTTTTGCTAACCTGAAGATGGAGGGTTCTACAAAGCAAGAAAGGCTTGTGGCCTTTAGGAATTCATGGCAGTTCTCAGTCAACAGTTAGCAAGGATCCATAACTGAAAGAAACTGAATCCTGCCAACAACAACCAATGAATTTGGAAGCAAATTTTCCACTACAGCTTTTACATTACAACACAGACACTATTTCAGCCTTGTAATATAGTGAACAAAGAACCCAGTAATGCCTTCTAACCTACACAACTATGAACTAAAAAATGGGAAATTTTGAAGTCCATTAAATTTGTTGTAATTTGTTATGCAACAACAGAAAACTAATTTAGTCCCTCTCTCACTTCTTTTCACCTTGATCTTTTCAAAGGTAACAGTATTATTCATCTAGTCATCTCTCTTCTTATGAACATTTTGCTATTACAAAAGTAAGATTTTTACACACATAAACACAAGTTTATTTGTATCAGATTGGTCACAGTATAGGCACACAATTTAAAAAATGTGTTCTATGATACCAAAGCATGAGCAACAGAATAAAAAACAGATATAGTGGGCTTCATCAAAATTAAAAAGCATTGTGCATCAACATTATCAAGAAAGTGAAAAAGGCAACCTACAGGAAGGGAGAAATATTGGCAAACCGTAGCTCTGATAGGCTTCCCTGGTGGTTCAGATGCTAAAGAATCTGCCTGCAATGCAGGAGACTCAGGTTCGATCTCTGGGTCAGGAAGATTCCCTGGAGAAGGGAATGGCTACTCACTCCAGCATTCGTGCTTGGAGAAGCCCATGGATAGAGGAGCCTGGTGGGCTACAGGCCATGGGGTCACAAAGAGACAGATATGACTGTATCTCTGATAAGGTTTTAGTATCTAGGAAATATAAGGAACACTTACAACTCAACAAAAAGGCAAATAAATAATCCAATTAAAAATGGGCAAAAGACTTGACTGCACATTTCTCCAAGGAAAATATACAAATCATTAACAAACACATGAAAAGATGCTCATATCACTAGTCATCATGAAAATAGGTATCAAACCACAATGGGGGAAAACCCCAGAAAACACCAAGCACCGATGAGGATGCGCACAAACTGGACATCTCATACACTGTTGGCAGGAATGTATAATGGTTTGGTTGCTGTGGAAAACAGTTTGGCAGTTTCTCAGAAGTTAAACATGGAATTACTATATAATGTAACAACTCCACTCCTAGATATACAGCTAAAAGAACAGACAATAGGCCCTCAAGTATACATACATGTTCCTAGTAGCACTATTCACTGTAGCCAAAAGGTAGAAACAGCACAACCGTCTTCCAACGAATGGATGGAAAAAGATATTGTGGCATATCCATATAATGAAATATTACTCAGCTGTATAAAGAAATGATATACCGATGCATGTTACAACATGCACAAATCTTAAAAAGACAATGATAAGTGAAACAATCCAGATGCAAGAGGTCACACATCATAGGATTCTATTTACATGAAATATCTAGAATAGCTAAATTCAGGGAGATGAAACAAAGACTTGTAGCTGTCAGGGGGTGGAAGCAGGGGTGGGGTGGGGAGGAGAATGAGGAACAACAGTTTATCAGGTTCATAGCTTCCTTTTGGGGTCATGATAATATTTTGGATCTAGACAGAGGTGGCAGTTGAACAACCTTGTGAATGTAGTAAGTGCCACTAAACTGTTTACTTTAAAATGGTACTTTTATGTTACATGAATCCTACCTCAATTAAAAAAATGTGTTCCATATATTTTTTAGTATTTATCTTTTTTCTTGATTACTCTTGCTACTAGTATGTCTTTTTTAAAGTTTGTTTTTTCAAAGAATCAGTCTTTATTTTATTGATCCTCTCTATTGTTTCTTTTTTAGTTCAATTTTTACAGGAGTATAGTTGACTTACGATGCACTAATTTCTGCTGTATGTTTATTTCTTTATGTTCTATTATTATATTATTATTATATTTTTATTCTACTTTATCTTTATTTTTTCTTTTTCTAGCACCCTAAACTGAAAACATGATTTATTTATTTTTATTCATTTGGGGACTATGGAGTCACCAAAGATCTGGTTTCTTGGCAACTGAAGTGTAAACACGGAAGAGATTTTCAGTAAAACTGAGGGGCACAGCAGCACATGGAAGCAACCTAAACATCTAACAGATGAATGGATAAAGAAGGTGTGATGTGTATACACACATACACACACATAATGGAATACTATTTGACCATAAAAAGAATAAAATAATGCCATTTGTAGCAACATTGAAGGACCCAGAGTTACATAAGTCAGATAGAAAAAGACAAATATCATATGATATTACTTTTTGGTGGAATCTAAAAAAAAAAAAACAGGATACTTTTTTCACAAAGTAGATATAGACTCACAGACACAGAAACAAACTTAAGGTTACCAAAGGGGCAAGGGAGTGGAGGGATAAATTAGGATTTGGGGTTAACATATACATATATAAAATAGATTAAAACAAGGAATAGCACAGGGAACTATATCTAATATCTTATAAAAAACTATAATGGAAAAGAGTCTGCAAAAGAATATCTATAACTGAGTCACTTTCCTACACACCTGAACACTGTAAATCTACTACACCTTCAATAAAAAATGTTGAGGAGCACATGAAGGCATTCATTTGCTGACAGACTCTCAGGCAATATTGGACAGTTTTTGGAAGCAGCTAAAGGAACAGCTATACTGTGGCTCTGCCATAAGGTTGCTCTGTCAATGGCAGTCTTTGATAGCACTTAAGGTCACATCTAACACTAAGTTTGATTAGGGAATCTGTAGATTTATTCTGTGAATATCTTTATTTTTAAATTTAATCTCTGTGCAATAGTGTTTTCAAAAGTCAAATTGTTTTAAAGTGTTTTTGTTGTTGGCAGTGGTAAACCCTTCTTTAATCAAGATATCATAAACCATCAGTGGACTTTATGTCTTTTCCCAACTTACACTGTACTTGTTAAGAATACAGCATTGTGGCCCAAACTGGACACTGTAAATTTACCATTGAATGAAGTGGTGGAGATGAGGACAAGTTCTATTTAATAACCTTGGCTTCTTTATCCTCTGATAATTGCCAAAGAGTACATTGGCCCAAAAGAGGAATTTCATGGGGGTGAAGGAAATACACAGCCTTATATTTGTATCTTCCTCATCGGTGATGAAAAATTATCAGCCATAATCTCTTGGAGTATATCTTCTCTCTCTTTTTTTCTTTTCTCTTTGTCTGTGATTCTATAATTAGATGTTTATTACCCTCTCTGATTGCATTCTCCATGTCCCTTAATATGTCCTTCATACTTTTCATCTCCTTTCAGCATTCTGGATGGTTACCCTCATTTATTCAACAAATACTTATTGAGCACTTACTATATGACAAGCACTGTTCTAGGCACTTGAGTACCTTAGTGAACAAAAGACATCTCTCTGCTCAGGAAAGACAAACTGAGAAAACAGACAATAAGTAATAAACACAACAAATGATTAAATCATGTAGAATGCAGAAGGTGATAAATGTCATTAAAAAAATGCCAGGAGAGTAAATCAACGTCTTCTTTTTTTTTTAATTTCATAAAAAGACAATCTTACTTGCCTATAATGTGATCACTGATTATCTTAGAAAATTCTGTTTCAGAGTATAAGTGAGTCAAGTCCACATAATGTTAGTCATACTGGTTATGTGATGACATAGAAAATACTACACATTTTGTAAGTCTTGCATTTATATAAGGTGTTTAACACTTGCTAGGAAAATTCACTTCTCCCCACATTTCTCTTTTTCTAAATCACTTTACTGAGGTATGATTGACAAATAAAAAGCTGTATATAATTTAACATATACAAATGGATGAGTTTGTAGATAAATATATACCTTTGAACCCATCATCACAGTGTAAGCCATGAACATATTCTCCATAAGTTTATCATAAATATATCATCTCTGAAAGTTTCTTCACATTCTATTATTATTTTATATTTGTAGTGTGAGATAAGAATACTTAAGTACAGATACAAACTCTTAGCAAATTTGTAAGTGTGCAATACAGTATTATTAACTGAATGTACCATGATGTATAGATCTCTAGAATTTATTCACCTGTATAACTGAAAATTTGAATCCCTTCACTAATACCTCTCATTTTCCTCTGTCTCCAGGCTCCAGAAACCACTATTTCACTCTCTCTTTGAATTTAACTATTTTAGAATCCTCATTAAGTGGTATCATGTAGTATTTGTCCTTCTATGTCTGGCTTATTTCATGAAGCACGATATCTTCCAAGTTCATCCATTTTGCTGCAAATGGCAGGGTTCCTCTCTTTTTAAAGGGTAAACAATATCCATTTTATGTAAATACTACATTTTACTTATCCATTTATTCACTGATAGACATAGAAGTTGCTTCCTTGTTTGGCTGATGTAAATATTGCTGCAATGAATACGGGAGTGTAGCTATCTCTCTGAGATGCTGATTGCAATTCCTTTGGATATACTGTCAAAAGTGGGATCACTGGATTGTATGAGAGATCTATTTTCTATTTTTTGAGGAATCTTCATACTGTTTTACATAGTGACTGCATCAGTTTACATTACCAACAGTGTACAAGAATTCTCTTTTTTCCACATCCTCCCCAACTTTTACCTTTTAAAAAAATTAGATATGGGACACCATAAAAGCAGTGCTAAGGGGAAAATTCATAGCAATACAGGGATTCCTCAAGAAACAAGAAAAAAGTCAAATAAATAACCTAACTCTACACCTAAAGCAACTAGAAAAGGAAGAATTGGAGAGCCCCAGAGTAAGTAGAAGGAAAGAAATCGTAAAAATTAGGGCAGAAATAAATGCAAAAGAAACAAAAGAGACCATAGCAAAAATTAACAAAGCCAAAAGCTGGTTCTTTGAAAGGATAAATAAAATTGACAAACCACTAGCCAGACT